>CM050939.1:17092104-17692104 GCA_027789145.1 Solanum arcanum | reverse complement strand
TCAATACAGAAGTCAATATCCCTATCTGGTGGCATACCAGGAAGATCTGCGGGGAACACATCCAAAAACTCACGGACTACCAAAACCGACTCAATTGAGGGTACTTGGATAGTGTCATCCTTAAGATGTGCCAAGAAAGCTAAACACCCTTTACTAACCATTTTCTTAGCACGAAGAAAGGATATGATACGCACCGGATTAGAAGTGTAGTCGCCCTCCCACACTAACGGATCTGCCAGGCTTGGCTAACGCCACCGCTTTAGCATTACAATCCAAAATTGCAAAATTCGGAGAAAGCCAAGTCATACCAGAATTACATCAAAATCACCCATTTCTAAGATAACCAAATCTACGTAAGTGTTGCTCCCACAAAATTCACCAAACAAGACCTATACACTTTTTCAACTACCACAGACTCACCCACGGAGTAGAAACACGAATAGGCATATCAAGTAATTCACAATGTAGATTTAGACCATTAGCAAATGATGAAGATACATATGAAAACGTGGAGCCAGGGTCAAATAATATAGATGCCATGCAATCACAAACCAAAAGATTACCTCGTGATAACAAAGATCGACGCCCGCTTCAGATCTCCCAGGGAAAGCGTAACAATGGGCCCTATCGTTCGTCTGTCCGTTGCCCCTACCATGTTGCGTAGTAGTGGCTCCGTTTTGCCCATCACCTCTGCCGTTTTGGTGACCACCATTACCTCGACCACCACGTCCTCCAGAATAACGGCCTCTACCATGACCACCTCTACCTCTAGCTATTGGGGTTCTCAGAACTCTGGTTTGGACAATACCTCTTAATGTGTCCAACCTCCCACATCCATAACACTCTTGGGGTTCATGTAGGTCTCTCGGAGTAGTGTTGACCGCTCTGAGGTGGACCCCCACCTACAGTCTGTAGTGAAGACTGAATTGGTCGACTTGAGTAACCTCCGGAGCTCTGTCCTCTGGAGTGAGAACCATTAAACTCACCTCCCTTTCAAACCTTTTGATGTCGGTTGTGGTGAAGTCATCCGGTTTCACTCCTTCCACCTCTATCACAAAGTCTACCACCTCTTGGAAGGATGTTGCCGTTGCCGCTATCCGCAAGGCTGAAATCCGCACTCGCCTCAATCCCTTCACAAAACGGTGGATCCGTTCTTGTGGATCAAACAGAGTTGGGTGGCGATCCGGATAGTGCGCAAATTTAGCCTCGTATGCATTAACCGTCATTCTACCTTGCTCCAGACTCAAGAACTCATCCCTCTTCCTATCCCTCAAGGTCCGGGGGATATACTTTTCCATGAACAAACTCGAGAATGATTCCCAAGTCATAGGTGGTGCCTCCGTTGGTTGACACTCAACATGTGAACGCCACCACATTTTGGCGTTCCCTTGAAACTGATAGCTCACGAACTCGACACCAAACCTCTCTACTATACCCATCTTGTGTAGTAGCTCATGACAATCAACCAGAAAATCGTAGGCATCCTCTGATTCTGCACCCTTAAAGACTGGAGGTTTCAATTTCAAGAACTTACTGAAAAGTTCATGTTGATCGTTTGTCATAATAGGCCCAGTAGTCAGACGTGGAAATGTGCCCATTCCCAATGGTGCATCCATGCGGGGAGCCATAGTAGCCGCATGTCGTACCTCAGAAACCGGAGGTGTTGGTGCGTAAACCCTGGAGGTGCTCGACCGCGGATCGATAACCCGCTAAGATAAGGGAGAAGCTGATTGATGATGTGTGGGGTAGGTTGAGGTGGGATTTGGTGATTGTGTACTTGCTGATTCACCCCATCCTCCCCTTCTCTTATCACCTCTTCAGTCGGTGGAGGAGTCACCGCCCTAGTATCAGATGGGCTAGGTGCTCGTCCTCTTCCTCTAGAGGACGTCCTCCCACGACCTCTACCACGGCCTCTTGCCGCTGTTCTCCCTCGAGCCACAGCCCCAGTGGCTGGCTCAGATGTTTCTTGCTGTGCCGTTGTTGCTGCTGGTGCGGTCGTTGCTCTAGTTCTAACCATCTGCGAAATAGAGTGAAGATGGTCAGATACCAATTCGTATCGTCTAGATACCAATTGGACTCAAGTAGTAGCACGAAAGAAAGAATGAAAGAGTGGAATTTTCCTAAAGTCTTGTAGCCTCTCAAAGAAAAGTAAAGGCGTCCCCCTACCGTTCCTTAAGACTCTACTAGACCTGTTCTTGTGTGATGAGACCAACGAACCTAATGCTCTGATACCAAGTTTGTCACGACCCAAATCGGGGCCGCGACTGGCACCCACATTTTACCCTCCTATGTGAGCGAACCAACCCATTTAACCCTTAACATTTCAATATATAACAACAGAAAATAATGCGGAAGACTTAACTCATTAATAAAACAATTCAAAACTATTATTAATATCCCCAAAATCTGGAAGTCATCATCACAAGAACATCTATCTCAAATTGCTAAACTAAAACTGTCTAAGAAGCTAAAACAACTACTAGCTAGTCCATGCCGGAAGTTCAAGGCATCAAGACTTGAAGAAGAAGACCTACCCAAGCTAGACGCATTAGCTCACCCCGAATTTCCGATGAAGTGAAGACTGGCTAGATCCATTGTTGAGTTGAAGTTGACGGAACGCTTGTCGCATTACACAAATAACAAAGAAGAAAAACATAAAAGTAGGGTCAAGACAACCACACGCATCGAGTAGATATCATCGGCTAACTCAAAATAGGGAACAGATATATCAATAATAATGCAAATCAACTACAATACTCAACATGTAGCAATAACAACATGAGTTCATCAATGATTACAACCGAGTTCACACATGAGGACTCAAGCCTCAATACCATACTCATTTGGGAATTAAGTTCATTAGATTGAGTATATTCATTATCTTTCAAGATTCATTATCTTTCTTCCTCTTGTGTCAGACGCGACACTCCGCTCCTCGATTTCTATCCTGGTGCCTAACGTGGCACTCCGATCCTCATATACTATCCTGGTACCGAACGTGGCACCCGATCCATATTCTATCCTGGTGTCGAACGTGACACTCCGATCCTCATATTCATTCTATCCTGCACGAACGTGGCACCCGATCCCCTAATTCATCAAGCCTTCTTTTACACTAAGGCATCATCATTCTCATTATATAATATATCAAGCCTTCTTTCATACTAAGGCATCATCATTCTTATTATATAATATATCAAGCTTAATTAGGGTTCTTTCAAGATTTGGGATTCAATAGCTTCATCATGCTTTGTTAATTCATCACAATTTCACATTCATATTCATGCAAGCATACAACTTAAGCACATAGTAGGGTTTACAATAATATCAACACATAATATTCACTATTAAGAGTTCACTACGAATATCGTAACATAAACCATAACCTACCTCCACCGAAGAATTGGAATCAACAAGCAATTTCCCAAGCTTTGATATTCTTCTTCCTCGCTCGACTCTCTCTCTCTCCCAATCGATTCAATCTGTCTCTCTTTCTGTTCTTTTCTTTTTCTTATTCAAACCCTCTTTCTTTTACCCTAATTCTATATAATTAGGAATGAAAGATGGTAATAATGACCCACTAATTAACTTAAGGTTACCTAATTTAACCCCCAAGTAATTAGATTTATTAATAATAACCCTCAATCTTTATAATTAAGGAAAGAATAGTCAAAAACGACCCTTAAAACGTGTGGAGAAATCCTAAACTGCCTGGGATTGTGCAGCCTGTGACGGGCCGTCACGCCTGCGACGGTCCGTCACACAGGCCGTCGTGTCTCCCCAGACTCCAGGTGGTCTGCGACGGCCCGTCACCCCTGTGACGGTCCGTCCTGGCCCCTCCGTCATGACGGTCAGGAACTCGTTTCTCGTCCCAATTTCTCAAAAGTTGAAGTGTTTTGCAACGGAAACTCACGACCGTCCGTCGTGGATGTGACGGTCCGTTCTGTCATTTCGTTACGAAGTTCAGAGAGTCGATTTTCAGTACCCAAATTAAGAATTCTAAGTGTCATGGGACGGAACACCCACGACGGTCCGTCGAGCCTGCGACGGTCCGTCGTTGGCTCCGTGGTTTCAGCCAGTTTTTCCTGAATTTGTTCTGCAACTCTAAAACGACTAAACAGGTCGTTACACATACCATTAAAGGTCATATTATGTGAAGTTGGACATTAGTTATGGTTTCTTGTTGGGGCTACTTGATAGAGTAAGAATACAGGGCTATGCTTGGTCAATGCACTTGTTGACTTGAGGAGGATACATGGGTACTTGTCTTGCTTACTATGATATTGTTGACTCTTTTTCATGCCTGTGAATATGGATTCAAAATTAGTACAATTGGCATAATAACCCCATTTCATCCTTTTTCCCAAACATTTTAGGTTGCGGTCATTGAAGGCTTATTCGAGATGACTTGAAGAAGAATTGGATATACTCTACCATCCATGTGTGTAGGTCCTCACATTCCAAGCTCGATGCCGATATCTATCTTATGGAGTTGCTTTGTTTTGTACGACTATCATGTTCACTATATTTTCATTTCAGTACAATTTGTATATGCCCGTATGTGGTTTCTATACATTGATGTAGGGCTTTTCCAAATTTTCTATGATCGATTAGATGGTATGATATGTGAAAACCTCTAAGACTATGTTCTATCTTATATGTATATGTGCAATAAAAGTAGAAGTCTATGTAACCTTCCTGTACAAGGGGTCTATGTATACTCGATATATATATATATATATTATGTGTATGTAGAGGTCTATGTAAACCTCCAAGTAGAAGTAATAAAAGTTTTTAAAATTTTTGCTGAATTAAACTAATGAATGTGATGATGTAGGTTAAGAGGATAGTCTTAGTCCTCAAAGAGGACACCGACGCCGATACGTGTAGGGGGTAAACCTGGATGTGACAAACTTGTTATCAGAGCATGAGGTTAAATATCTTTGATTCTATGTATCTCTCAACCACGTCAATGTAAGATCATGTGCATAATTACGAAGCATGACACACTTATGGATAAGAACCTACATGATGCCTAGGAAACTCTAATTTTTCTTGGAAATCTCATATTGTTCCATTAGAGTATAATTATGGCGTCCTTTTGCATCTAATACTCTTGTTGTGATTATAGAAAAAATGAACACTTGAAGGAATGTGGCACGAAGACTTGAAGAGGAGAGTGCCAATGCAGGAGCTCCTCCCCGTGATGATTAAGTTCCTCCACTTGAAGAAGATGCTAATATGGAACCAACTTCGATTAATCCTCCACCATTGATGGATCATTATATAAAGGCTGCCCTTTTTTAATTGGCTTGAGCCGCCACAATTCAAGCCCAAGCTATGACGACCCATGAAAATCGAGAGGTTGTACCCCATCCACATAAACAAATTCTACTATGGCTTCCCGTCTAAGACACTTCAGTCCGGTGAACCCTCCTAGCTTCTACGGGTCTATGGTTGAGGAAGAACCCCAAAAGTTCATTGACAAGGTTTATAAGATACTCTTGACTCTGGGGTTCTCCACAAGGGAGAAGGCCGAGTTGGACACCTATATACTCAAGAACGTATCTCAAGTATGATATGAACGATGGAGAGATAATATGCCATTGACGGTGGTTCAGTGACTTGGGAGTTCTTTAAGAAGGCTTTTCTAGATAGGTTATTTCCTAGGGATATGAGGAAAGCTAAAGCGATGGAGTTCAACAACCTTCGCAAAAGAGGTATGAGTGTTCCTTACAATCTTAGAAATTCACTAAGTTGTCAAAATATGCTCCTTCTTTTGTTCAAATCCTAGAGATGAAATGAGCCGCTTGTGACGGGGGTGTCGGATGAATTGCAAGAGGAGTGTCGTTTAGCTATATTACATCACAACATGAACATTTCTCATCTTATGGTGCATGCCAAGAATATGGAAGAGGCAACGACAAAAAGAAAGAATAAAGATGCTAAGAGGGCAATATCTTTTTATGGGGGTCCTTCAAAGAATAGGTTTGAGATACAAGAAAAGACTAGATTTAATAAGAGGGTTTCTAATAAAGTTTCATTGAAGTTACCTAAGGCTCGTGATGATAAGGTAACCAAACCGACATCTCAAAATGGAAGGAGTGGAAACTCAGCTCATGAAAAGACCACAAGTGCTTAATGCGGAAAGGGTTATTTTTGTGAGTGCTTGGTTGGAAATGGAATTTTTTTAGGTTTTAATAAAAGTGGGGACAAGTTTAGGGATTTCCCTAATGTGAGGGGTCAAGACAAGGGTAATGGTCAATTTCAAGCAAGTGGTTCAAATGAGGATTCAAAGAAGAATCGCTTCTATGCTCTCCGCTTTAGGGATGAGCAACAAATTTCTCCCAACGTGGTGACCGATATGTTGAATGTTTTCTCTACTGATGTATATTCCTTACTTGATCCCGCTGCTACTTTATCATTTTTTACTCAACTAGTAGACAAAATGTTTGATATTCTACCCAATTTTTTGCATGAACCTTTTTAGTGTCTACCCCGGTGGGGGAGTCGGTTGTTGCAAAGAGGGTGTATATAAATTTTCCTATGATGTTGCCCAATAGAGTTTCTTATATTGAGATTGTATAACCCTATATATTTGATTTTGATATAATATTGGGTATGAATTGATTTCATGCTTGCTTTGCTTCTATTAATTGCAGGATAAGGGTGGTGAAGTTTAATTTTCTAAATGAACCCGTTATAGAGTGGTAGAGGGGAAACAATATTCCAAGAGGTCATATGATCTCTTGTGTAAAATCATGAAAAATGATCTCAAAAGGTTGTCTTTTCCATATTCCTCCAGAATGGGAAATTGATTTTTGTATTGATTTTCTACCTGATACATATCCCATTTCATTTTCTCCATATCGGATCGCTCCGTACGAATTGAAAGAGCTGAAGGCTTCACTCATAGATTTACTAGACAAAGTCTTCATTAGACCTAGTATTTCTCCATGGACTGCTCCGGTTTTGTTTGTGAAGAAGAAGGATGGGTCCTTAAGAATGTGTATTATTACCGCCAACTCAATAATGTCACAATCACGAACAAGTATCCTCTCACTCGGATTGTCGACTTGTTTGATCAACTCCAAGGGGGAAGCTACTATTTGAATATTGACTTGAGGTCGGGGTATCACCAACTTAGGGTGAGAGGTGAGGATAAACGAAAGATGGATTTTCAGACTAGATATGGTCATTATGAATTCTTAGTAGTGTCCTTTGGTCTCACTAATTCTCCGGTGGCGTTTATGCACCTAATGAATAGGGTATTTCAATGTTATGTAGATTTAATTGTCATTATTGTTATTGATGACATCTTGGTATATTTAAAAAATGAGGGTGATAAGATAAACCATTTAAGGGTGGTGTTGCAAGTACATAATGAACATCAATTGTTTTTCAAGTATAGAAAATGTGAGTTTTAGTTGAGTTCTGTGACATTTCTTGGTCATATCATCTCAAGTGAGGGAAGTGAGGTTGATCTAATGAAAATGGAGGTGGTGAGAAATTGGCCTAGACTCCAACCGACATTAAGAGTTTTTTGGGTTTAGCATTTTTTTATCGAAGGTTCTTGGATGGTTTTGTGTCCATTGGATCTCCTTTGACAACTTTAACCCATAAGTGTAAGAAATTTGATTGGTCGGAGGCATGTGAGAAAGTCATCCAAATGTTGAAAGATAGGACTACTTCCGCTCCGGTGTTGACTTTACTCGAGGGTTCAATGGGGTTTGTTGTGTATTGTGATGCATCATGAGTGGGTTTGGGGTGTATGCTTATGCAACATGGGAAGATGATATCCTATGCTTCTAGGCAACTTAAGGTGCATGAGCGAAACTATCAAACTCATGAGCTTGAGTTAGCCGCCGTGGTGTTTTTCTTGAAAATATGGAGGCATTACTTGTATGGTGTCCATGTTGATGTCTATACCAATCATAAGAGTCTCCAATATGTGTTTAACCAAAAGGTTTTGAATCTCCGAAAAAGAAGGTGGTGAGAATTGTTGAAATATTACGACATGAGTGTCCTATATAACCCCAACAAGGATTATGTGGTTGCGAATGCTCTAAGTCGTATGACTATAGGTAGTGTGTCTCACATAGATGAATCCAACAAAGACACAGTGAAAGATGTTCATAGGTTGTCCAGATTAGGTGTGAGGTTGGAAGATTCTCCGAATGGTAGTTTCATGGTTCATAATAGCTCTAAGTCGTCATCGGAAGTTGATGTGAAGTTTAAAAAACAACTTGATAAATCATTGTTTTATTTGAAGTAATCGGTCCTTGGAAAGCTTAATGAGGCATTCTCCTTAAGGGGGGGGATGGTGTTTTGAGGTACTAAGGAATATTGTATGTTCCCAAGGTAGATGAGTTGAAGAACTGGATCCTTGAGGAAGCCCATGGGTCCCGCTACTACATTCATCTAGGTTCGACAAAAATGTACCATGGCCTTAGGGAAATACATTGGTGGAAAGGTTTGAAGAAGGACGTAGTGGAGTTTGTTTCTAAGTGTCCAAATCGCAAACAAATAAAAGATGAACTTCAAAAGCCGTGTGTCTTACTACAAGAAATCCAAGTTCCTACTTGGAATTGGGAATACATCAATATGGATTTTGTAGTGGGTTTGCCTCGGGTCAAAGGAAATATGACTTTATATGGGTTATTGTGGATAGGTTGACCATGTCCATTCACTTTATTCCTGTCAAGTCTGCTTATTCTGCGAAATATTATGCTAGGATCTTCATAGATGAAATTGTGTGTCGCCATGGTATTCCATTATCCATCATACCAAATCGGGATGCACAATTCACATCTAGGTTTTGGTGGTCATTGCAAGAAGGGTTGGGTACTAAGGTGAAGTTGAGTAGCAGTTTTCATCCCCAAATGGATGGTCAAGCAGAGTGTACCATTCAAACATTTGAGGATATAATTAGGTGTAGTATTATTAATTTCAAGGGAAATTGAGATAAGCACTTGCCTTTGGTGGAGTTTGCTTACGTTAATACTTTTCATTCATCCATCTCCATGGCTTCTTAAGAAACCTTGTATGGCAGGAGTTGTAGGTATCCTATTAGATGGTTTGAAGTGGGTGAGCCTTCACTTTTTTGTCCAAATTAGACTTATAAGACTTTGGAGAAAGTTCATATCATAAGTAACCGATTGCAAACAGCCTATTGTCGGCAAAAGTCTTATGCCGATCATAGGAGAAAGGATTTGGAGTTTTAAGAAGGTGATAAGGTGTATTTGAAAATTTCACCTATGAAAGGGGTTGTTAGATTTGGAAAGAATGGAAAATTTACTCCTCGTTATGTGGGTTCCTATGAAATTTTTCAAAGGGTTCGTAAGGTTGCCTATGAATTGAAACTTCAAAGGGAATTGGCTTCGATTCATCCGGTTTTCCATGTTTCAATGCTTAAAATGTGTATCGGTAATCCCAAGTGTATTCTTCCTATTGAGAATCTTGGTGTGAAGGATAACCTCTCCTATGAGGAAGTTTCGGTTCAAATTTTTGATAGGCAAGTCAAGAAGTTAAGGAATAAAGAGGTGGATTCCGTACAGGTGTTATGGAAAAATCACCAAGTTGAGGGTGCAACATGGGAGGCCATGGCCGACATGAAGTCCCGTTAGCCTTATCTTTTTGATAACTAAGTTTAGTTGTTCTTACTAATAATGAAAATAATGACTAAAAATTGAAGTTTCCTGATTTGTAATGAAAACTTGCAAAATGTGCAATTTTAATTGCTTTACAGTGACTTACAGTGAAGTTGTGCATTTGAACTTGAACTTTGCTCTTTGTCTTTTTTTGAGTTATGTCGTGCATTTTTATATGGTGAGTCTTTATGGAATAGTATATTATATGTTGATTAGTTCAACTTTGACATAATTGACTCATAAATGCTATGTCGAGCTCTTGTTGTTGTGAAAAGGATATTCCTCATAATGTTAATTTGAGCCTTATGTGTGGTAATTAAAATTTTGAATTTCCTTATGTAAGTTATATGATTGATGTTGTTATGTGTTATTGTTTGTTGGGATACTAGTATTGAGTCTATTCGTTCTAAAGATTTTTAGTGTCATTCATGGCCGAATGTTCCAAAGTGAAGGGGGGGGGGGATAATGTAACACTTCGAAAATCCAAGACGTGTCTTAAAGCCTAACATAAGTGTCATGAATTCTAGACAGTTTTTAAGGCCTATTTTAATGTTTACAAGTCATTTAGGAATTTTAGAGATCAAAACGTCCAACAATGTCCATGACATTCGGAAACTAGTTGTAGGAGGTACTAATGTGCCTTAGCATATTTGATTATCTTTTAGGAGTTGGAAAATGATGAAAATTTGTTGAAGGTAGGTCCAACATGTGTTTAAGTTGATTTACGGTCGAAACGTCCGGTGCAACTCGCCAAGGACCAACCAAGGTCCCTTGAGGAGGACCGTTCCAAGTGAAGTCAACACTGCCTGGGCAATGTGCACCAACAAAAGGGCACAGACGGGGCGTGTGTCGATCGACGGGGCGTCGATGATAACCCTTTACCAAAACTTAGCCAATTATTTGAAGGGCTAGTTTCCACACTCTCTGAAATCATCGATGGACGTGCAACACGGAAGGGGGGCTGGTGCGTCGATTGAGCCACGAGGCATCGACGGGGTTCCATGTGTGAGTGTCCTGTTTTTATGCACATTTTAACTTAGTTTAAAACAATTAATTATGGGGTTTTGTGGCTGTTTATGTATTAAGGGAAGACTAATTAACTTAATTAAACCCCCATATAAAGACCCCAACACCATTAGTGTAATTACAACTCTCAAAATAAAACTTTCTTCCTTCGCTCTTCTTTCTCTCTCTATTGGAAGACACCTTTGAAGACAAGCTAGGGGAGGGATTTGGGGGCCGTAAAGGGAATATTTCACCATAAATTATATATTAAACATTGAGGTATGAGATCTAATTCACGTTCGAGACCTCTTTCCTCAAAAGGTTCCTTCAATGTATTTTAAAAAGATGGGTTTTCATGTGGGTTAATCTCCATCTCGAAAATTATATTATGAATTGATTTTTTTATGTTTTATATTGGATAATATGAGTATATTAACATTAATTCAAACATAATTATGATATATCTTGATGGGTTTGGTGTAGTTTGTCGAAAATGACCCTTAGCCCTTAACCCTAGGATCGTTATATATATGAATTTGGTTGTATTTGATTCAATTGAATTGTTATTGATTGAATTACGATTAAATGATGTTGTTACTTTAATAATGAACAATTTAGAGTGAGTTTTAGTCTTTCATGCTAGTTCTTGAGAAGTCGATCTAGGTTAGAAAGTGAATTAACCTAAGTATATTGTCTTAAGCTATGATCTAGTATTGAATTGTGATGTAGTGATTCTTATAGCCTTATTATCATGTTGATTATTGACTTATGATGATGTTTACCCAAGTTGGGTTGAATCGAGGGGCTATGGTAAGACCATGATGATGAACTATGAATGAGACTAGGTAAGTCTTATGATCTCTATCCTTTACATCAAATTGTAGTTAATTCTGATTGAGTCATGATGTTGTATTGTAGTATGACTTGTATTAGGAATGATAGGGTGGTATTATATTGAATTGAAATGCCTTGATTATGATTGTGAGGTGTTTTCTTAAGGTGTAAATGTTATAATAAGGGTAAATGATTTACCTATGTGCCTTATCATGATATGAAGATGTTATTGTGCTAAGCTTACGTATATGAATAGTAATGAAAGGATTTATACTCATGCAATTCTTATTAAGATATTGATGATGATGATTATACAATGAGTAGCTCCTATTACCTAAAGTAAGCTATGATTGATAATGAAGACTTAAAGACATTTCAAAAAGGGACTATAACTTAGCACCGAGTGAACTAGATTGAGAAGTGTCCCTTCCAATATTGGGAAGGTAGGATAACTAATGTACTTTTGAGATTGGAGACTACAATTCATATACCATAAAGAGGGTCCAAATTATATCTCCCAGTTCTTGAGCTACATTTCTCCCATAAAAATACAAGCTAGTGGATCCACGTAGTTGCTAAGTTTAATGTTTTAGTTACTACCTTTGTAAGTAGTCCACCTTCCTTCGGTGTAATGTTTTATGACACCAGATTCCACATTAGCTTATGTGGTGTATGTCGGTTAGGGAAAGATGTTCCCAAAAGGTAAAATGAACTAATGTTTTTGAACTCTAACTTTTTTAACCTAAGGGGTCTAGCTTAGTCTAGGAAGGGGCATGGGACTCTACCTAAGAATTGCACTAGTTAGACTTCATGGGAGTATTAGGAGGATGCTCTTATGTATGAATGTGCTTATAATGCTATATGACACGTATATGATGAAGTTGCATACTGTTGATACTGTATGTTGATTAATTCACTTATGAATATGTGTATGTTTATATTGTTAGAGCAAGATGATAGTACACCTAAATGCCAAGTTATGTGAAATAGGATGTTAGTCATGAATCTTGTTGGGTTACTTGATTGAGTAAGGTTATGGGGCTTTACTTGGTTATTGCACTTTTTGACTTGATAGGGTTTCATGGGTAATCACTTTATTTATAATGAAATATACTCTTTTTCATGCTTATTGTTAATATTACTTGATGATAGAGTTACTTGAATATGTATCTAATTATAGGCTATGCATGTTGACTTGTCTAGACTTGATGATGTTGGTTTGGTAATGTTCATTCTTATGGCTTAATGAACATGTCGTATGGATTGGTATGGTCTTTTTGAATATGCATATGTATTTTCAATGTGAATTGCATACTTAAAATGTCCTTTTTCTTAGCATTTTTTCAAAGTATGTTTGCATATGGTCTCATACTTAGTACAAGTGACATACTAACCACATTTGTTCCTTTTCCCTAATATTTTAGGTTCCGATCGTTGAATTGCTTTGAAGGAGACTTGAAGAAGTCTTGCTCTTATTCATCCAAGTACGGTAGGATGTCATATTCTGAGGGCGATGCCACTATCTAGCTTATGGAGTTTGCTTTTTAGTTAAAGACTAATATGGTTGTTTCTTTCAATTTAGTATGAAAGTTGTATAGACCATGTGAGGAATTTTTACTTAATGTATGGGTTATGACCAAGTTTTTACAATCTTATTAGATGGTTATGAGAAGAAATGACTATTATGACTATCATGTCTATGTTATACTTTATATACTTATATGCAATAAAAGTAAAAGACTAAGTAATCTTCCTATATGAAGGGTCTATGTATACTTGATATATATATACATATATATATATACATATTTATATATGTATGTATGTATATATATGTATGCTATGTGTATGAAGAGGTACATGTAAACCTTAAAGTAGAAGTAATAAAAAATTCTAAATTTTCCGCTAAATTTTACCTATGAATGCAATGATGTAAGATAAGAGGCTAGTCTTAGTCCTCAAAGAGGATGATGACACCTGTTATGTCTAGGGGGTAAACCCGGATATGACATACACCATGCATATCTAAGATGAGACCTTCATCATATAGACACAATAGGACTCATACTATCCATATTAACAAACATTTAGTTCAATACAAAAATGTAATGCTTATAAGACATATACATAGACAAATACATATAGGAAACCTTCATAAAACTCCCTTCAAGAGCAACTTATGCAATGCAAAGGTAAAGTCCCATACCCTCACCTACACTAAGAAATTTTCTAAAAATTTAGGTTATCCTAGTTAGGGTCCATTACTTTACTTCCATTATCCATTTTACATTAGGGAAATCCAAGACTTAACCGACATTAAGACCATGTAAGCCAAACATGTAATTTGTTTTCATCCCCTCACAACAAGAGAGGGTATCTTACTTGCCATGGCAAGACATGAATATCATGCTAGCATCTTAGGTGATATCACTTGCTAGGTCCTATGGGGCAATATAGTTATGGAAACTTGGAGGCATATATGGAAACCCTCGTTATACCTATTGAGACATTGTAGTTATCCACTTCGTGAGGATAATGGTGAGAATGCTTTGCCACATTAGGGAAGTCCCTCATCTTCAACTTCACTCGGTGCTAAGCTAAGTTCCCTTTATTGAATGTCTTTATAAACTTTACTTCATAAAAATGACTGTAGGAGGTTTAACTCCTCATATTCTTAGATCATAGGTTATAGATGAGAATGTCATTTCATCAGCCTAAATAAGTGAGAAAATCATTCACGTGTACATAACATATTTAAGCATAATTTAGTTCAGAGTACGACTTAGAATACCTTTCAAAAGACTTCCTCTTAACTAGATTATCATACATGCATCATAGATATGCTTCCATGCGTGTGCATGTTTACATATATGTGAGAAAACCTTTCACATAAATACTATTTACCCACACATGTTCATACTTCACTTCATGCATCCATAAGTATATAAGTGTACCTATTTGAGAAAACCTTGCACATATACCCATTTAGACACTACACATATTCATACTTAATCATATTATATACTTTTATGTTCATAGGTTAATCATGCATACATATTCATTTAGTTAGAGTAATAACCCTAGGAACTATTCTATCCAGGTATACATGTGCAATGTATAGACAAAGTCTCATAACATTGCCTACACAAGTACACCAATCAAGTCATCCTAAATAAAATACATAACATATTTCATGGACATATACTTTACATGCATAGTAATAGACATGAGTGCATATGAGAATTATCCTTTTATTAGACACCATGAACATATACTACCTATAAACATACATGAGGTGTGAGTGTGTACATTGTTCAACATGATCACATAATGGATAAAACCATTACATTGAGGCTGCCACCCTCTTCAGACCACAATGCACATTCAAGCATAGACCACACACCAAATCATAACATAGGAGACAAGACAACTTAAACATTTGCATTCTAGACCTAACATTTGCTAAGATCACACGTTCATATAGAGGTAGATAGGTAGGGGACATTAACCATTAGGACTTCATCAATGGAAGCACCTAAACCAAACCAAGCCCTAACAACTTCATTCTATTGACATCACATCATCAATCTAACTTAGATCATGAATTAGTATTGGAGAATAGGAATATAACTTTATATAATATGATCATCATAACCAAACATTCATAACAAAATTTCCTTCAAGTCCATGAACACATAACATATTGATTGACAAGGAAGTATTAACATCAAACATAATTGGACAACACCACACAATGCCATACAAGGCCAATTCAACTAGCAATTCTACAGAGAAATAGAGGAAATAGGGCAAACATACAATTTCTCCAAGATTTGATTATTATTGATCAATACTAATAATTAATCAATAATTCATATTTAGGGCAGTGGGTAAAAGTACAACGGCATAAACGAAATCATGCTTCAACCATCATAGGATCAAAATCACATTATGTACAATACATCATGAATTATATCGAAGATGGAAGTATATATGTCTACCTAACAAAATCTCCAAACCTTGATCCACATTATTCAATTACCAATAATTCATAAGCAATTTGCAAGGTAAACAATAGCCATATGTATACATTAACATGATCGAATTCACAATCTAACAACATCTCAACAAGATCACATCACCCACATTATAGACTTAATTGAGAAATTGGGAGGAACATGGTTTCATCGTGAAATTGGATTGAAAACATCAGTATAAACAGTATATAATCACTAATTCATCATAATCATGCTTTTTAAATTGGTTTGAGAAGGAACGCATGGCGAGATTGAAAGATTGAAGGTTTTTTCATGAAATCTCATATAAAAGCTTTGAAGGAACTCTTTAAATGAGAGGTTATATAAATATGAAGTATAACCATAACTCATTATACGAGAAGACCACGAAAACATGATGAATAATTCATGGAAGTCGAATCCTCAAGATGTTCTTGCGCTCTATCTCCAATGAAGGTTTCTAGAGAGGTTTTATTTTGGAAGGGAAGTCTAATTTTTGAAGAATGAATCGGGAAAGGGGTTTTATGTTATTAAATAACTAATTATACATAAAAAAACATCAAAATAACCGTCCATAGTAATTTAGGAACGTGAGGTGAATTTCTCATTCACCCCTTTAATGAGACAACGAGTGCATACAAATTGTAGGCTGCATGGACAAACAACTGTCGATGGGGCGTTGAATGGATGATGACTCGTCCTTCTGCTCCATCGTTCATGACTGCATCTCCTTATTTAGGAATTGATGCTCACCAAGCAAAGTGTTGAGATATTTACTAATCGATGGGTCGTATCCTAGAATACGGGGTATCGATTGCTAGCCCGTCGATTGATGCTGCCAAGATAGTTTCTAGGCAGTCTTTTGGGTCCTCCTAAAAGATCCCTTGGATGGTACTTGGGGAGTCGTGCCTGGACGTTTTCAATATAAACACACTCTTATAGAAGTTAGGAACCTTCCAAATCAACATTAACAAAAACGAACACGTAGAACATGCCAAGGCACACCGAGACACACATGCACGTCTCAAGGCTAACTTTCAAACATCATCGGAGTTCTTGGACGTTTGATCTCCAAATAACTTCAAATAAAGTATGCATACTGAAAAAAACATATTTAACATTTTAATAACCCTTTTATGCACATGTGAGGCTTTAGGTACCTTAATTCATTTTGAGGGACCTTACATTATTTACCACATGGGAACATTCATCCTCTAATGACACTTGAGACATTTAAAACACTTTAAGGACTCAATGAACCATAGAGTATCTCAATATATTCAACAAATAATTACATAAAAGTCAATCTACCAAACATACCAGGAACACCAACATTCATACCATTTTTACACTCAATGCACACAATCAAGCCAAACCTCTATTCACTCACTCTTCAATGCACCAAACACATAGGCTCTTGTCCTGTTCATAGGAGGAACATCCTTCTCCTAATCATAACATGGTATTTCCATTTAAATTAATTACGCAACTACCTTTAAGTCATACAAAGGCAAGTTCAACATCACTCAAGAAGCAAATAAGCACTCATACTTCACTACATATAGACTTGAGTCAAGTGGATCAACAAGGATCCTTATCATTAAGACATAATTCCATGAAGTACATACTCAACCTTACAATGTTTACTTATGTTGAAGGAGGAATGTCCTTCTCCTCAACACACATACATGTCTTCATGAGTTCATGCATAACCAATAAACAAAGGTCAATTCAAAGCTTCTCAACTTTTTAACCAAAGCATGCTCATACTTCCCTCCCAGTGAAGTCAAAACGGTAAGTCACACCATACACATCACAATAATAGGAAGTCATTTCACAAAATTTTAGTTTCTAGCATTTCAATAGTTTACATATGCATGCATCAATTAGAGAAATTCATGTAATTTATAGGCACATGTAAAGAGCATTTAGCTAAACACACTATCACTTCTTATGAGTGGATTAACACTTCCCAAGTCATAAAAGTTACATATTTTTAAGCGACTCATCATTTTTGATTTTTAAGATACTCAATTTCTGATTTGTGGCTTAGAACACCACACATTAAGAGTGACTGCAAACATGCTCCTTATCTTATTTTATAAAGTTAAATACACACCTAACATATCAAGATGTACGATCAACATAAGAAAACATGAATTAAATCAAAAATAATTTTTCATGAAATTTAGAATCTTCAAAACATGTTTAACATATTGTCAATCAATGCATACATAACATATGGAGAACATACAACTTCTACTTGTATGAAAGACTCCTATCATGAACAAGATACTATAAACTGTTTAGTTTTAAGCTCAAGTAATAATAGAAGGACAAGATAGTGATATCTGCAACCTTACTACTTACATTATCATCCCCCTTTAGGGTAAACCCATCCAAAAGAAAGTTAACTCAACCTTAAGAGAACCTTAGCTTGCAAATGCTAGAAACTAAGCACATCATCCCTCTCATGGGATCAAAGGTTATGCACATCCAATATCAACATCGCCTAAAAATGATTCTCAACATGGGGTAGTTCAAAGGAAATCAACATAGGAACATCAAGGCACTGCATATTTTACCATCTATTCACATCATCCCCCACTTAGGGTAAGACTAACCAAATCATGCCCTTAAATACTAGGTCATGGAAAATCTTAACCAACCTATATAGTCCTCACACAAGATGGTTTGACATCATAGAGGGTTTTGACTCTTATCCTTATATCAAGAAGCCTAATAACTTAATAATCAAGGGTGAATACCTCAAGTGTCATCATTCCTCTAAGGTAAACACCTAAAGAAAACTAATAACAACCAAGTTAGGTCATACTACCCAACCAGATAAGGACTTAATTACACCATGGATACAAAGGGTTATGAAAACGTTAGGGGAAACAATAGAGGAGACTTAGTCATAAGGCCTCTTTCTTTTCTTCCAACACTAGACAAGGTAACTTCAAGGTCATTTTAACCCACATTATCACCTTTTGTGGAATCTTCAAACCAACCATGCCCGAGTACAATCTAAGCACCCTTTTCAAAAGGCCAAACGTATGATCAAACTTAAAAGACAACTAACTACTTTCAAAGTGGGCCACCCTCAATTCTTTACTCCACTTTATGGTTCAGGGGATAGATACTACCCTTTAGATTAACCTTAGGCAAAACATATATCAAACTTGTGGAAGAAAAAAATTTTCTTCCTTTTCCCCATTCGTAGAATAGGTGGGTAAGGGAAACTAGCCACCTAGTCATATGTGTTCCCACATTAAATAGCATTTTCCACAATCACCTCACAAGGTAAGAACACTACCTTTACTCATAGGATCAAGCCTACCAAAAACTCCAATCCATGTAAGGCAACTATGAAGAAGCACACATATACAAAGGTAACATTAAACTATAACACATATACAAAGGCGACATGTATCTTTAGCTATTTATCACACTTATTCAAAGCATTTTAAGTCTAAACCATATTATTATACTATAATCATCCAAAACAATATAGCAACTTATCATCCCAAAAAGGGAACTCATTTCAACTATAAAATAATTAGCAAGTTATAACTATGTCATGACATAAATTCTCACATATATAGCCATAAATGGCATTACATCATCACATGTCTAGTGTATCTTCACATATACTCATTAAATCATTAAACCAACATAAGAATAAAATTCACCTTTTTCTTCATCAAGCATTGAGATACCATCTAATCTATGTAATAACATCTAAAAGACCATCGGACAAGAAAACATAAGAGAGTGATCATATAGAGTTAAGTTCTATGGCATGACATGAGAATAGTGAAAAAGGAAAACTCTATCATCCAATAGCCTCTCGCTCATAGATGTGTCGTAAGTCATCACCGATAAACAAGACTATCATGACCGAGGTATAGACCCTAGTATATACCAACATCGTTGACCTCTCAGAGGTTGCAGACAAGCCTACATACGTCATCATTACACAGTATAGGTTAATTTTAGCGGAAAATTTGAAACTTTTGTTTTCTTTGAAGTATACATAGACTTCATAGTAAGTATTGCATTATATCACATTAGTCCACAACAACCATCTAATAATAAGATACTCAAATGAAGGATATAGTTCATTACTATATAAATATAATGTTGCCAAAATGGCACCAATACGATGTCATGAAAATAAGTTAAAAAGAAACGCTATTAGAACACCCTACACTAACTCATGCCTACGTCTATGCTTGAATATAAGAGACAGGCATCCTCGAAAGAATGAGCGCCTAACAAGGCCGGATGAATGATCCACATCCGAATAGCTTCAGCGTAGTCTCATAAGCTCTAGCGTCCACCTACACCTGCACCTAAAAGTAAAGGGTTTTATGGGATTAGTGCACACTTGTACGAAGTATGGGTGTATGAAACTACACACCAAGGACATGTATTATTAAGATGATATCTATCCAAACGATATGAATTATTGAAAAAGTCAGTTCGACTTGCAAAATCAAATTAGGAAAGTTATGATATGAGAGTAACATGCATCACTATTCTTTTCATATTGCACACAACACATAACACACCTCATTTAGCACATACATATGTCATATATCACTCGTTCGTATGTAAAAACCTTTGAATCATGAAATTAACATTAGGAATTCCCAAATGAGGGTTGAACATATGAGACCTCAATTATGGACCCTTCTGTAGAAAACTTAGATTCTACTTTATTTATTAATATGTAATATATTTTTTCATTCATTTATATGCCTAGGATGTTGTTTAGGACTCTTTTTAGGTTCAGTGTGCAATGACAAAGAATGACCTAGTGTCATTAATTGAGTCTAGTTCCCCACTTGATTATCATATCCAAACAACTTTGGTATCATTCATTTCATAGTGTGCATTACATGAGGCTAGCCTCAGTCTTTCTTTGGAACTTTAACCTTAACCGACGTAGATCAAGTGAGATCCATGAAATCCAGTGTCTATCCTATACCTAAAAGAGGTGGAGTCACCGGCAAAAGTGAAACCAAAACATGCTAGCATATATAAGGAATTGAGCCCTGCTAGATCCCTATGTTAGCTGCATAGGTTCAAAGACTAGGAGATATAAGGAGACTCATACCCTCCTAAATGGACAGTCTCATATCATGAGATTTACACGAAATTCTGCCTTTCAAAAAGAAGGAATCACGACTCATAGCTAGCTTATTGGTGCTCCGTATAAAGTTCCATTACATTCATCTCACACATCATAGAAGTTGGCTTCTAGCATGAGGGCATGATTTCCCATTAGATGATTTCTCATCTCATCATTAGTATAAAGTGTATATTAATCTCAATACATTCATTAGAGTGTTTCTTAGAGACTGGTCTCTTTATTATTTTTACGCTCTCATAGGTGAGTACGTTTTTTTGTAACAATTATTAAGCTCATTTGAGATTGATCTCGTCTTTCATATTAGCCTCTTATCATGATGTTAACACATTCATTAAATTTAGCATATTATCTCTTTGTATTACACACCACATTACGTGAATGTTAATCTCATCATATGCCAATGTAGTTGATTTAGTTTATTTCACACTCTTACTTAACCCTCTTGGGATTACATCATTTCATCATATACATCTTAGGTTCACTTACATTTAAACGTATGCTGGACTTATGATCCCATACATACAAGCCATGAGGCAACATTCATAATTCGTCTAAGTGACTCATACTTATCCAATATTATATGTTACAAGACTAATGCATCTCTTAAATATGCCAAGGTCTCAATTTCGATTCCCATAGGATGCATTCATTACATATTTAATCACATAAGACTTATGTATCAATAAAGAATTTGACAAGAAAACCCGATTTGAAATCCCTTGAGCAACACTTAGTATCATATTTAATTTGTTTTGGCTTGGGGACCCGATGTCGATCCCCAATGCCCACACTTTTTTTTTCTTTTCTTTCCTCTCTATTTTCGTTTGAGATCAAGAGGATGTGGGTTCGATCCCCACACTACCTATTTAATTTTGATTTCCCTTTTACTTTAGTTTCTTCACCTAGCCTTACCCCATTTCTAATCCCCCTCACCTCACATTAAATTTTAATTTTTTCAACAGCCTACATTTAGTAAGGTCTCTGGTTCAATCCTTAAATGACCTCGCATATTTTAAAATTATTTTTAAATCTCAAATTCCTTAAGTTACATAACCGAAAAAAAATTTCCAGAAATTTGAAAATTTGATTATGTTTTCCAGTCCAATTTCTGCACATTTTATACGTTATATTGTAGGACAATTTGAAGAGCATTCCGTACATTTTTAGGTGCATTTTTGTGGTTACATTTAGTCAAGAGTTTTCTCTCAATTCAACAACATCACAGCTCATATGAATACACGATTTTCACAAGAATTTGCACATAAAATACAAGGATTCAACATGCCTTTTTCACACTTCAATTTGTGATTCGAGTTACGGCCTACACAATGCACACACATACATTAGCACATAACTTCGAAAAGACATAATTATCTGTAACATAAATCCGAACATGCATACATGAACATAATCATCATGAAAACATGTTACATACCTAATTTGTACATGCAAACATACCTAACCTACTACAATCGATGGGAGCTAGTGACAAGGAAATGCAACGGGGAAACATTCCTAATTTTCGAATCAGAATTAACAGAAATCTTAGGGGTCTCTTGGGAAAGGTACCAAGAGGAATAAAACCCATACATTTGGTCGATCAAGACCCTCCAAACCTTCTCCAAAGGACAAAAAACTCCCACGACACTAAAGACTCACAACAAAACTTAAAGCACCACTCGTCAAGAACAATGATTTTACATTTCGTTTTTAGTTTAGTTTTTCTTTTGAGTTTTACCGTTAAAGTTTTTCCAAGAGTGATGAATTTTTTACTTTTCTCTTTTACTGATAATGAATCATGAGAATGAGAGTGGAGTATCATGAGAATGAGAGTGGAGAGATGTTATAGTAAGCTTAGGAGTACGAGTTTTAGGTAAGGACTTAGTCTAACTAGGACTCTTGCTTATTTTAAATAAAAATATGATTTTCTAAGGCTTAAGTTACAAGACTAAAATTCCCTTACTTAAATCACATAATTAAATAGTAATTAATTCAAACTAAATATTGCTTCCACCAAGGATCGAACCTAGGTGAAGCCCTTCTCGCAAAAATGAGTCAATTTGGGTCAACCCTACATGAATTGTCCACTCCTTATATTAATTAATTAATGAATTAAATATTTAGGGTAATCTCAGTACTACCGTTAGCATGGAAAAGACCATTTTTCCTATGGACCCTCAAAACCTAAGAATACCCCTTTCAAGTCTTGTTAAAATTCATCAGGGTGAATCTCTTCGATTCGGGTGCCACCCCTTTCAAGTCTTGTTAAAATTCATCAGGGTGAATCTCTTCGATTCGGGTGCCCTACATGGATGAACCCAACCTTTCCTAGCTCAACTAACTCACCAAGGTGGTTGACTTGGATGGTGCATAATATTTGAGGTCTGGTTACACGCGGATCAAGACGTGTGAACTCGGACTAATCTAGGCATTCTAGGTACCCGTATGCATTACTTAGCATAGTTATTTTAGGGTTGTTACAAAGACTCTACTAGACATGGAAATATGAGACTTTGGACCCTAAAACAACTTTTATAAACTCATGCTTTGATACTACGTTTGTCACGACCTTGGATCATCCCCAAGAAGTAACATAGCGTACTTGACCTCCGGAGGTCTTATCAAAGCCCATAGTAATCATTCATTGCATTTTCATAGGTAAATTTAGCGGAGAATTTAAAGCTTTCATAGCACATGATATGCTAAAATCATCACTTCCATTAATTTAAAAATAACATGACTACATCGTTAGACTCTAAGGCTCTTTTTCCATCTTCGACTCAACATCATTAGAGTATAATAGAGACACGACTCTTACAACATAAAATAATAACTATGTTGTTACATAACTTTGGATAAAACATAAAATAGGAAATCTTTGAAGTTAAGGATCCTTTTTTCCTTGATCTTGGGAAACACATATCAAGCCCTTCCCTTTAGAGACATCCTTTTAGCATCCATAACCTACACTTTGTGTAAAAAGGTGAAGAAGTATAGTGTTAAAATAAGAATGCACTAAGTATGGTTATTATGCATTAACATACATTTATACAGGACATTTGCTTAGAAAATCATGCATCATAAGTTTTAGCCAAAACATCATGAAACTTGACACAATAATCATCATACAACTCAAACACTTCATATAAACATGTAAAATGGTCATAACATCACATAAAGCAAATATATTGTATTTAAGGAACACTTAGAATTTCATTCACAGTAACCTTCTTATACCTTAACTCCTAAAATTCCCAAGTAACCCTCTAGTGATTCTTGGTGCAATGTATGAATAGTATCCCATTCCACTACCCACACTCAAGCATCACCTTAAGGTCACCAAGGTAAACATTCACATAACCATCATATACTTAAAAACGTAGGCATTCATAGGAACATATCATATCCTAAGACACCTACTCCTCATATGAACAAACATGTTCCGTGAACCACATATAAGACTCACTTCAAGGCCACATGCAAGTCAACACTACCGACTACATAATAATAGGTAATAGACAACAATTACATACTTTGACATCATTTCATATAGACATCACAAGACCGTACTCATAATCCCAATCTAAGCCTACTTATGAAATAAACATGTGAGGTCCCATAACCTCACACATACTTACTAAACTCACAAAGTGACTACAAGCCTATAAGTTAGTTCATACATTAATTATTACAAGTATAGTCAACTACATACATATGTTGGACCTTCATCATATGTTAAATAAGACAAACATAATGAATATTAAAGGTGAGACCATCATCATATAGACTAAATAGGACTCATAATATGCATATTAACATAAAATTTGGTAAATAACATAATACCATGCATAAAAGACATATACATAGTGATATACATGCAGAACACCTTCCCAGATTTCTCTTCAAGAGTCACTTGTGCAATGCATAAGTAAAGTCTCATATCCTAACCTACACTAAGAAAATTTCCTTAGATTATTCGTGTTAGGGATACTTAATTTTATTCTATTGTCCATTTTAAGTTAGAAAAATCCTAAACTTAACCGACAATAAGACCATGTAAGCCAAACAAGAAATTTCGGTGTGATACACTCACACCAAGAGAGGCTGTCTTACTTGCCAAGGTAAGACATGAATATCATGCTAGCATATTAAGTGATATCACTTGTTAGGTCCTATCGGGCAACATAGTAATGGAAACTTTGAGACATATACGAAAGCCCTCTTTATGCCAATTGAGGCATTGTAGTTATCCACCTCGCGAGGACTATGGTGAAAAAGCTTTCCCACATTGGGAAAGGGCATCCCTTATATTCAAGTTCACTCTGTGCTAAGCTAAGTTCCCTTGATTGAAAGTCTTTGTTAACATTACTTCATGAAAAAGGGTTTTGGAGGTTTAACTCCTCATATGCTTACCTCATATGTTATAGATGATAATTCCCTTTCATCAACCAAAATCATGTGAGAAAACCTTTCACATGGACACAACATCTTCAAGCATAATCTAGTTTAGAGTACAATCTAGAATACCATTTAAGAGACTCCCTTTTTACTAGATTATCATACACGTATCATAGATATGCTTCATGAGTGTGTATGCGTACATATATATGAGAAAACCTTTCATATAAATAGTCTTGACCAACACATGTTCATACTTCACTTTATTCATGCATAAGTATATAAGTGTACATATATGAGCAACCCTTTCATATATAACCATTTAGACACTACACATATTCATACTGCATCATATCATATACTTTCATGTTCATTGCTTAATCATGAATTCATATTCATGTACATGGAGTAATCACCCTAGGAATTATTCTTTCAAGGTAGACATGTGCAATGTATAGGCAAAATCCCATATCATTGTCTACAATAGTACACCTATGAAGTTATCCTATTAAAGATACATAACATATTTCATTGACATATACTTTACATGCATAGTAGTAGACAGTGCATATGAGAATTATCCTTTCATTAGACAACATGAACCTATACTACCGATAAGCTTGCATAAGGTATGGTGTGTGTACATTAGTCAACACATCACATTGATGTATCAACTCTCTTAACACCACTATTCCTATTCAAGCATATACCACACACCACATAATATCATCTGAGACAAGACAACTTCCACATTTGCATTCTAGACTCCTAACATTTGCTAAGATCATACATTCATATACGGGTACATAGGTAGGGGTCATTCACCATTAAGACTTCATTAATGGATGAACCTAAAAAACACCTAACCCTAAAAACTTCAATCAATGGACATCACATCATTAATGTAAAATAGATCATGAAATAGCTTTGGAGACTAGGCATTTAACTCTATATTGAATGATCACCATAAACACATATTCATAATACAATTTCCTTCAAGGACATGATCAAATCACATAGATAATCACAATGAAGTAAACACCTCCACCATTATTGAAACATACCGCACAATGCTAGACAAGGCCAATTCAAGTAGCAATTATATAGAGAAGTAGAATAAATATGGAAACTTACAATTTTTAAAGATTTGATCATCATTTATCAATTCTCATAATTCATAAATAATTCATATTTTTGAATGTATCTAAAATTACATAGACATAATCAAAATCATGCTTCAACCATCATAGGATCAAGATCACATTATGAACACGACATCATCAATTCTATAAAAAGTGGAAGAATATATGTCTAACTTACCAAATCTACAAACTTTGATCCAAATTTATCAATTACCAATAATTCATAAGCAATTAGCATAGAAAACATTAGCCATAGATACATTAACATGATCGAATTCACAATCTAACAACATTCAAGCAGGATGACATCACCCATAATCTAGGCTAAACTAAGAAGTTGGGAGGAACATAGATTCATAATGAAATTGGATTTAAAACATCATTGTAAACAGTAGCTAATCCATAATTCATCATAATCTATATTTTAAAATCGTTTTGAAAAGGAACCCATGACTAGATTGAAAGATTGAAGATTTGATCATGAAATCTCATTGAAAATCTTAAAAGAAACTCTTTAGATGGAAATCCTATCTACAAGTTGTTCTTGAGCTTCATCTATAATGGATCTACTAGACAGATTTTGTTTTGAGGGGGAAGTCTAATATGAATTGGAATGGGGTTTTCATGTTATTAACTAACTTAATATACCTAAAATACATAAAATAACCATCCATAGTAATTTAGGAATGTGGGGTAAATTTATCATTCACTCTTTTAATGAAACAATTCGTGTAGGCAGAGGAAAGGGTGCATAGATTGAAGACACTTGACGGGGTTTAGAATGGACGATGGCTCGTTCTTCTGCGCTGTCGTTTGTAATTGCAGCTCCTTATTTCGAAGTTGAGCTACGCAATCGACCGGACGTACCCTAGAGCACGAGGCTTCAATTTCTAGCCTATCAATTTACACTGCTAAGACAATGTCTAAGCAATATTTTGGGTCCCCGCATGGACCCCTTGCGTGTTCCTTAGGGAGTAATGCCCTAACGTTTCAAATGTAAATACACGCGTATAAAATATAGGGACCTTCTCTATCAATTTCTGCTAAAATGAACACGTAAATTATGCCAAGGAACACAAAGAGAAACATGCACATCTCAAGGATAAGTTTCAAACATCATCGGACGTTCTTGGACTCTTTGACCTCCAAATCACTTCAAGTCAAATATGCATACTATAAAACACTTCTTTAACATTTTAATAACTTTTTGAGGAACATGAGAGGCTTTAGGTACCTAATTCATTTTGAGGGACCCTACATGTAGATTAGCAAATCAGAGTTAATAAAAGGGGAAAATGAAAGAAAAGAACTACATAAGTCCATAAACCTACTTTGTCTTCTTATAAAACTGAATTCCCTCAGGCACCAAAGGTTGCATATTAGTTCCTCCCAAAATAAAATGGATTAACTATTAAGGAAGTAGTAGTACCTCAAAATTTAATAATTTCAAGGAACTCTAACTACAACAACAATTGACACATACATACAATAATCGATCGTTTTTTTTTGTGAAAAATATGCGCAGAAGAAGGTATGAATTTGATAAAGAAGAATGAGAGATGTCTCTCTATTAATATCAACAAAGAGTAAAGGTCAAAACTCATTAGAAACAAGACAACCTTTAAGAAAGGTCACAACATTTTCGAAAAGGCACAACCCTTTGAATGGTCAAAACCATTTAGAAAGGACACAACCTTTCATAAAAGTCACAACCCTTTAAGAAAGTAACAAGACTTTCTTTCCTGTTCACACCTTTAAAACCAGTACTAGCAACCAACAAAAGCAAGAAATCTTAAAATAAAGGTTTTTACGTTACGAAAGCAAGTTAAAAAACTAAAGACAAGGTTTCATTACTAAATAAGGATTAAATAACTAAGTAACAATATTAAAAAAACCTATTTTAAAAATTTCAATGTATTAGAAAAATAATAATATCCAACCAACAAAATCTATAATGAAATAAATAGTAACTAAAAGAATATCTAACTCCGAACTAGTGGACATAGACCAAGGGGAGTTCCTTTGCAGCCAAAACAATCTGGCTCAACATTAAACTCGGAAAAATCAATGACCTACTACGTGAGCATTGTGAAGAGTTGCGTGAAGATGCCCTGTACAAAACAAAAATAAGAGCAAGTACAAAAATATTACACAACCACATTGTATTAGTAGGATCACACGGCTATCACACTAGTGCCACATATACAAGTCAATTAAACCTTATAATAACATGAATATATATATATATATATATATATATATAAAGAGAGAGAGAGAGAGAGAGAGAGAGAACAATAACACATTTCACATGTTTTCACGTAGTTGGTGCTCTTACAGAACCCAATATTAACTTGTTAGTTTGCCGGAACATGGCAATCTGATCCTATTTTAAAGCAGAACGTGGAAATTCAATTTAATTTTATGTTGAAAAGTGGAAATTTGATCTAAGTTAGCTTGCAAAAACGTGGCAAGCTGATCCCCAATTAGATACCAGAATCAAAATTACAAGTACAATATCAATGATCATACATTAGTTCATGATTCTATTGTAATGACAATTACACATCGCATTTTCAATGTCTATGATAAACATTGCAACATACATATATAAGCAACTGTCACAATGAAGCAAGACAAGAATGTACCAGACATCATATAATCACAACCATCACCTATCTCAAAATTTGTTTCATACTCTTGACAACTTGATCCTTCCCTTTCCAAATTCATTCTGCTTGTTCTTGGTCTACAATCTACAATTTATATACGAAAATTAAGAAGGAAACACTAAATTCCCAGAAAACTCATAATCTAAGAACCCTAGTTTAAAACCTATGATACTTAATAGTCAATTAAGGTGAAATACACCATAGGATTCATCAATAAATCTTTCCCCATCAATATTGATTCATTCTAGAACATTTTTCAGATCACAAAAATGAGATTGGGGAGTAAAAGATTGTAAGACCTCAAAAGTGACTTAGGTGAAGCTAGATCCTAAAGGGACATCGAAGTGGTATAAGGTCCTAAAATGGTTTAAAATGTTGGTTTGAGGCAGTGTGTGAGAGTTAAGGTGCATTAGAAGTCAAACGTCAAAGGACGACAAAGACGTGCAACGATTAAGTGACCTATGTTCCTCATATGAGATTTTATGTTTTGATGTGTGATTCATGAGGCTATGAGGTTATTAAATTATTTATTATCTTGTATATATGAAGTGTTTCAAGTTTCATGATGTTTGCAGGTCAAACGTCCAAGAAAGTCTGTGACATTCGAAAGGTTTGCCTTGACATGACCTTGTGTGTCTATGTATGTTTCCTCGAGTTTTACGTGTTTTTTTATGAAATTCACGTGGTAGGTTCTAAACTCGTATACGAGAATATTTTGCGTGGAAATATCTGAGTACGATTCTATGTAGGACCCGCAAGGGGCCGTTAAAGAAGGACCCCAACATTAGATTTAAACACTGCTAGGTAGTGGCCAAACGATGGCCCAACAGACGCCCAGTCGACCAGGATATAGCCCGTAGAGGGTCTCATCGATGGATCAAAGTTTCATGCAGGTTGAGGAGTCTCTCAAGCAACCCACGAGATCCCCATCGACGGTACGTGGGTGAGACCACGGACCGTCGATCTCCGTCGATGGGTCTTTTTGTTTTCTCCAAGCTTTATATTAACTTGAGGGGTGAAGTTGTAAATTCAAGCCAAGTATTATTAAATGTGAGGACGCTTGTTTTGAGACTTTATTGGTTCTGAGAGTATATAAGTCATTAAACTCTCATTATAACCCTAGCATCTAAATCAAAATATATTCCCTCCAAAAGTTTTTCCGAAAATCTCCATGTGTGTTCAAAGTGAGGATGGAGCTTGAAGATCGGTCTTCAATGGAGTTTAATATTCCATTATCTTTGGATTTTTTAAATAAGGTAAGAGAGTTCTTCATATAAGTCTTTCTATCACCTTAGAGCAAATTTAAAAGATGGTTTTCAAAGATTTCAAAAAGAAGAAAAAGTCCAATTTCCTATCTAAGTCTTGGGTTCTTTAATAAATAGGTTTCAAACGTTTATATATGTATAAATTGATGTATAATTTATGTTTTCCAATGAAATTCTCCATGAAACCTTGATCTTGTTAAATCTCTAAATTTCACTAAAATATGGGTGAATTGATTATGCTTCGATATTCATGAATTCTTGTGTAGAGTGTTATAGGATTTTGATTCATGTATATATTATGTATGTTTGGTCTATAGGCTGTTTCAATATGATTAATTGAATAATTGATACTCTTAGATCTATTGCATGATAAACTTATTGAATTGATATTGACTGAATGCTTATATATTGTGGTGTAGATTTCTATGGGCTTTCTAATGATATAAGAATTGTAGTCAATTGATATCTAATAAGTTTTAGATTGATAAATATATATTTAATTGAATTAGATTTTATTGAGTATTATATTTTATTTATTGAATTGATGTTCATGGCCATGGGTAAGTGCCTTATGGTATTAAATTGGATAATTTAGCTTTGGAATCGAAGTGGTAAAAATGAGTGGGGGTATGATGCCCTAATTCCTTTTATTTTATGTTAATTAGACTTTAATTATGTTGTGATTTTTATGGTCCACTTATGGTGGCAGAGCTATGTGAATTGGTGTGACCTTGTCGGCGTCACATTTTTGTAACGACCTGTTTAGTCGTTTTGAGTAGCAGACTTCAATTCTGGAAAAACTGGCAGAAGCGACGGACCCCATGATGGACCGTCATGGGCACAACGGACCGTCGCAGGGTCTCGTTTCAAAACACCTAGAAAATCTGAAAATTGGGTACAAAAATGGACTCTCTGAACTTCGTAACGAAATGGCAGGACGGACCGTCACAGGTGTGACGGACCGTCACAGACCCTTGGTGGAAATTTGGGTCTCTGAACATTGCAACGGACAGAAGGACGGACTGTCGCAGGCGCGACGGCCCGTCACGGGCTACGCAATCCCAGTTCGGGTCGGATTTCTTTATACGTTTTAAGGGACGTTTTTGACTATTCCTGCTTAAATTATAACGTTAGGGGGTTAATATTAATAAGTCTAATTACTTGGGGGTTAAAAGAGGTAACCTTAAGTTAATTAGTGGGTTATTATTGCCATCTTTTACACTTGATTATATGTTAATTAGGGTAAAAGAAAGATGGTTTGAATAAGAAAAATAGAAAGAACAAAGAGAGACAGAAAAAGAAAGAGAACGAGTAGAGAGATAGAGAAACGAAGAGGATAGCAAGGATTCTGAGAAGATAGCTTGTTGATCGCAATTCTTCGGTGGAGGTAGGTTATGGTTTCTCTTACGATATTCATAGTAAACTCTTAATAGTGAATGATATGTATTGATAGTATTGTAAAACCCTGCTATGTGCTTAATTGTATGCATGCATGAACGTGATTATATAATTGTGATTATATTAAGCATGATGAAGTTACTGAATCCCAAATCTTGATAAAAACCTAATCTCTTTTTAATAATGATGCCTTGGTAAGGGAGAAGGCTTGATGAACTAAAGTAATGAGATTGATGATGCCTTGGTATAAAAGAAGGCTTGATGAATTGATAGATGGAGATTAGGGAATCGGAGTGTCACGTTCCGACACATAGAATTAAGGGATCGGGTGTCACGAACCGACACATAGAATTAAGGGATCGGGTGTCATGAACCGACACATAGAATTAAGGGATCGGGTGTCACGAACCAACACGTAGACTTAGAGGATCGGGTGTCACGAACCGACACGTAGATTTAGGGGATCGGGTGTCACGAACCGACATGTAGACTTAGGGGATCGGGTGTCATGAACCGACACGTAGATTTAGGGGATCGGGTGTCACGAACTGACACGTAGATTTAGGGGATCGGGTGTCACGAACCGACACGTAGATTTAGGGGATCGGAGTGTCACGTACCGACACAAGAGTATTAAAGAATATGAGGGAGCGGAGTGTCACGTACCGACACAAGAGAAATAAAGATAATGAATCTTGTAAGATGCTAATATACTCAATCTAATGAATCAAATTTCCAAATGAGTATGATATTGAGGCTTGAGTCCTAATGTGTGAACATGACGGAAATTGTTAATGATATAGTACTTGTTGTTGCTACATGATGAGTATCATAGTTGAGTTTATGATATTACTTGGTATATACTATTTTCTATTTTGAGTTGGCCGATGATATCTACTCAGTACCCGTGTTTTGTACTGACCCCTACTTTAATGTTTTCTTCTTTGTTATTTGTGGAGTGTAGCAAACGCGTCGTCGTCTTCGACTCAACAGTAATTCAAGCCAGTCTTACTACATCGGAAATTCAGGGTTAGCTAATGCTTCTAGCTTGGACTGGATCTTCTTCTTCAAGTCTTGATGCCTTGAACTTCTGGCATGGACTAGCTTCTTATGTATTTTTAGCTTCTTAGACATTTTTAGTTAGTAATTTGATCATAGATGTTCTTGTGGTGATGACTTCCAGATTTTGGGGAATAATAGATGTTGAATTTTAGAAGTTAATGAATTGGTCTTTATTTAATGAGTTTAAGTCTTCCGCATTACTTTCTGTTGATATTATATTGAAATGTTAAGGTTAGATTGGTTGGTTCGCTCACATAGGAGGGTAAGTGTGGGTGCCAGTCGCGGCCCGGATTTGGGTCGTGACAAACTTGGTATCATAGCATTAGGTTCGTTGGTCTCATCACACCAGAACGAGTCTAGTAGAGTCTTAAGGAACGGTAGGGGGACGCCTTTACTTTTCATTGAGAGGCTATAAGACTTTAGGAAAATTCCATTCTTTCATTCTTTCTTTCGTGCTACTACTTGAATCTAATTGGTATCTAGGTGATACAAATTGGTATCTGACCATCTTCACTCTCTTTTGCAGATGGTTAGAACTAGAGCAACGACTACACCAACACCAACACCAGCACCGGCGGGACAGGGTGCGTCTGAGCTAGCCACTGGGGCTATAGCTCGAGGAAGAACAACGACAAGAGGCCGTGGTAGAGGTCATGGGAGGATGTCCTCTAGAGGAAGGGGACGAGCACCTAGCCCATCTGATACTAGGGCAGTGACTCCTCCACCGACTGAGGAGGTAATAATAGAAGGGGAGGATGAGGAAAATGAACAAGTGCAAAATGAGGAATTGCCACCCCAACCTACCCCAGGGATGATCAATCAGGTTCTCGCTTATCTTAGTGGGTTATCTGATCAAGGTCAAACACCTCCAGTGTTTTCTGCACCAGCACCTCACGGTCCGAAGGTACAACATGCGGCTACTATGGCTCCCCGCATGGATGTTCCATCGGAAATATGCACATTTCCTCGTCTGACTACAGGGCCTATAATGACAAGTGATCAGCATGAACTTTTCAGTAAGTTCTTGAAATTGAAACCTCCAGTCTTCAAGGGTGCTGAATCTAAGGATGCTTACGATTTTCTGGTTGACTGTCATGAGCTACTACACAAGATGGGTATAGTAGAACGGTTTGGTGTTGAGTTCGTGAGTTACCAGTTTCAAGGGAACGCCAAAATGTGGTGGCGGTCACATGTTGAGTGTCAACCGACAGAGGCAACACCTATGACTTGGGCCTCATTCTCTAGCTTGTTTATGGAGAAGTATATTCCCCGGACTTTGAGGGATAGGAAAAGGGATGAGTTCTTGAGCCTAGAGCAGGGTAGAATGTCGGTCAATGTATATGAGGCTAAGTTTCGTGCCCTATCCAGATATGCCACTCAACTTTGTTTCAGTCCACAAGAGCGGATTCGTCGTTTTGTGAAGGTGTTGAGGTCAGAGTTGCGGATTTCAGCCTTACAGGTAGCAGCTACGGCAAAATCCTTCCAAGAAGTGGTAGATTTCGTGGTAGAGGTGGAAGGAGTGAAGCCAGATGAATTCACCATGGCGTCGACATCAAAGAGGTTTCGAAAGGGAGGTGAGTTTAATGGTTCCTACACTAGAGGACAGGGTTCCGGAGGTTACTCAGTTCGACCAATTCAGTCTTCACTACAGACTGTAGTTGGGGGTCCACCTCAGACCGGCCAACACTTTTCTGAGAGACCTATACTTGAATCTAGAGAGTGTTATGGATGTGGGGAGACGGGACATATTAGGAGGAATTGTCCCAAACAGAGTTATAGACCCCCAATAGCTAGAGGTAGAGGTGGTCATGGTAGAGGCCGTTATTCTGGAGGGCGTGGTGGTCGAGGTAATGGTGGTCACCAAAACGGCAGAGGTGATGGGCAAACTGGAGCCACTACACCACAACATGGTAGGGGCAACGGACAAACAAATGAAAGGGCCCATTGTTATGCTTTCCCTGGGAGATCGGAGGCGGAGACATCTGATGCTGTCATCACAGGTAATCTTCTGGTTTGTGATTGCATGGCTTCTGTATTGTTTGATCCTGGATCCACATTTTCTTACGTATCTTCCTCATTTGCTAATGGTCTAAATTTACGTTGTCAATTACTTGATATGCCTATTCGTGTTTCTACTCCGGTGGGTGAGTCTGTGGTAGTTGAAAAGGTATATAGGTCTTGTTTGGTGAACTTTGTGGGGAGCAACACTCATGTAGATTTGGTTATTTTAGAAATGGTTGACTTTGATGTAATTCTGCGTATGACTTGGCTTTCTCCGAAATTTGCGATCTTGGATTGTAATGCTAAAACGGTGACGTTAGCCAAGCCTGGGACAGACCCGTTAGTATGGGAGGGTGACTACACTTCCAATCAGGTGCGTATCATCTCCTTTCTTTGTGCTAAGAAAATGGTTAGTAAAGGGTGTTTAGCTGTCTTGGCCCATCTCAAGGATGACACTATACAAGTACCTTCGATTGAGTCGGTTTCGGTAGTCCGTGAGTTTTTGGATGTGTTCCCTGCAGATCTTCCTGGTATGCCACCAGATAGGGATATTGACTTCTGTATATATCTTGAACCGGGTACTCGCCCCATTTCTATACCCCCTTATAGAATGGCTCCCGCGGAGTTAAGAGAGTTAAAAGCCCAACTTCAAGAGTTGTTAAGCAAAGGCTTCATCAGACCAAGTGCATCTCCTTGGGGTGCTCCGGTTTTGTTTGTGAAGAAGAAGGATGGGAGTTATCGGATGTGCATAGACTACAGACAACTGAACAAGGTAACTATTAAGAACAAGTATCCTCTTCATCGCATTGATGACTTGTTCGATCAGTTACAAGGTGCTTGTGTCTTCTCTAAGATTGACTTGAGATCCGGTTATCATTAATTGAAAATACGGGCAACAGATGTGCCAAAGACTTCTTTTCGAACGAGGTATAGGCATTACGAATTTGTAGTGATGTCTTTTGGTCTTACGAATGCCCCTGCTGCGTTCATGAGCTTGATGAACGGGATTTTTAAGCCATATCTGGATCTATTTGTGATCGTATTTATTGATGATATATTGGTATACTCAAAGAGTAAGGAGGAACATGAGGAGCATTTGAGAATGGTATTGGAAATGTTGAGGGAGAAAAAGCTTTATGCCAAGTTCTCTAAGTGTGAGTTTTGGCTAGATGCAGTATCCTTCTTGGGGCACGTGGTTTCTAAGGATGGAGTGATGGTGGATCCTTCTAAGATTGAGACAGTAAAGAATTGGGTAAGACCTACTAACGTGTCAGAAATAAGGAGCTTTGTTGGGTTAGCTAGCTACTACCGCCGATTTGTCAAGGGATTCTCTTCTATTGCTTCCCAACTGACGAACATGACAAAGCAAAATGTTCCATTTGTATGGTCGGATGAGTGTGAGGAAAGCTTTCAGAAGCTCAAGACTCTATTGACTACTGCACCAATTCTCACCTTGCCAGTGGAAGGTAAGAATTTCATTGTCTATTGTGATGCATCCTATTCGGGTTTGGGTGCAGTGCTAATGCAAGAGAAGAATGTGATTGCTTATGCTTCAAGACAATTAAAAGTGCATGAACGTAACTACCCAACTCATGATTTGGAATTTGCCGCGGTAGTGTTTGCACTAAAGCAATGGAGACACTATTTATATAGGGTTAAGTGTGAGGTCTACACGGATCATCGTAGCCTTCAGTATGTCTTTACTCAGAAAGATTTGAACTTGAGATAGAGGAGATGGATGGAACTACTGAAGGACTACGACATCACTATTTTGTATCATCCGGGGAAGGCGAATGTTGTAGCGGATGCTTTAAGTAGAAAGGCGGGAAGCATGGGAAGTCTAGCTCACTTGGAAGCTTCTAGACGCCCATTGGCTAGAGAAGTTCAGACTCTGGCTAACGACTTGATGAGGTTAGAAGTAAATGATAAGGGAGGATTGTTTGGTAGTGTGGAGTCAAGATCTTCTTTTCTTGACAAGATTAAGGGAAAATAGTTTAATGATGAAAAATTGATCCGGATCCGAGATAAAGTGTTGAAAGGAGAGGCTAAAGAAGCGACAATCGATGAGGAAGGTGTTATGAGAATCAAGGGAAGGGTATGTGTACCCTGAGTTGATGATTTGATCAACACTATTTTGACAGAGGCTCATAGTTCAAGGTATTCGATACATCCGGGTGCAACCAAGATGTATCGTGACCTAAAGCAACACTTTTGGCGGAGTAGAATGAAACGTGATATTGTTGAGTTTATTGCCAAATGTCCAAACTGTCAGCAAGTAAAGTATGAACACCAGAGGCCCAGAGGAACACTTCACAGAATGCCCATTCCTGAATAGAAGTGGGAAAGGATTGCAATGGATTTCGTGGTTTGTCTTCCAAAGACATTGGGAAAGATTGATTCTATTTGGGTAATTGTTGATAGGTTAACAAAGTTTGCTCACTTCATTCCGGTCAAGGTGACTTACAATGCCGAGAAGTTAGCCAAACTTTACATCTCGGAAGTGGTGCGATTGCATGAAGTTTCACTCTCCATTATATCAGATAGAGGTACGCAGTTTACTTCTAAGTTTTGGAAAACATTGCATGCAGAATTGGGTACTAGGTTGGACCTTAGTACTGCGTTCCATCCTCAGACCGATGGTCAGTCTGAGCGAACGATTCAAGTGTTGGAGGATATGCTTCGTGCATGTGTGATAGAGTTTGGTGGCCATTGGGATAGCTTTTTACCCTTAGCGGAGTTTTCATACAATAATAGCTATCACTCAAGTATTGATATGGCCCCATTTGAAGCATTGTATGGGAGGAGATGTAGGTCTCCCATTGGTTGGTTTGATGCATTCGAGGTTAGACCTTGGGGTACTGACCTTTTGAGGGATTCGATAGAGAAAGTGAAGTCCATTCAAGAAAAGCTTCTAGCGGCGCGAAGTAGACAAAAGGAATATGCAGACCGAAAGGTTAGAGACTTAGCGTTCATGGAGGGTGAACAAGTCTTGTTGAAAGTTTCACCAATGAAAGGGGTGATGCGGTTTTGTAAAAGAGGTAAACTAAGCCCAAGGTATATTGGTCCCTTCGAAGTACTCAAGCGAATAGGGGAGGTGGCTTATGAGTTAGCCTTGCCTCCAGGGCTGTCCGGAGTAAATCCGGTATTCCATGTGCCTATGTTGAAAAGATATCATGGGGATGTAACCTACATTATCCGTTGGGATTCAGTTTTGCTTGATGAGAATTTGTCTTATGAGGAGGAACCGGTTGCCATTCTAGATAGGGAAATTCGCAAGTTGAGATCAAGGGAGATTGCATCCATCAAAGTTCAATGGAATAATCGACCCGTTGAAGAAGCCACTTGGGAGAAGGAGGCAGATATGCGAGAAAGATACCCACATCTGTTTACTGATTCAGGTACTCCTTTTCGCCTTTGTTTTCCTTCTTGTGATCGTTCGGGGACGAACGATGGGTAAATTGGTATCTATTGTAACGACCTGTTTAGTCGTTTTGAGTAGTAGACTTCAATTCTGGAAAAACTGGCAGAAGCGATGGATCCCACGACGGACCGTCATAGGCACGACGGACCGTTGCAGGGTCTCGTTTCAAAACACTTAGAAAATCTAAAAATTGGGTACTGAAATCGACTCTCTGAACTTCGTAACGAAATGGAAGGACGGACCATCACAGGTGTGACGGACCGTCACAGATCCTTGGTGGAAATTTGGGTCTCTGAACATTGCGACGGACAGCAGGACGGCCCATCGCAGGCGCGACGGCCCGTCACGGGCTACGCAATTCCAGTTCGGGTCGGATTTCTTTATACGTTTTAAGGGACGTTTTTGACTATTCCTGCTTAAATTATAAAGTTAGGGGGTTAATGTTAATAAGTCTAATTACTTGGGGGTTAAAAGAGGTAACCTTAAGTTAATTAGTGGGTTATTATTGCCATCTTTTACACTTGATTATATGTTAATTAGGGTATAAGAAAGAGGAATTGAATAAGAAAAATAGAAAGAACAAAGAGAGACAGAAAAAGAAAGAGAACGAGTAGAGAGAGAGAGAAACGAAGAGGATAGCAAGGATTCTGAGAAGATAGCTTGTTGATCGCAATTCTTCTGTGGAGGTAGGTTATGGTTTCTCTTATGATATTCGTAGTAAACTCTTAATAGTGAATGATATGTATTGATAGTATTGTAAAACACTGCTATGTGCTTAATTGTATGCATGCATGAACGTGATTATATAATTGTGATTATATTAAGCATGATGAAGTTACTGAATCCCAAATCTTGATAAAAACCTAATCTCTTTTTAATAATGATTACTTGGTAAGGGAGAAGGCTTGATGAACTAAAGTAATTAGATTGATGATGCCTTGGTATAAAAGAAGGCTTGATGAATTGATAGATGGAGATTAGGGGATCGGAGTGTCACGTTCCGACACATAGAATTAAGGGATCGGGTGTCACGAACCGACACATAGAATCAAGGGATCGGGTGTAACGAACCGACACATAGAATTAAGGGATCGGGTGTCACGAACCGACACGTAGACTTAGGGGATCGGGTGTCACGAACCGACACGTAGATTTAGGGGATCGGGTGTCACGAACCGACACGTAGACTTAGGGGATCGGGTGTCACGAACCGACACGTAGATTTAGGGGATCGGGTGTCACGAACCGACATGTAGATTTAGGGGATCGGGTGACACGAACTGACATGTAGATTTAGGGGATCGGAGTGTCACGTACCGACACAAGAGGATTAAAGAATATGAGGGAGCAGAGTGTCACGTACCGACACAAGAGAAATAAAGATAATGAATCTTGTAAGATGCTAATATACTCAATCTAATGAATCAAATTTCCAAATGAGTATGATATTGAGGCTTGAGTCCTCATGTGTGAACTTGACGGAAATTGTTAATGATATAGTACTTGTTGTTGCTACATGATGAGTATCATAGTTGAGTTTACGATATTACATGGTATATTCTGTTTTCTATTTTGAGTTGGCCGATGATATCTACTCAGTACCCATGTTTTGTACTGACCCCTACATTTATGTTTTCTTCTTTGTTATTTTTGGAGTGTAGCAAACTTGCCGTCGTCTTCGACTCAACAGTAATTCAAGCCAGTCTTACTACATCGGAAATTCAGGGTGAGCTAATGCTTCTAGCTTGGACTAGATCTTCTTCTTCAAGTCTTGATGCCTTGAACTTCCGGCATGGACTATCTTCTTATGTATTTTTAGCTTCTTAGACATTTTTAGTTAGTAATTTGATCATAGATGTTCTTGTGGTGATGACTTCCAGATTTTGGGGAATAATAGATGTTGAATTTTATAAGTTAATGAATTGGTCTTTATTAAATGAGTTTAAGTCTTCTGCATTACTTTCTGTTGATATTATATTGAAATGTTAAGGTTAGATTGGTTGGTTTGCTCACATAGGAGGGTAAGTGTGGGTGCCAGTCGCGGCCCGGATTTGGGTCGTGACAATTTTGCAATATGATGATCATCCTTGTCAGCACTACTTAAAGTACTATGATGTTTTGTATATTTTTTATGTCAAATATGAGTATATATTTCTAGATGTGAAGTAATGTGAAAGTATATGTTCTTTCTATGTATGTTAGCAAATCATGTAAACTATGACTATGTGCTTCTATGTTTAGTCTTAGGGTTGATACATGGTTGTTTCTATTTAAATATAAGAGTTTAGCATAGTTATATTGATGATGATATGATAGTGTGTAGGATGACTTAAAAATTATAATGGTTATTCCTATGTGCTTGTAGGATGACTAGTAACATGTGGTAAGGTAATGTATGTGGTGTCGTGTGTTAGTTGACTTGTGTACCTTACTTGATGCTTGTATTAATATGAATATGTTATGTCTTTACTTAGGATACTAAAGTATCTTAGTATTGAATGCATGAATGATATGTGACCTTGAATGATATTAAGAGGGACTTTTATGTGAAACCTTGAACATAGTGGTAAGGTTATCAATTTTGAAGTCGAAAGTCGTAATGGTATTATTCAAGTAAAGGAATGATGGACTTAAGGTTAATTGTCTTGAACGACATAATATTAATCCTTAGGTAAGTCATAATGATCTTCTTGTCAGCATCGGAAGGTATCCTAAGTGTTGTAGACTCTTATGTTTAGATGGTTTAAGTAGGCTGTTGTAAAGGTTGAACGTTTTTAACAGAAAGTCCTCCTCTTATGTAATGTTTATGAAAGAGTTTTTGAATGTGAAGAAATAATGATACGACAGGCTTAGATAAGAGTTGTTGAAGTCTCATTTGCCGTGTGACGACACAAGGATGCATTAACTTCTAGGGTTTACTTGCGGGTGGTGACAAAGACTTACCTCTAGCTTTAGAATGGTGGAAAATGAGTTGGAATAGCCCAGGGGTCGTCTCTTAGCTGAAAAAGTAAAAAGAAATATAAAATGAAGTCGTCTATGTGTTTTATTTAAGAAATTTAAGACCGTTATTCCACTTCAACAACACCCATCCTGCCGTAGCAGCACTAATCCCATTGCAGCGACAAAAAGAAAATTAGTAAGCTTCCATTGAAAAATCCCAAAACCCATTGATTCCATCTCCGCCTTACTTGCTACAACGACACCCCTACTGCTATTGTGGTGTCGCCGCAGTTGTAAGAATCTCGTTGCAGCAGCCCGAAGCGAGGCAGTGAGCTCCTTGAGGGAATTTCACTTATCCCATTTTACAAACCCTTCTTGGCTCACTATGCTCAAAAAATGCCCATAATGCCAAAATCAATTCACGCTGATCTAAATATCTCAATTCAATTACGTAATGTCGTCCGAATTTCTTAACGATTTTTGTAACCGATTATGTAATCAAATCAACATTTAATCCTTTCGATTGCTATCCGATTTCCTTACACCTTGATTACTCTCAATTCCTCAAATTCTAAAAAAGGATGGGAAATTCCTAGTACTCTGAAAAAGTTTTTCCATTGCTGATTTTCCCTGTTGGCATTTCTATGACGAAAAAATCAGCGTTTACAAGATTACACATTGTACCCTTCTTATTATTTATCTAAGGAGGAATATAGTTTCTAAAGTTTAAATTTTTTGATATTTATCATGTGTGTCTTTGGAATAAGTTTTGCAAATCGTATGTTCTTTTATCATTCCTTGGCAAATAGTGTTACCTTTAAAATTCACTAGTTCGCAGAACAAGATACTTATATTTTTGTTTGATAAAATGGTATGTCTAAATGCTATAGTAGGAGGACTATTTGAAAATAAAAACATTTCTATGTGATAATCTAAGACTATGTTTTATTCTATTTGGAGAATTTTTTTACTTTAGTTTTATACTCCTTGTGAATCTGATATTGTCTTATTGTTGTAGACTAAAAAAACATTTGTAATTTTCATCTCAAATAGATTGGACTATGCAATTGGTTTAAAGAAATTGAAAATTTCAACTAATAAGTTAGTGTTGTACATTTGATTTTCTATAAACATCATTGTGACATAGAAACTAATTGTACAAATTTTTTTCCTTATTGTTAGTATTCTAACTACTAAGTGGTATGTGTACATGTGATAGGGAAAAAAATACCAACGACTTAAAAGTGCGTAGTTTTTTTCTTGTAATAGGTCCCTCTAGGAATGAACTTTGACACTATCAAAAGATTGTTAAAGAGAATTGAAGCACTGTAATTCTTTCATATAAATGAATATGCCCAAAAGTGATTTCATGCTGTCAATAACATTTTGATAGTTTAGAAAAACGTGCAAAAAATATTCTCACATACTTAAAAATATTTTTGAGATCATACTCAAAATGTGGGGGTTCTTTGCTTATAACAAAGACAAAATTAGACTTACTGTCAAATTTAATTTGCAGCATATTATATGAAACTTAATGATACTTTTGTATTATGTTAGATCAAAAAAATTCTTTGGATATATTTTGTATTGTGGTTGTTGAATTTCTCGTTTACTAGTATATGATATGACTAATATGCAACTACAAAATTACATGTATATTTGTTCAAAATTATTGAATTTTTATGAAAAAATATAACTTGAAATGTTGTGTTTTTTTATGAAAAGATATGTCTATTAAATAAAATTTTTTATTTAAACCTGAATTTTGGGGAATAGTCATTTCTTATGTTTAGTAAAAGAAACATTTTAATTAAATTGCCTTTATTGTACCCATGAAACTTTATTCATGGGTAGTCCTAGAACAATCAAATTACAAGTTATACAATGGTCCTTCTAAAAAGCACATTTGAAAATGTCATGAATCAAAACAATGTTTCTATCACACAAATTGCTAGAAATAGGATCAAATATTTGTTAGAAAAATCTATCTCACATAGTCAAACTATTTATGACATGAATACTTGGAACATGTCAAACAATGTTTCTATGACCCAAATAGCTACAAATAGGATCAAATAATTGTTAGAAAAAGCTATCTCACGGATTAAATCTATTTATGACATGAATACTTGGAACATTTCAATTACAAAACCTTGTAAGGATAACTGATCAACTTAAAAGTTTCATCTAATTTTTAATGCAATAAATAAAAATGTCTAATTTGTATGGAATTTGAGTATTCTATGAATATTTTATGAATCTGTTGAAAGTAATTCTAATCCTTTAGAATTGATGTACGTCGACATTTGTGATATGTGTTGAAGGAAGTTGATGGAACAGGTCAAAGGAACAAGTTCGGTGAAGCTATCTGACGAGTTAGAGTTTGAGTTACTCTTGGACTAGACTCCTCAATCCTTATATATGTACAAGTCTATACTTTGTATGACTTAAACTTATGTAGTTAACGAGGATAAGGTGTACATAAAATATTTGTGTTGTATTAGGATTCCTAGTGTAGCTAGCATAGGACTCTTCTCTTATATAAGGAGAATATATCTAAATCATTCAATTATAAATACAAACGTTGATTCTTCACATATCTGTGAGAATTCTACATGGTATCATAGCAATAAAGTTTTTTCGCTCTTTAAGATGTTAGATCTAACCAAAAAAACCCAAATTATAAAACTATAATGGCCCCTTCTATGATAACTCTATCGACCACTTCACTTCATCACCTTATTTTGTCCAGCTCTATTAAACTTAAGCCGACAAACTATTTTCTTTGGAGGACACTAATTGCTCAATTGATTTGAGTGATGAGATTAACCTATCTCAACACTATTCATCGTGAAGAGACATGTTCGGCTTGACAGACTACAATGAAAATTATATCTGGCGAGAAGTGTCACGACGAAATCTAGACCCCAGACAATACCGACGCCATTGACCTCTAAGAGGTTGCGAACAAGCCTACTTACGTCATTATTACTTCACATAGGTTAATTTTGGCGGAAAATTTATAACTTTTTGTTTTTTTTAACATACTTATAAAAACATTCTTATTAATATTTAATTGTTCACCATCAACCATCTTACATTAAGAGATAAACAATTGAAAGAAATAGTTCAATTTTTATTAAGTGTATAATTGCCAAAATGGCACCCATACGTAGTCTGAATAAAAACAGGAAAGCATGCTTGTGGAACATGATCCACTAGCTCAGCTCTAAAACTAAGCTAGAATATAAAATAATAGCATCGTCAAAAGAATGAGGACTTACGAAAACCGGATGCATGTTGAATGTCCGGATAACATCAACGATGATCCTTTAGATCTATCGTCCACCTCTGCCTGCACCTAAAATAGTTGAGTTTGTATAGGGTTAGTACACACTTGTACTAAGTATGGGTATATGCATTCACACACTAAGGACATGCATGAGAAAGAATAGCTCTTTCCTAACAACATGATTTTTGGAGTCAAGTTAGTGGACTTGCAAAATTGAGATTAGGAAACTTTCCAAATTTCGATTAGTAAAGTCAATGAGCTTTCCAAATTTTGATTAGGAAAGTCAGTGAGCTTTCTTGATTTGGAATAGGAATGTTATGCCATAAGAATAACATACATCATCATACATTTCATATATGCACATATTACATGACATTTACACATAGAATATATCATACAACATACACCACATTTTTGCATGTAGCACATAACTTCTTTAATATAAATTCGTTTATATGCCATGCGACCTTGGAATCATGGACTTAACATTAAGCCATCTCTGAAATGAGGGCTCACCAGATGGGACCTCAACTAGCGGGTCTTCATTAGCAAACACAGAGTGTGCTTTATTCATTCCTATATACTCCATTTCAATTCATTCATAGGTCAGTGTAAACATTAGCTATACCTAGGTTGTAGTTTAAGACTTTCATTAGGTTCGTTGTCCAATGACCAAGAATGACCTAATGTCATTACTTTAATCTAAATCACCTTTTGATTATCCTATCCTAACAACATTGGTATCATACATTTCATTATGTGCATCATTTGAGGATGACCTCACTCTTTAATTGGAAAGTGTAACTTTAACCGACATAGATCATGTGAGCATCATGAAATCCAGCATCTCCCCCACACTGAAAAGAGGTGGAATCAACATCCAAAGTGACCCAAAATATGCTAGCGTACATGGGAATTTAACCCCTCTTGATCCCTATATTAAGTGTATAGCTTCGAAGACTAGGATATATAAGGAGACTCCTACCCGGCAAGCCAGACAGTCTCATCTCATGAGAGTTACGCGAACATCCGCTCTTCGTGAAAGAAGGCATCACCACTTATACCTATCCTATCAGTGCTCAGTATAAGTTCCATTTCATTCATCTCATTCGGCATCTAAGCTGACTTCTAGTATGAGGACATCATATCTCCTAAGATGATTTCTCATCTCATCATAAGTATCAAGTTTATTAAGTTCAATACCGTCATTAGAGTGTTCATAGTGATTGGTCTCTTCAATATCATACACACTCATAGGTGACTACGTTTTGGTAACATTTACTTAGGCTCATTTGAGATTGTTATCATCATTTACATTTCGCCTCATCTCATGTGTGTCACTCCATTCATTAATATTAACACCTTTGCTTTTCTTAGTTACTCACCTCTTATTATGTGAATGTTCATTTCATCATATGTCATTGCACTTGGCCATTTAGTGTGTTTCACACCCTTACTTAACCCTTCTAGGTTTTCATCATTTTATTGTTCATTTCATCATTTCATTTTTCATCTCATCATATGCCAATGCACTTGGCCATTTAGTGTATCTTACACTCATACTTAGTCCTTCTAGGATTCATCATTTCTTTACATACATCTTAGATTCACTTACTTTTGAAGGTATGCTAGGCTTATGGGTCTATACACACAAGCCACGGGGCTTCATTCATAGTTCGTTAAGTGATTCATACCTTCCTAAGATTATGTAGCACAATATTTTTGTATCTTGTATAGATATTCCAAGATGTTGATTTCGATCTAATTAGGTTGCATTATTCTTTGATATTTTTTTCATGTATGACTTATATATAAATACGGATGTTTGGGCAACCCAAGTTCGAATCACATGGATAGCATTTACATTTTTTATTGATTTTATTTTTAATCTCCATGACACTGGGACTCAAGATTGAACCCCAATAATAACATTATACCTTTATTTTTCTACTTGGTTTCCCTCTTAACTCGGCCGAAGGGTTGTGAGTTCGAACACCCACAACCTCTTCCATTTTTTTATATTTTTCTCTAGGGCATTGAAAGATTGTGGGTTCGAACCCCCACAACCTTTTTTTTCTTTTAAAAAAATTAAGTTGATTAGGCTAGGCAATTTGGCAGTGAGGTTGTGGGATCAATCTACCACAGTCTCACTTTGTTTTCTTATTTAATTTTTTCATTCTCCTTCACAATCTTGAGGTCATGGGTTAGCTTCCCACGCCTCACAATTTCTATTTTTTACTTTCTCTACCTTCACTCGCTACCGGCAGGTTGTGGGTTTGATTCCCACGCCTCCCATTTATTTATTTTAATTATTGTTCTCTTCCTACTAACCCAATAGACTCGATATCGATTCCCCCAGCCCCCTTTTTTCTTTTCCTTTCTTGCGAAATCCAGTAAACAAAGGGTGAGGTCATAGGTTTGAATCCTATTGACCTCACCTCTTTTAAATGCATTAAATTTCAAGATTTCAACCCCCCTTTTGAAAGAAATTTAAAGTACACCTAAAAATTTATTCATAATTTTTAGCTTCCTTTCATCAACCTTTTCATATAATTTCTTAGGGCATTTCACCAAGCATTTAGTGCATTGTTAGGAATAGTTTTAGTAGGTACATTAGTCAAGCATTTTCACTCAAAATTTGTAACTTCACACACCATATGAACATTAGATTGTGCACAACTTTAGCACATAAAATTCAAGAACTAACATGCCTTTACACGTCCAAAAACAATGACTACTTAACTGTCACACGTTGCACACACACATAACCTTTTTCACATGATTTCGAACAACATATTAATTATTCACACAATTTCTAAAATGCATAATTAAACATAAAAATCACAAAAACACATTCATCCCTACTCTGTACCAGCAAACATACTCAGCTTATAGTTCAACGGGATCTAGTGACAGGGACATGCAAAAAAGGGAACAATCCTAGTTTAAAAAATGAATATCTTGAATCTTAAGGGGTCTCTTGGGAAAGGGAAAAAGAAGAAAGAAACCCATACCTTAGTTTATGTTCAAACAATGAATTTTCCGCCCTACACCGTCTCCAAAATCAGTCAAAGCTTCCTCAACGTCCAGACCACTCAACGAACAACTTCTCTATGCCTTAACATTCTTGGTTACTTTGTTTTTCTTAATATTTCATGTGAGTTCTTAAAGTGTGAAGAACTCTTAATATTACTTCTGTTCTTTGTTGTTTTTGGCAGAAACCAATGTGAGAGAATTATGAAACGTGACAGAGAGATCGTGAGAGAGTAGTATAATAATTGGAGTTTTAGTTTGGGAATTAGTCAAACTAGGACTCCTTATTAATTTAAATAAAAACCTTATTTAATTATATTAGTGAAAGGACCACTATACCCTTAAAAAACAAGATTATAAACATTAATTAAATCACCAACTTGTTGCTTCCAATGGGGCTCAAACTCGGGTAGAGTGGCCCTTGCGAAATGGACCATTTCGGGTCAACCTGAGCCTAATTGGTTCTTTAATTAAATTAATTAATTAATTAATTAATTCCTTCGATTAATTATAATTCCTTAGGTTAATTACGATATTGCATGTATGCATTGAAAAGACCATTTTATCTGTGGGCCCTCACAACTTAAGATTTCTTCTTTTTAAGTATGGTAAAGACTCATTCAATTAAATATTCATTTTCGAGAGGCTTACTTGGTTGTTTCTAACTTTCCAAGCTCAACTAACTCCCCAAGTTACTTGTCTTGGTTGTAGTAAGGTTTCTGAAGTTTGGTTCTACGCGTATCAATCCGTGTGAACCTTGGTCTAATCGAAAGCATTCTTGACACCTTAAGTATTTATCTTATTCATTTTTTGGGTTGTTACATTATTCCCTACTTAGGAACATTCGTCCTCGAATGGCACTATCACTATATATCGTAATGCCAATCGGATCTGAACATAATCACTATGCACACTCAAGCAATAACAACATAATACGGAGAGATAAGGAAACTTAGACTTAAGAGTAGGAATTTTAACCTCTAGAGATGAAAAGATGAGGATATCGGGATGTTATGTCAGCTGCAGCCTCCCACGTACCACGCTCAGCTAGATGATATCTCCACAATACCTATACTGTGGCAAACTCTTTGTTCCTAAGACGCTTAACCTTTTTGTCTACGATGTAAACAGGCACCTCCTCATAAAACAAGTCTTCATCAACCACTAAGCCTTCTACAAGTAGAATCGATGCTGGATCACCTAGGCACTTCTTTAACATAGAGACATGAAATACTGGATGGACAGAAGCTAGATCCGCATGCAATGCTAGTTCATAGGGAACCTCACCCACACACTGTAGGGTCTCATATGGTTTAACATACCTCGGACTCAGCTTCCCTTTTCTACAAAAACTCATCACCCCTTTCATAGGTGTCATCTTCAAGTAAACCTGGTCACCAACATCAAATTCTAAGGGCCACTTTATGTTGTCTGCATATGACTTCTGTCAGTTATAAAGAGTAGCCAACCTGTCCCTAATCACTCTAACCTTCTCTAAGGCTTTATTAATGATCTCTTTACCCAAAATGGATGACTCTCTAACCTCGAACCACCCAATTGGAGATCTACACCTCCTACCATATAGTGCCTCAAACTGGTCATCCCAATGCTAGAGTGATAGCTATTATTATACGAGAATTCTATCAAAGGAATATGGTAATCCCAAAAGCCTGTGTAGTCAATCACACACACTCTCAACATGTCGTCCAATGTCTGAATGGTGCGCTCTGCCTGCCCATCAGTTTGAGGATGAAAGGGTGTACTAAGCTTCACCTGCGTTCCCAAGATTTTCTGGAAAGATATCCAGAAATGTAAACTAAAATCAGCTCCTCTAACTGAAATGATAGACAAAGGAATCCCATTCCACCTCACAATCTCATCAATATAAAGTGTCGCATAATCCTAGGCTCGGTAGGTAGACTTCATAGGTATAAAGTAAGCAGACTTAGTCAATCTGTCCACAATACCCATATGTAGTCATAATTCCTCCTAGTCATCGGAACATTAATCACGAAGTCCATATGAATGGCCTCCCACTTCCATGTCAGAACCTCAATAATTTTAGTTTGACCACAAGTCTTTAGATGCTCTACCTTAACCTGTTTACAATTAAGACACTCAGCCACATATTCTACAATGTCCTTCTTCATGCCATTCCACTAATATATCCTCTTAAAATCATTATACATTTTTGTGGAACCTGGATGTATGGAATATCTAGAACCATGGGCCTCTGCCACAATCTCGGTCCGCAAATATTCCACATCTGGTACACCCAGCCTGTCCTTGTATCTATGTTTTCCATCACCTCCAAAATCGAAAGACTCATTCATTTTTAAAAACACTGAGCCCTTCAGCTCCATCAACACATGATCAAGATGCTGACCCTTGTTGACTTCAACTACCAAGGATGTTTTAGAACTAGGATGAACTGAAACACCCCCACTAGTAGAGTAAACCAATCGCACACCCAGTCAGGCCAGTCTGTATGCCTCTTTTGCCAACTACTTCTTCTCGTCCTCTACGTGGGTTGTACTCCCCATGCTCATTATGCTCAAAGCATAAGCCACAACATTAGCCTTACCTGGATAGTAGTGCACATTCATGTCATAATCCTCTAACAGGTCCAACCATTTCTACTGGCGTAGATTGAACTCCCTCTGTGTGAACACGTACTGGAGACTCATATGGTCTGTGAAAACATCCAGATGCACTCCATACAGACAATGCCTCCACAACTTCAGTGCTAGCACCACAACTGCCATCTCTGGGTCATTAGTGGGATAATTCTTCTATGAACCTTGAGCTGTCTGGAAGCATAAGAAATAAACTTAGCAGCCTGCATAAGAACAAAAACCAAACCAACCCTAGATGCATCACAATAACCATTGTATTTCTCACCACAATTAGGAAGAGTTATCACCGGGGATAAAGTGAGTTGGTCCTTGCGCTCATGGAAACTATTCTCAAAAGTCTCCATACATTCAATGTTTGATTTGTTCTTCGTCAAAGCTGTAAGTGGGGAAGTAATTGAAGAAAATCCCTCCACAAACCTGCAGTAGCAACCAGCCAATTCTAGAAAAGCTATGGATGTTAGTGGGAGTAAGGGGCTTTGGACAATTCTAAACAGCTTCAGTATTCCTAGGGTCCACCTCTATACCTTGATCGGACACAGCATGACCTACGAAGGTCACTGATCTCAGCCAGAATTCACACTTGCTGAATTTGGTATATAATTGATGTTGTCTAAGAACCTGCAAGGTTAGTCTCAAATGTTGTTCATGCTCTTCCATTGGTGTTAGATTAGATGAGAATGTCATCAATGAATACTATGACGAAAGAGTCAAGGTATTCACGGTAGACCCTGTTCATGACATACATAAATGTTGCAGGTGCATTCGTGAGACCAAATGACATGACTAGAAACTCATAGTGACAATAGCAGGGTACAAAAAGCTGTCTTTGGAACTTCTCCATCCCTAACCCTAAGTTGATGGTACCTTGAACGAAGATCAAATTTTTAAAAGAAACTAGACCCTTGGAGTTGGTCGAACAAGTAATTTATTCAGGGAAATTGATACTTGTTCTTGATAGTGACTTGTTTGAGCTGCCGATAATCGATACACATTCTAAGGTTCCCATCTTTCTTCTTTAAAAACAATACTGGAGCGCCCTAAGGGGATATGCTCTACAGAATGAAACCCTTATCAGTGAGATCTTTTAATTGTAGCTTCAACTCTTTGAGTTCTGCTAGAGCCATTCTATAAGGAGTTACTGATATTGGTTTAGTATCAGGTTCTAAGTCGATACAAAAGTCAATCTCTCAAAGGGAAGGGACTCCAGGTAAATCTTTATGAAATACATCTTGGAACTCATTCACTATAGACATTGAGTCTATCGAAGGAATGCCATGATCTAAATCATTAACTCTAACAAGATGACATCGTAACCCGTTGGACATCATTTTACTGGCCTTAAGATTTGAAATCAAATGATTAAGATGACTTGAATTGCACCCCTCCTAGACTAACTCTTTTTCATTGGTGAAGCGAAATCTCACAAATCTACTACGACAGTCCAAGCAAGCATAAAAACTGTGAAGCCAGTCCATGCCAAGAATAACATCAAAATCATGCATGGGTAGCTCAACCAAGTCCACCACATGACCTACCACATACCACTATTGGGAAATCCTTGTATACTCTATCAGTTTTTACACTTTCTCCTAAATGTGTACTAACAACTATAGGATCATGCAGAACTTCAGGTAGTATTTCAAAACTAAGAGCAAGTAGAGGAGTCACAAAGGAAAGCATATACCCTGGATCAAGTAAAGCATAATCAGAAGTTTAGAATACTTGCAACATACTTGTTACCACATCAACTGACTTCTCCTTCTCCTCCCTGCCTTTCAGGCATAGAATTTTTTCCTCTGTGATGGCTCGGCTGCTGCTGCACTCTGTGGGTTAGGCCTAGGCTGAGCATTACCTCCAGCCTGGCCTCTGTTCTATGGATAGTCTCTGACCATGTGTCCACTGTTACCACAACCGAAGCTGACATTAGTGCCCTATCTACACTGTCCACTGTGAGTTCGGTCACACTTAGCACAGTTCTTCATAGGACATTTCATCTCACCTCCATTGCCCCTTTTGGTCTCAGGTATGCCTCCTCTAGGTGATGTACTCCTCTTAGAGTTAGAATTTCCAGAACTCTATTGCCCCCTCTTGAACCTGGGCTGCTCATGGACACCAGTATTATTTTTGTGGCCTCCATTGGTGGGACCTGCCTGATCTTGAGGCCTAGGCCTCCTAACATCATGAACACCTCTCTTGTTGCGGCTGTCCTCTACCTGTTTGAAATGCACCATCAACCTCAAAGGTTCATATTATCATGGAGCATCATAAAGTGACACTCCACCTCTAGGTCTCCATTGATTCCAGTGAGGAACCTGGTCATCTCATCCCTGTTGTTCGAAACAAGGGAAGTAGCCTTATTTAATGTTGATAAATTCCTCAACCTTGGCTTCCCTCATCTCTCTGGGTAAAAGCTCTCCAGAAATGGTGTCTTGAACATCTCTCAAGTGACTTGCACTCCACAAAAAACATGGCTATCTTGCCACATCTTGCACCAAGTCTGTGAAACATCTTTGAGCTGATAGGAAGCCAAGTCAGCCTTCTCAGTATCTGTGGCCCCATAGTCACACGAATCTTATGCACTTCATCAAAAAACTCCTGAGGATCCTCTGAGATCTTAGACCCTGTGAATAAAGGAGGGTTAATCCTCGTGATGTCTCATAGCCTGTTAGCCATGTTGCGAACTGGTGGGTTCTCTCTCTGAACATCATCCTAGTTGACTTGGGCATTCATAGCCTAAGCCTACATCGTAATGGCTTGTTCCATCATAGACAGAGATTCCCTCACCTCAGCATCAGATAACCAGCTGTGTTAACTGGCATGACAACTCCTTCAACTGGAGCCTGGGGTGGATTCTGATTACCCCCAACAACTGCTCTTCCTCTCCGCTGACCATTATCTCTCCTAGTGTTCATTCTCTGAAAAACAACAAGGATTGATGTTAGACACTCTCATAACACCAAGAAATCAGAAATAAGGAAAAGCGCGATAAGATCAGTAGAAGGGAAATTTTCCTACGCATCAAAGTCTCTAATCTAGAAAAGTGGTGTACTTCACTACCATGAATGAGAAACTACTCAATATGGTTGATTTGAACTTATATTCCTCGGAATTCAACCTAGTGTTCTGATACAAACTTTTTCTTGACTGGCTTTTATACTCCAGACGAGACCGGCATCGTTGACCTCTCAGAGGTCGCATACAAGCCTACTTACGTCATTATTACTTTTCATACGTTAATTTTGGCAAAAAATTTGAAACTTTTTGATTCTTAACATACTTATAAAAAAATTCTCATTAATACGTAATTGTTCACCATTAACCATCTATCATTAAGAGATAAAAAACTTAAAGAATAGTTCAATTCTTATTAAGTGTATAATTGCCAAAATGGCACCAATACATAGTCTAAATAAAAACACGAAAAAATGCTAGTTGAACATGCTCCACTAGCTTAACTCTAAAATAAGCTAGAATATAAAACAACAACATCCTCAAAAGATGAAGGACCTACCAAAACCGGATGAATGTTGAACGTCTGAATAACTGCAACGATGATCCTGTAGCTCTAGTCCACCTGTGCCTGCACCTAAAATAGTAGAGTTTGTATAAGTTTAGCACACACTTTTACTAAGTATGGGTATATGCAAGCACAGACGAAGGAAATGCATGAGAAAAAAAATCTCTTTCGTAACGACATGATTTTTGGAAGTCAAGTTAGTGGACTTGCCAAATTGAGATTAGGAAAGTTTCCATATTTGGATTAGGAAAGTCAATGAGCTTTCAAAATTTTTATTAGGAAAGTCAGCGAGCTTTCCAGAATTGGAATAGGAAAGTTATCCCATGAGAATAACATACATCATTATACATTTTACATTTGCACACATCACATGAAATTTACACATAACACATATCATTAAGCATACAACACATTTTTTCATGTAGCACATAACTTCTTTAATATCATTCATTCATATGCCATGAGACTTTGTAATCATGGACTTCACATTAAGACATCCTAGAAATGAGGACTTAATAGATGGGACCTCAACTAGTGAGTCTTCATTAGAAAACAAAGAGTCTGCTTCGTTCATTCCTTCATACTCATAGCTAGAAGGCATCACCGCTCATCGCTAGCCTATCGGTGCTCAGTATAAAGTTCCATTTCATTAATCTCATACGTCATGTAAGCTGACTTCTAGTATGAGTACATCATAGATCATTAGATAATTTCTCATCTCATCATTAGTATTGCGTGTTGTAAGCTCAATACCTTTATTAGAGTGTTGATAGAGGCCGATCTCTTGATTATCTTACACTCTCATAGGTGAGTACGTTCTGGTAACATTTAATTAGGCTCATTTGAGATTGTTCTCATCATTTACATTTCTCCTCATCTCATGTTGTCACCACATACATTAATATTAACACCTTTGCTTTTCATAGTTACTCTACTCTTATTACGTGAATGTTTATTTCATCATATGCAAATTCACTTGGACATTTAGTGTATTTCACACCCTTACTTAATTTTTCTTGGGTTTTATCATATTATTGTTCATTTCATCATTTTATTTTTCATCTCATCATATGCCAATGCACTTGGCCATTTAGTGTGTCTTACACTCATACTTAACCCTTTTAGGATTCATCATTTATTTACATACATCTTAGATTCACTTTATTTTGAACGTATGCTAGACTTATGAGTCTATACGCACAATTCATGGGGCTTCATTCATAGTTTGTTAAGTGATTCATACATTCCTAAGATTATGTAGTACAAGACTTATGTATCTTGTATGTATGCCAAGATCTAGATTTTGATCTAAGTAGGTGGCATTATTCTTTGATATTTTGTTCACGTATGACTTATGTATCAATATGGAAGTTTGGGCAAGGAAACCAAAGTTCGAGTCACTTCGATAGCATTTACATTTTTTGTTGATTTTATTTTCAATCTCCATGACATTGGTACTAAACATTGAACCTCAACATCAACATTAGACCTTTAATTTTCTACTTGGTTTCTCTCTTAAATTGGCCGAAGGGTTGGGGTTCGAACACCCACAACCTCTTCCATTTTATTCTTTAATTTCCGCTAGGGCATTGGGAGGTTTTTTGTTCGAACCCCTACAACCTCATTGTTTTTTTTAATTTAGGTAGATCATTAGGAGGTTTGTGGGTTCGAACCCCCACAAGCTCTTTTTTTATTTTTTAAAAAAATTAAGTTCATTACGCTAGGAGTTTTTGCAGTGAGATTGTGGGATCGAGCCCTGACAACCTCAATTTGTTTTCTTATTTAAATTTGTCATTCTTCTTTCCAAATCATGAGGTCGTGGCTTCGATTCCCATGCCTCACATTTTCTACTCTTTACTTTCTCTTCCTTCACTCTCTACATGGAGGTCGTGGATTCGATTTACACGCCTCCCATTTATTTATTTTAATTCTTGTTTTCTACCTACAAACCCAACAAAACAAATTTCGATCCCTCCAGCCCCCTTTTTACTTTTCTTTTCTCGTGAAATCCAGTAGCCAAAGGGTGAGGTCACATGTTCGAATCCTTGTGACCTCACCTCTTTCAAATGCATTAAATTTTATGATTTCAACCCGCTTTTTGAACGAAATTTAAAATACACTAATCTGGAAATTATTCATTTTTTTCGCTTCCTTTCATAAACCTTTTCATGCTAGTTTCTAAGGGCATTGGACCAAGCATTTAGTGCATTGTTAGGTGTAGTTTAGTAGTTACATTAGTCAAGCATTTTCACTCAAAATTTGGAACTTCACACACCATATGAACATCACATCGTGCACAAATTTAGCACATAAAATACAATAATTAACATGCCTTTACACCTCCCAAAACAGTGACTACTTCACTGCCACACGTTGCACACACACATCACCTTTTTCACATGTTTTCAAACAACATAATCATTGTTCACACAATTTCAAACATGAATACTTTTACATAAAAATCACAAGAACACATTTCATCTCCACTTTGTACCAGCAAACACACCTAACCTAAAGTTCCATGGGAGCTAGTGACAGGGACATGCAAAAAGGGGAAAAAATCCTAGTTATCTAAATGAATATCTTGAATCTTAAGGGGTATCATTGAAAAAGGACCAAGAGTAAAGAAACCCACACCTTAATTGATGTTCAAATGATAAATTATCCGCCAAAAACCCTCTCCAAAAATAGTCCAAGCTTCCTCAACGTTCAGAACACTCGACGAACAACTTCTCTTTGCCTTAACGTTCTTGGTTACTTTGTTTTTCTAATAATATCATGATAGTTCTTCAAGTGTGAATAACTATGAATATTACTTTTGTTCTTTGTTGTTTTTGACAGAAACCAATGTGAGAGAGAATGATGAAACGTGAGAGAGAGATTGTTAGAGAGCAGTCTAATAATAGGAGTTTTAGTTTGGGAATTAGTCAAAGTAGGAGTCCTTATTAATTTAAATAAAAATTTGATTTAATTAGCTTAGTTAAATAACCATTATGCCCTTAAAAACAGATTATAAACATTAATTAAATCACTAACTTGTTGCTTCCAATGGGGCTTGAACTCGGGTAGAGTGGCCAAAATGGATCATTTCGGGTCAACATGTGCCTAATTGGTTCTTTAATTAAATTAACTAAATAATTAATTAATTCGTTAGGGTAATTACGATATTACCCATGGCCTGGAAAATACCATTTTACCCCTAGGCCCTCAAAATTTAAGATCTCATTTTTTTTAAATCCGATAAAGCCTCCTTCGATTAAATCTTCGTTTTTGAGAGCCTTACTTGGTTGGTTCCAACCTTTTCAAGCTCAACTAACTCCCCAAGTTAGTTGGATTTGTCGTAGTAAGGGTTCTGAGGTTTGGTACTACGTGTATCAATCCGCATGACCCTTGGTCTAATCGCAAGCATTCTTGACACGTTAAGTATTTATCTTATTCATTTTTTGGGTTGTTACAATTAGGGTGCAAAAGAAAACAATATTTTCGATGACTTGGAGGAGAAGGATGTGTTACTAAGGAGTTGGATATTAGGCACGTTGACATTAGAAAACATGTACATGATCGTAGGATTCTCAACTTCCAACTAGATGTGGGAATGCTATGCTTCAAGAAACAAAAGATAAGGAGTTCCAGCTCTAATATAACAACAAAGTGTGAATCAAGGAACCAAATCAATTGATGAATACATTAATGAATTCAAATGCATATGTGATGACCTTGCATCCACTCACAAGACTATAAATGAGGATATCAAAGTGATTAATTTTTCTAGAGGTCTAGTCCATAAATACAAGACCTCTAACTTTCATGTTAGGTAAGGCACCTTATCCTACTTCTAATCAATTTATTAAAGCTCTTAGCGGTTTCTATATGAGGGAGGATGAAGAAAAAGTGCCTAAAAAAATCATAACATTGACATTCTCTTCATAAAGTTGTAGTGGAAGAGGAAATTAATGTCAAAGAAGAGGAAACAATAACTTTATTTCTAGAGTAAGAGGCTTTGAGCTTTCTAGATGGGAACATGTTCTTAGAACAACAGAAACACAATAGGTCCTTATAACGATCCTTCAAGTGGGAGTTATGAGAAGAATAATTTTGATGTGTTTCAAATTTGTGATAGGAACAACCACACTACTCTGAAGTGTTTTTACAGGTTGGATTAATCTTGCCAAGCAGTAGATGACCTACAAAAAGTATTGGCTGCTACTAATCTTCAAGACATTGATGACAACTTGTATGTTGATTGATGAGAAAATTGCAATATGACATATAACTCAGGTATCCTAACTGATCTTAAATACTATATTGGAATAGATAAAATTATTATTGGGAACGGATTAAAGTTAGACAGAACACATGTTTGGAACAAATCCTAATAAGTTCTAAAATGAAAGGAAGTTCTTGTAGTCCCTTACATTAATAAGAATTTACTGTCAGTTAGTAAGCTTGCAAAGGATAATTGTTGCACTTTTGAATTTGATGAAACTAACATTGTTGTAAGAAATAATAAGAAAATGACACTATTAGACAAGGGAGCTAAAAGGAATGGACTCTATGCTTTGGAAGATAAAAGTCTCTATGATTTAACAACTGCAGATGATTGGAACACGTCTGACAACATTTGGCTTACTAGATTAGGACATCCTTATTTAAAGTCTTTCAGGTTTTTAAATAGTAATAGATGCATCAATATAAGTAGTTGGAATGAAATGCCTATAGTTTGTTCTACTTGTCAGATGGGAAAGAGTTGTAAATTTTGTTTTGGTTCGAGAAATAAAATTGAGAAAGAACCTTTATTGAAAATACATTCGGACTTATAGGGACCTGCTTCTATCAAATATTCCCAAAATATGAAATATTTTGTTATTTTTTATGATTAAAAAAGATTTACAAGGATTTATCTACTAAAAAAGAAGTATGAATTTTTTGAGGTATTTCAAAAGTTAAAAAAATTATGGAAAAATAAATTTCTAAAGAGATAAGATTTTTCAGTGTGATGGTGATGGCGAGTTTATCAAAACAAACTTAATTAAGCATTTGAAAGATCATGGCATTGTGAGATACATTTCATGTAATAACACACCTGAAAAAAATGGAGTTGCAGAGAGAAAACATAGGCATATTCTGGATACTAGCTTAACTCTAATACTTCATGCTAATCTACCTTCATATTTATGGGTTGAAACATTGCTCACTGCAATATTTCTCATCAATATATTGCCTTTATCAGTCATAAAAATGAAGACTCCATTTTATAAGTTGTATTGGGAACAACCTGATTACAACAGTCTAAATGTATTTGGGTGTAGATGGTTTCAATATATCAAGGGTAACAATAAGTTCCATCCAAAGACCTATCCTTGTGTGTTCATTGGTTACAACATCTTACACAAAGGATATAGATGCTATCATCCTTCCAAATGGAGGGTTTACATGTGCAGACATGTTGTGTATCATGAAAACATATGACCCTATGTGTCTCCAAAGAAATCTCAGACTGACATTGATGTTTCACCTCACCTTGCTACTTTTGTTGAATCTTTCTCTAAACTGAATGAACATTATAATTATGATTCAGGGGAAGTTCACGCTTCTATACCACACATTAGTAGTGGTAATGTTGCTATACCTCATGTACTCATTGATGATGAGAGTATTATTGACCTCTTAAGAGCATGATCAGATGTTGAGGAACAAGTTGCGATTGATGATCCATATTGTCGTATTGAAAGTCCAGCTGCAAATTTTGAATCTGCCAGCAACAGTGAGGAATATGTTGCTCTTTCACTTCTAGCCAATGATCATCAAACAACAACTTTAGATGATGTACCAGTTGACTATCAACTTGACAATGATACACTCCAGTCCACTACCTTTATTGATGTAGCACTTGAGGTACATCCTGCACCACAAGGGCATCATATGATCACTAGGAACAAGACGAAGGAACAACATTTGTCATTTGTTGTTCGCAGCAGCACAAAAATTGTGACAGAACCAGATAATACAAAAGAAACACTAAAATCACCTCATTGTTTTGCAGCAATGCATGAAGAGATTGATGCTTTACATACTGACAAATCATGGATATTGGTGCACAAAAACTCCTGGCATAAAATTGGTTGGATCAAAATTGGTGTTCAAGACAAATTAAGATTTTATGGGACAATAGATAGATATAAGGCCAGAATTGTTGCAAGGGGATTCTCGCCACTTGAAGTGATATATTTTGAAGAAACGTTATCATTTGGTTAAATCAAGAACTATTAGGTTTGTTCTATCCATTGCTATAAGATTAATGTTAGAAGTTAGACAACTCGATGTTAAAAAGTCCTTTCTCCATGGCTTCTTACAAGAGGAGGTGTACATGAGTCAACTCCTGGTTTTATTGATCCCCAATATTCTTAGCATGTATGTCTACCTAAAAAGAATTGTATGGTCATAAACAAGCACCAAAATCCTGGTTTCATTTGTTTAGCATACATCTCTTACACCTTAGTTTTATTTGTAGTAAGGCTAACCCTTCCTTATTTACATTGAAAACTCACAACAGCAATGTATTTCTCTTGTTATATTCGGATGATATTCTTTCCACATGAAGTAATCCATATTAGGTCTCAGAGTTGGTTCTACAACTTGGGAGTAGTTCGCCATGAATTATCTTGGCCATTTACACTTCTTTCTTGGAGTTGAGGTTAAGTATTTTTATAGGGACATCCATTTAATCCAGGGTAAGTATGTTGCTGAACTACTAGAAAAGACTGAAATGAGTTTTTCAAAGGCTATAGCAACTCCTTTGGATCAAAAGTATGGTCTACATGAAGTTGTGGGGAGCATGGTTGAAACATTTTCTTACAAAATGATAGTAGGAAGTCTTCAATACTTCAATCGAACAAGACCAGATATTACTCATTTTATGAATTTATCAACACAATTTATGCAAAATCCGAATAGTGCACATCTTCAAGTTGTGAATAGAATTCTCACGTATATAAAAGACACTCTGCAATCTGGACTTAGACTTATTTCACAATCACCATGTAAGTTGTATGGGTACACCGATGCTGATTGGGGAGGTTGTACCACTACTAGGAGATCATCTACAAGCTATAACATCTACCTAGGATCAAATTGTATTTTTTGGACCTCCGCAAAATAGTCTACAGTTGCTCATTCAAGTGTTGAAGCTGAGTATAATAAACTTGCCTCCACTGCATTAGCGATGACATGGATCATGTATCTACTTGAATATCATAGGTTGTTTCTTTGAAATGTAACTATATTAGATTGTTACAACATGAGTGCTTTGTTCATTGTAGTTTATCCAGTTATGCATCCTAGAACTAAACATGTTGAAGTGGACTACACTTTTTTTTGTGACAAGATGTCTAGAGGGCAACTTGTCACTGAATTTGTGAGTTCTAATGATCATCTAGTTGAAATTCATACATAAGAATTAACCAAACAGGTTTTTGATGAGTTTCGTCGCTAGGTAGGAGTTACAGTTCCTCTACTCGCTACCTTGAGGGGAAGTGTTGAAGGAAGCTGATGGAAAAAGTCAAAGTAACATGTTTGGTGAAGTTTTATGACGAGCTAGAGTTTTAGTAGCACTAAGACTAGACAACTCAATCATAATTTATGTACAACTTTTAACTTTGTACTATATTAGATGATGTAGTTTACTATGATAAGGTGTACATAATATATTTGTGTTATATTAGGATTCCTAGTTCCTATATAAGGAGTACGTAATTCAATCATTCAATTATCAACACAATCATTGATTCTTCACATATTTATGAGAATTCTACAATATGAAGTCAACACCACCCCGTGGTGGTGGAAAAAATAATCTCATAACTTTAATTGAAAATTTCATTGGAAAAGACTATGTCTGTTGCTGAATGGTAAGGATGAAACAATAGAAATATTGAAACAATAAAAAGTGAAGTTGAAAATAAGTTAAAAATATATAAAAAGCGATAAAAAAGTTGAGTATAAGTATCATTTTTCAAAAATATGTTTGGAAAGTTGAATTATCCATCAAACTTTTGCCTTATTCAGTTTAATATAATAAAAAACAAACTATGAATGAAATGATGGTTCCATTAATGATAAGTTACGGCTTACCACAAAACATGCATGGAGGATTATCCTTACTACAAAACAAAACAACAAAAAGTTTTGTCTTTTCATGTAGAATGCAATAAAAAGTTCTTTTTTCCGGACACAATCTATTCCATATGATAAATGGAAAGTAAGGAAATCCAACAAGAAATACTTCAAAGTGTGTAGGTGTCTAGACAAATTCCAAGTTCCTATTCCTAAAAAGATTTAAATAGCACCTAAGACTGTGGACTGTAAATTTAAACTTGAGTTGTGTAGTGAAAGATTTAAATGTCCTTAGAAGGAACAGAGGAGGATGTACTTTGTAAAGAGTATAAGAGGCATAACAAATGTCAAAGGACATCTACTTCCTTCGAATATGATTTTGTAACATTTTTGTTTCTTCTGTAGAATTATCCTTTTGGACTCCTGTGTCAATAGTGAGACTGAATCGATCTTGAACAATCCTATTAGAAGTTGGTTGATCTTCTTCAATGAAATAAACTTTTGAGTTCAAAGTGAATTCTCAAAAAGAAAATGAAATTCGATGGAACTGTTGAATCTAAAAACAACTCCACTAAATGGATAATTGGCGGAATAAATTTACATGGAACAGCTCGAGGGTTTTGTGGTACCTGGCAAAGAAAAGGAAGTGCACGAACTTGTCACATTATGGACTAAAGAAAGAAACCAAAAAATGATATAAGAAATATGACCAATCCATATTGGCAAATGGATTCATGAATGATGAATATGATAAATGAGTGCACATTTAAATCACAAGGTCATTCCTTATTTGTATATTGGTGATATGTTAATCATCAATAGAGACACGAATGATATAATGCTTCTTAATATATACTACAAAACAAGTTTGATGTGTAAAATGTTTGAGTTTTTTATTGGATATTAGGTATTAGAATCGTAGAACTATACAATCTCTATCAATATCACTATATTATTGCATTAAAAAGGTACTTACCTAGTTCAAATGTTTGGATTTCAAAATTGTCTAGTCTCCAATTAATGTGATATTTCAATTCAAAAGAGTGAAGGCAAAAGTGACTAAAAATTGGATTGTGCTAGAGTATTGGGACGTATGATTTATATCACAAAGTGTGTGAGATCAGATATAACATGTGCTATAAATGAACTGAGTTTTTTCACGAGTGATCCCAATCAAAATAATTGTATCAAAATGAAAAGTGTTTTGGATAACTTAATAAATACTCATAATTAGATCTTGTATTTTAACAATATCTAACAGTATTGAAAAGCTATAGTGATACAAATTGATTCACTAGACAAATGAAGTAAAATACATGAGTGTACATGTATTTACTCTTTTAAAGGAGTTGTCTCTTTGAAATCCTCGATAAAAGACATGTATAACTAGTTCTACATTGATCATTGATCTAGGTGCTCTAGATTATGTCGGTAAATAAGTTGAAACACACCGGAACTTCATGATTGATATTCCTTTTTAACCTAAACAATTGGCATCTGTACGCATACACTTTAATAGTCAATATGAAATATGTAGGTCATGTAGCATAATATATAACATAAAGTCTTCTAATATAAGATATAGACATAATAATGTTAGAAAACTTCTCTATAGTGGAATTATCACAATTGACCATGTAAAGTCAAACGATTATGTGTTGGATCCACTTATAAAAAATACCTAACAAGAGAGAAAGTTCAAATATAATCTAAGGGGATGGGTTTACATATTAGAATAAGTCTATCTAGCAGACAGGAGATCCCAAGAGCTAGACTAAAAGAGAAAAACAAAGATGTGATTGACGGTTCGAAAATGTCAACAAACTTAATTGATTCCCGTAAGGAATACTATGCTTAGGAACAAGGGTAAAACAATAAGACATGTTAGTTAGTTAATAAAGCTTAATGTATTTATTATTTGCTAATTTTAGCATATGTGACCAAATAGTGTAACTATGCAATAACACGTTTAGAAGTCACCTATGAGAGTTTGATGTGTAAGCCGTTACAAAGAGGATGATTGTCAAAAATGTGTCTCTCTATACATTGATGAAACCAGGAGGTGTCCATTGCTGAAAACAACACAACCGTAAGAACGTTAAAAGGTAAACAGTTGATTTTTTGACATACGATTGTATGTATACACCTATCATGACCCGAGAGCACTCCCTACTCATAATTGGCATATTCGCCCTCTCAGAGGTCTCATACAAGCCACATGGATCTTTTATTACATACGATACTAAAACATAAGTTAGAATTTAAAAATTTCTTCACATACGAAGAATACTTTCATTAATAAGCAAGTGGAAGACTTCATAATATATCTAACCTTACAATACACATGTTTCATAAACCATCTAATACTCTATAGTAAAACATTGGGACTAATCTTATACACAAAGTAATCAAAGACTAAATAACATAAGGGAACATGTACGGTATTGTGCTCTAATCAGTGAGGACTCACCTATAACGACCCGGGAGTACCGCCTAGAATTTAGGCCTTTCTTGAATCGTCACACGGTGTACTTGACCTCTCGGGGGTGTTGTACAAGAACATAGTCATAGTCTAACATGATTACCTACATAACATAAGTAGAACACATATACTTTCTCATTGCCTAACATGTCGATATATATCATCATACTTCACATAATTAAATACACAAATAGCCACATTACTTCAAGTAGTGCCGAAAAGATCATGATCATCATATTGCATAAAAAAACGCCCACAAGGCTACGATAATTGCAAGTAAGGCACATAACAACGACACCATAAGTGTACCATACCAATCACAACATAATTGAAGCATACATAAAATCTACATAAGGTAAATATGGCAGCTTACCACAACATCCTCATCCCCTCAATCCATGCGAATCATCCAATTCAATAACATAAGGTACTTACTAATGACCATGAACAAAAATTCAATGCAGAAACTATGATAATCAATGAAACTAGGTCAATTCACTAGAGATTCATACACATAAGTTAACCTAGATATCAATTGAACACAATTCTTACATCATTAGAATGCCCATAGAAATCTAAATCATAATATATCAACATTAGATCAATATCAAGTAACCCAAACTTTGTAAAAAATGTAGGGTTCATCCAATTCACGGGTTCGTAGGTAATTTAAGACAAAATCATCAATAAAACATCAAATAAATCATTTTTAAATCATTAAAGCAAGAACCCATGGTAGACTCATTAAAATAGGATAATTCAACTTGAGAACTTTAGAGAACATCTTTACAATTGGGGTTTCTTGATGAAGAAATTTTCAAGTATTAATATCCATACCTTGAAGCTAATTATTCACATTGATGAAGAGTCCCCACTCAATTTGTCACACAAAGAACTTCCTGAAATATAGACTTCAAAGGACTCTTTGGGAGTTCTTAAGGGATTTATGGCTTTTGCTATTGAAGAATAAAAAAATTTTAAGTGTTAAAAACATACATACATGTTTAAAATAACTAAAAGAACCCTAATAAACTGCCAATACTTTTGTTTGGAAGTGGGGTGAAATTACACTTTCACCCCTCATTTAACAACGAAGCTGGGCACTAAAAATAGCTTCAAAGATGGAAGGTGACCAACGGACCGTCCCTTGACTAACAGACTGTACTGCTGATTCATGGTCTAGGACAGAGTGTTGTGATTTGTCCCTCGTTCCCCCGGTATAAGTCCCTAACCATGGAACTTATCAAAAGGGCGTCGATAGCCCCACGAGCTGTTGATGCCTCCGTCGCTCGGGGGCCTACTTCGGACATTCTTATCTCCATGTTTGGATCCTTCCTCAAGGACCCTTGGTTGGTCCTTGGGGATGTTTTCCCAGACGTTTACAACGAAATAATGATATTCAATAGTTTATCCCCTCTCACATGAATTTCATCCAAAAGTAACATATAAAACTCGCCGAAACATGCTTAGACACACAAGGTCATTTGAAAGCACATCTTTCGAATGTCATGGACGTTTGACCTTCAAACTCCATGAAACATGAAATACTGCCTATATATGATATAATAAATCATTTAAGGACCTTAAAACCTCATGAATCAAACCTAAACACATAACAAAACATCTGAGACACATATGTGACTTAGTCATCGAACGTCTTGATCATCCCTGACGTTTGACTTCCAATGCGCCCAAACTCTTAAAATCTTTCTCAATACCATATAATTGTCCTACTTAGGACCTTAGACCATCATGAACAACATGTTAGGCTCTAAATCGCCTAAGTAATTTTCGGGGTCTTACATGCATCTACCAAAGATGGGTCCAGTAGGGCCGCCACTCAATGGTCTATAAGGGTAGCTCATTATTAATCTTCTCTCTATATTGAAGGTTCCGTTTATTAGTCATCCTTAGAAAGGAACCACTTAGTTCTACCGATGCTAAACTTCAATTCTACTAACCATACACAAACAAGACAAAGGTGAATAAGCCTACTAAGTTAAAATGTCATATTCATATACATAGCATGCATCAAGTAGAGGAACATAGTCTACCTAAAAAGACAAACACACCCTTTACATTATCACATATATCATTTCATTCATAAATCCCATTGGGTAAACTAAGTAAACTTGCTACTCACCCTACAAGAATCTATAGCATTATCAACATAACTAATCATAATTTTCATATAGTAAAATAGGAAGATTCACACTTCAACGTCAACAATAACAATATATGGCATCACTATAGACTATCATTATTAGATCCAATTAAAAGAACTCATACTTTACATCATGGATGCACATAACTCACATATACCTTCACAATAATAATATATCAAATATATATAACATGAAAATATCATAATACATAATGTAATGCTGAAGAGCCCACATTGTATCATAATTCATAAAGTAATGACAACAATGACACATGATTCAGAAGTATAGCACATAAGCACCACAGTCATAAGTGAACCATTGCAATAATAATCACAATTAAAGGCCTATATTACATAATATAAGAGAGTTAGGGAAACATACAACTAATCCACTCTCACAACTTCAATCCATAGCTAATGCAACCTATACAATACCCAAAGGCCCTTCCAATTGTAAATAATAACCAATTCAATCCAATAATCATAATGTATAATGAATTCAAGGTAATTAAATATGAATTTATCAATCTAAGATAGCCAACACAATAACTCGAACATAATTCTTCCATAATTCAACAGCCCAAATCAACTACACAAGAATTCAAAAGTATAGATACATGATCACTACACCCATTAAAATAGTCAAAACTAGGATTGCATGGTTTACATGGTTCACAAAGTTTTGAGTTTAAAATAATCAAATTAACATCATTTAAATCATAATACAATGATTCAACATGATTTACGTAAGAACCCATGTCTAGATATTGAATTAGAAGGATTCATGTTTTGATCATAATTGAAAAATCATTTCAATTGACTCCTTGTATAAAAGATATTAAAGGATTAAAAACCATACCTTATTGTAATGACAAGCCCATAATATCAATGGAAAAAAAACTTGAGACAACAGTATTCTTCCTTGGAGCACCTAAGCTTCAACAATAGAGGTTTTGGAGAGAAGAATGGAGGTTAGTTTAGAGTTTTAAAAAGACTCAATAAACATCAATAATTCATCCCCAAATTACCAAAAATACCCCTGCATTTATTGGATAACATTACCAATTAAGTTTTAATTAAAAACGACGCGACCAAATCAAATAGTTTACTGCGCGTCATGGAGACATTTTAAAATCTTGGCTCTGGAAAATTTTAAGACAGAATAGTTCGTGAAATACCTGCTCTGCATGGCAAGTTTTTTTTTCCATTCAATGGGTCCTACACATCGTGTATCAGCTTACAGATCTTATCTACTTGGCAGCTTCGATGGCCCATATTTGGGTCCTCCTCGGGACCCTTAGACTTGTCTCAGAGCGTTGTTTTTTGATGTTTCCACCCTTTACATGTCATGCTATGCATAGGAACCTTCGTTACCCAATTTCACCGTCAAACCATGTCCTAAAACTTCATTACAAAACACTACGACATACTAAATCTACTTTGACTAGTTTCCGTACATTATGGACGTTCTTGGATGTTTGACCTTCAAACACTCCCAAACTTTATATAATACATATGAAAACTATTTTGAACCATTTTAGGACTTTAAAACATCATGAAACAAGATTTTGGCTCTAGATCAACCTAGCTCATTTTTAGGGACGTTACAATCTCCCCTACTTGAACAAAATTCCTCCTCGAATGACACTTTCAAAATTTTTATGAGTTAAGACTCAAAGAGTAGAAGCTCATAACCATACCACACAGTAGAAGATACACATATATAGGAGGAATATCAACTCCACATAACAAAGATACTCAAACAACAACAAGAAGGTAGGAACTACTTGTACAATTCTTCATGCAATAAGACTCACATTTTACATTTCATATCGGAGGAACATCCCTCTCACATATTGTGATTCTCATACACATCAGCTCTATACACATTATAACCATTTTCATGAAATAAAATTTAGTCAGTTTTTCAAAATATTTACGGTGAACATCAACACAGTACAATAAATCACGTTCAATTATTCCTTATTACAACTCTTGTGCAACTTATGACGAAAGCATCTCAACATGAGAGGCAAAACACTATAAAATTATTTTACAACATAATCATAACTTGATAAAATGCACAATGCAAGTAATCAATGAAATTTAATTTCAACTTGACTTCTAAGTAAAATGCAACATGCGACATGCTACTTATGAAATTCTGCCTCAAGAGCTTGAATGAAATAGAAAAGAAGAGACAACAATCAACAACCCAACTACTCACCATACTCCTCCTCTTGGAAGGAACTCATCACAACTAAAAATAGATAGTAAAATTTATGGGCATCATTACCCGAATTCACTCCCTTAGCTTGGAGAGCATAGAAACGATTCCTTTTTTGTGCACCACCATCCGGAGCATTAGAAGGAACTTACATAGCCTCCCTTATTTTAGCGGCAATAGTAGGACAATCTCTCACCTTGTGATCATCTTTTTCCACAACCAAAGCACTAATTAGTACTTGGTAGACATTTCCCAAAGTGTTGTTCCCACAAGTAGCACAAGCAGGCTTAATCACTTTGGAACCATCACATTTCTCATAGTAAGACTTAGGTGTACTAGAATTAACTTGATTTTGATCCCTCTTCCTACACATAGGTTGAACTTGCCCCTCGATTGTTCCCCTATTATAATCCTACTACTCCTCCCAACTTTGTACTTTTCATTGAGTATACACCATAAGCCTAGATAGAATCATGTAACCGTGGAGCATGGTTGTACGACACTCTTCGTTCACAATATTTGAAACACTGGTAAAGAACCTACTCATGTCATCCGTAGGGTTACACACAAAGGAAACATCTCAGGGTCAGGTGCCGATGAGCACATTGAACTCCTCAATACTCATGTGACCTTGCCTAATGTTAATAAATTCCTCAATCTTAACTTCCCTATTCTGTAGGGGAAAGTATCTTTCTAAGAATGCTTCCTTAAGATGTTCTTATTCTAAGGAACCCGATTCAACCGGTCTATTATCCGTCCATTGAGTAAAACATACTTGAGCAACATCTTTTAATTGATACAAAGATAACTCTGTTTTCTCCCTAGAAGCCACTCCCATTGCATGCACAATCTTATACACCTCATCCAAGAGGGCTTTGGGATCTTCTCCTACCTTGTAAAAAAAGAATATAAGAGGATTCATCCTCACAAATTCTCTCAATCTAGAGGTCGTATTACTCTACATAGAATTAACCCTAGGACCAATGTCTCTATTTGCTTGAGTTGTCATAGCTTGGCATAAGGTAACGAGAGCCTCTCTAATATCCCCATTATCCATAACCGGGGGAACCAATGGAACCTTGTTACCTCCACCCAGATAAGGGATTTGATCATCCAGGGGAGAAACTTCATTGCCTTGATAAACTTCTTTCACTTGCTCAACATGCTAACGTAGGGTAGGAACTCCTTCAATTACCCCTCCTCATCAACTCTCCTAGTCGGTGTTCTTCTCGTATTAATCTCGTATAAACATAAGAGAAAGAATTATGAAAGGACACTTATAAGTTTTAGCTCTACGACACAAAACAAGAGTAGAAAAAAAGGGAAACTCTATCGTATTGTAGCCTCTCGCTCATGGTTGTGTCACGACTACCTGATACGCTCAAACTTACTTCTCAGATAAGAAGTAAAGCGCTCGTATCAAGTAAAGAACCCAACTAATGAGGTTTTGATTGTTCTCATGAGGAAAGTAGTTCAGACATAACTTAAATTTATTATTACTACTATTTAGTTAATTATTTCTTTGGAAAGCAAAGACAATAAAAAAGGGGGGGGGGTTACTTCTAATAAATTAAAATAACTATCTAAATTAATGGAGACAACTAACAGTTTCAAATGTTGGAGTTTAATCAATTAAAAAAAGTAACTAGGGTTTACGTGTTCCCTACAGGTTTCTAACTTAATAATTCTAACTAAAACAATTCTTTCCTAGTATCTTGTATGCAAAGTTATACGTTATGTATTTCTAAATCCTTGGCTTGCCATCTAGAAAATTTCACTCCGCAACTTGGTTCGGCTATGTGTGTTGCGAAACGAACCCTTACCTTTACCTCATATTAAGCATCATATTTGATATTTGACTAAGTTATTACCTCGTACCAATAAATACTAGCCTATTAGCTAGTATACATTAAATCTATGTTGATAATTCTTTTTCTATTATCTACCTCCTTGGTGCGACAAGTAGCATTAAGGCAAGTTGTAACGTTGGCCATCCGTTAAAAAGACTTCTAAGACAAAGAATTATAAATACATGCAAGACACTATTTTAGAATTGTTATTTTTGTTAAGTTTTACCTCATTATTCGGCTATGGTTCCCACAATCCTAGTTATGGAGTTTAATTACCCATAGTCATAATTACAATATTAAAATATGTAATATAAGAATTCATTCACTTACATCTCTAATCATCATGACGAACCAGCATGACAGACCGTCAGGGCTACAACGATCCGTCACTCGCTCCATAACCCCACACTTGGTCAGAATTCCCCATCTTCCTTCAGCAGCTGCACTATGATTCCACCTATGGACCCTCACAAGCACGATTAACTGTCACCAGCTCTGTAGGTTGTACTTTTCTGCATTTCTTGCTCAAAAAACCTCCGCATTCATCTTTTAGACAGATTTCCTGCAAATAAATAAAAACTTACATAAAAATTAACACAAGAAGGTTTTTGGACTCACTAAAAAGAAAAAAGCATTAAAAATACCATGAAACCATGGTATATCACTACCACCAATGAACAAGACTTTACTACACCTGGCTTTTTGAGACATTTCAGTTCCTAAGTACTACTACATAACCTTATGCTCTAGTACCATTTTTATAACGACCCGAGAGTATCCGCTAGAATTTAGGACTTCCTCAAATCGTTACACGAAGTACTTAACATGTAAATGATCTTGTACAATTCATTAGACATAATACATTTGATATACTATGGAAATTAGTGTGGAATTATAAGTTCACACAAAATAGTAATACTTCAAATATATATTTTAAAGAAAAACATAATGAAAGGCTAAGTCTAAATGGCCCCATCTTCGACAAAAGAATATATTGGGACCCGTCCCATACTTCATTATCTAGGAGAATAGCTAAGTCTATTACATAACTTTCAATAAGGAAATTTAAACATTAATAAGTCCTAAAATCCAGTGCGGACATAACAACTCTTACTTAAATGAAATTAATCCAAGCATCCACTTTGAGACTCCTCTTAAATTCCACCGACAGCTTTAGAGATAGAAAAAGTATGGAATTAGTAGAAACAATTTTACTAAATGTGGCATAATACATGAAATCATCATAAACTGATTTTTTTTATGATGCATGCTCTTTTTGAGAAAACAATTTTAAGACAAGTATAATAGTCACTTATAACTCAACATATACGCATGTAAGTCGTGTTTCAAAAATATAGCACCAACATCACTTGAACTCATATAAACGGATACACCTCCCACCTAGGTTATCCTAAGACTTACATATGTAAGACAAGAATACCATCCGTACAGCCTCTTTAAGCTACCAAAATAATTCTGAAGTCTGCGTAAGATAAAGTTGTTCCATTTTACTTTTATTTACTAACCACCTAAGGTAACTCCAAGATTCACCAATGTAGGACAAGAAGAGACCGCCCATACACCCTCTTAACGCTTACCTAAGCACCCTCAAATCTACACTAGATAGAGAACATTCCAGTCAACATACATTTGCTAAAATCATAATCATTCATTAAGTCACATATAAGATATTTCTTTTATTAAGGATTCCACAGAATGGTCTTAGAATGACATAGGGAACCTTCACTCTCGATCAATTAAAGCCTACTAGTGTCATGTCTAGATAGAGTCCCATTCCACTACCTAAACGTTTTAAAACTTATGAAATACAAGAATGTATCCCGCATGATGAGAATAGGCAATAAACGACATAAACCATACTAGTTAGGCATGAAATTTTGAGTCATAAACCTACTCTAATGTAGAGTGTTCTACTTAGCAAGGTAGAACTAGGAAACATCCCATGTAGTCACATGGTTAAGGAATGTCAAGGTCTTTTATACACTCTAGTCTCCTTCTCAAGTAGAGATAGATTTCAATCTAGATTCCTTCTTAAGTAGAGCTACGACCCGTAACATATTCACTCGGTAATAACCTTTGTTTTCATAAAGTAAGTTCAATAAAATTCATATGAAAATGTACAAACTCTTAGTAATTACCTAGTCATAATTCACCTACCATAGATTGTTCCACGAGGATTGCCACTCAATGGTCTATAAGGATCGCTCATTCTTAACATTCTTAAAACACTTTTAAAATCTAAGACGTGTTGTAGATCATAAGATATGTTTCATAAGGTCTAGATATTTTAAGGTCTATTATAATGAATATAAGTCATATAGGAAGTCTAGGAACCAAACTTCAAAGAATGATCTTGACGTTTGGAAACTAGTTCAAGAAAGTACTAGCGTGCCATAACGTATTTTACTAGATTTTAGGAGTCAGAAAATTATTAAAATTGGTGGAAGGGTATGTAACATGTGTTTAAGAATATTCATGGTCGAACCGCCAGGATACGACTCCCCAAGAACCAAGCAAGGGCCTTTGTGTAAGACCCTTGCAAGTCGAGTCAAACCCAACTATGACAGATTACACCCATGAGAGGGAATCAATGAGGCGTGTGTGGATCGATGGGGCATTGATGCCATATGTCTACAAAAACTTAGCCAAGTAGTTGGGGGGGGGGGGCTTGTGCGCACAGTGTCTGACCAAAAATTGGATGTGCTGCACCGAAGGGGGGTTGGTCCGTCGACTGACCCATGATCCGTAGATTGTTGTGTCGTCTATGACACTATAAATTGCTACATGTTTTGACTTAGTTTATTTAATTATTTTTCTTTTTTATGAGTTTAATTAGGAATTAGGTTAAAGTTATTTAAGTGGATAAACACCTTATATAAATCTCTAACATAATTAAGACTAACACAAAAACTCTCACAACTCACAAACAAATTCTCTTCCTTCTCTCTTCTTTCTCTCTCTATTGGAAGACACAATTGTATGAATAAGAGAATGAAGGGTTTTGGTGGATTTAAAATGACTATTTAACCATCAATTCTTCATCAAACACTAACGTATATGATCTAATTCACCTTTGAGACCTTTCTTCTTAAAGGGTTCCTTCAAAGTATTTTCAAAAGTTGAGTTTGCATGTTTGTCTTTCTCACTCTCGAAAATTATTTTATGAATTGATTTTTTATGATTTATTTTAGATATAATGAGTATATAACATGTATTATAACTTAATTATGATACAACTTGATGGTGTAGTGTAGTTTGTAGAAGATGACCCTTAACCCTTAACCTTAGGTTATTGGTTGAATTACTAATATATGATGTTGTTACAATAATAATGAACAAATTAGAGTTATTTTTAGTCTTTCATTCAAGTTATTTAGAAGATGATCTAGGTTAGGAAGTGAATTGTCCTAAGTATCTTGTCTAAAGCTATGATCTAATAATGAAATGAGATGTAAAAGGTTTTTCTGGCCTCGTTATCATGTTAATTATTGACTTATGATTATGTTACCCAAATTGGGTTTAATTGAGGTTTTATTGTTATAACTTAATGATGACCTATGAAGGTGACTTGGTAAGTTTTATGATCTCTATCCTTTACTTCAAATTGAGGTTAATTGTGATTAAGGCATGATGTTTATGTGAGTATTCCCTGTATTATGATTGATAGGGTGGTTGATGTTGAATGAAATGTCTTTATTATGATTGTGAGGGGTTGGATTAAGATGTAAATGTTATAAGGAGGGTGAATTATTTACAAATGTGCCTTATCATGATATGAAGATGTTAATGTGCTACTTTCACTTAAGTGAATTGTAATGAAAGGATTTATACTCATTCAATTCTTATTGAGCAATTGATTATAATGATTAACAAGGGGTAGACCCTATGACCTAAAGTAAACTATGATTGATAATAAAGGCTTAAAGACATTTCAAAAATGGACTCTAGCTTAGCACTGAGTGAACTAGAGTGAGGACAGTCCTTTCCCACATAAGGAAGATAGGATTACTTATGTAATCTTGAGATTTGAGACTACAATGCATGTAGCATAAAGAGGGTCCCAACTATATCTCCTAGTAGATGAACTATATTTCCCCTATAGGAATACTAGATAGTGGATCCACGTAGTTTCTATGTTTCATGTTTTAATACTACCTTGGCAAGTAGTCCGCCTTCCTTCGGTGTAGGGTTTTATAACACGGATTCCACCTTAGCTGATGTGTTATATGTCGGTTAGGGCAAGATGTTCCCAAAAGGTAAATTAAAAAAAGGATTGAAATCTAAATAAGATGATCTAAGGGGTAAAGCTTAGTCTAGGTAGGGGTACGTGACTCTACCTAAGCATTGCACTAGTTAGCCTTGAGGGGAGTCTTAGGATGATGTTCTTATGTATGATTATGCTTATAATGCTAGATGACATGTATATGATGAGGTTTCACGTTGTTGATACTATATGTTGAGTAGTTCACTTATGAATATGTGTTGGCATATATTGTTAAAGAAAGATGATATGTACACCTAAATACAATGTTATGTGAAATAAGATGTTAGTCATGATTCTTTTTGGGTTGCTTTATTTAGTACGGTTATGGAACTTTACTTGGTCAATGGACTTGTTACTTGAGAGGTTCATGGGTAATTAACTTGATCTGTTTATAATGAATTGTACTCTTATTCGTGCTTATTATTAATGTGACTTGATGACACAGTTACTCCGATATGTATCTAATTATATAATATGCATGGTTCACTTGACTAGGCTTGATGTTATTATTGTTGTGATGTACATGCGTAAGACTTAATGAACAAGTAATATTTTTTGTAGAGTCTTTTTGAATGTGCATAATGGTTTTAAATGAAAAATGCATAATTTAATAAATGTCCCTTTTTCAAAGAATGGTTTCACATATGTGTGCAAATGCTATCATTCTTAATACAAGTGGCGTACTAACCCCATTTCTTCCTTTTCCCCAAAAGTTTAGGTTTTGGTCGTTGAAGTGATTTGAAGATGACACGAAGAAGGCTTGGATCTCTTATTCCTACAAGTAGGGTAGGTCCTCACTCTACGAGGGTAATGACACAATCTAGATTATGGGGTTTCCTTTAAGTTAAAGACTTCTATTGTTCTTTCTTTCCATTCTGTATGAAATTTTTTTGTAGCCCATGTGGGATATTTTTACTTTGAGTTGTGGGTTATACCTAAGTTCTTACACTCTTATTAGATGGTTATTAGATGAGACGACTATTATGACTATTATATTTTATATACTTATGTGCAATAAAATTAGAAGACTAGGTAATCTTCCAAGTATATATGGATGTAGAGCTCTAAGTAAACCTCCAATTAGAAGTAGTGAAAAGTTTTAAATTTTCTGCTAAATTTGACCTATGAATTTAATGATGTAAACTAAGTGGCTAGTATTAGTAATCAAAGAGGACAACGATGCCGGTTTCGTCTAAGGGGTAAACCCGAATGTGACAAATTTTGTATCAGAGCATGAGGTTGAATTATCTTCAATTCTATGTCTCTCTCAACGTCTATGAGAGTTCATATTCATAATTGTGAAGCGCGCCTCACTTATGGATAGAATCCTACTTGATTCCTAGAAAACTCTCAATTTCTTAGAAATCCAATATAGTTCCATTAGGGTATACTTATTGTGTGCTTTTGCATCTAATCCTATTATTGTGATTATATCAAACGAAAATCCAAAGAAAAGAGAGACGAATACTTGAACAGGAGATTGCCTATGTGGGAGCTTATCCCTGTGGTGATCATGTTCTTTATCTTGAGAAAGATTAGAATGAAGACCTAGCCCGGTGAATCCTTCACCTTTCACGGATGAGAATATAAGGTCCACCCTTCAAATGGTCTAAGCCATCACTACCCAAGTACAAGCCGCCACTGCTCAATCCCAAGCCATGATGACCCAAGCTAATCGGGAGGTTGTACCCTAAGCTCATCAAAAAAGTTTATACCATGGCCCACGTCTAAAGGATTTTACACGGATGAATCCTCCTACAAAGGTTGAAGAAGACCCCTAGAGTTCATTGCTGAAGTATACAAGATACTTTTTGTTATGGGGTTGTCTAGTAGTGATAAGGCCGAGTAAGCCCTTATCAACTCAATGATGTGGCTAAATCATGGTATGTCCAATGGAGGGACAATAGGCCATTAAGGGGTTATCCAGTGATTTGGCAGATCTTCAAGTTCTTTCCTAGGGATATGAGGGAATAGAAAGTGGTTGAGTTCATCAACCTTGTCCAAGGAGGTATGAATGTTCATGAATACTCCTTGAAATTCACTAAAATGTCAAAATATGCTCCTTCGTTGGTTTCCGATCCTAGAGATGAAATGAGCCACTTTGTGATGGGGCTATTGAATTATTTGCAAGACGAGTGTCATTTCGATACGTTAGATGACAACATGAAAATTTCTCGTCTTAGTGTACATGCCCAACATGTGGAGGAGGAAAGTCCTACGTGGAAGAGTAAAGATACTAAGAGGACAAGATCTTTTGATGGAGATTCTTCAAAGAATAGGCTTGAGATACAAGACAAACCTAGATTTCAGAAGCAGGTTTCAAATCAAGTTCCTTCCAAGTTCCCTAAGGCTGGTGGTGATAGGGTGTATAACCCTAAGCCTATGAAGGTAAAGGTTACTAGTCACCAATAAAAAATCCAACTTGTCGAAAGTGTGGCAAGAAGCACTATGGTGATTTTCTTAAGGGGACACACAATTGTTTTGGTTGTTGTAAATGTGGGCACAAAGTTAGGGATTTCCCTAATATGAGGGGCCAAGAAAACGGTAGTGATCATTCTCAATCTAGTGGTTCAAATGAGGCTCAAAATAAGAACCGCTTCTATGATCTATGTTCTAAGGGTGAGCCAAATACTTCTCCCGACGTGGTGACCTGTATGTTTAAAGTATTCTCTATTTATATTTATTCCTTACTTGATCCTTTTGCCACTTTAACTTTTTTTACCGCTATAGTAGGTAAAAAATTTATATTTTGCTCGATATTTTGCATTAACCTTTTAAAATTTCAAAAAGGGTGTAAAGAAATTCTCCTATAATACAGCCAAAAAGAGTTTCTTATGTTAAACTAATAGAACCTGATATGCTTGATTTTGATGTCATATTGGGTATGGATTGGTTGCATGTTTGCTTAGCCTCTATTGGTTGTACAACAAGGGTGGTGAAGTTTAACTTTCCAAATGAGCCCGTTGTAGAGTGAAAGGGGAGAAACTCTATTCCTAGTGGGCGTATCATCTCTTGTTTTAAAGCATACAAAATGATCTCCAGAGGGTGTTTATACCATATAGTAAGGGTTAACATTTATACTCTAAAATTCCTCCCATTGAGTTGGTCCCCGTAGTGAGTAAATTTTTTGAGGTATTTCCTAATGATCTTTCCAATTTTCCTCCCAAATGGGAAATTGATTTTTGTATCGACTTGTTACCGGATACAAATCCCGTTCTAATTCCTCCTTATATGATGGCTCCGGTTGAATTGAAAGAGTTGAAGGCTCAACTCAAAGATTTATTAGACAAAGTCTTCATTAGACCTAGTATATCTCTATGGGGTGCTCCGATTTTTTTTGCGAAGAAGAAGTATGGGTCTTTAAGAAGGTGTATTGATTAATTACTTACTCAATAAAGTCAAAACAAAAAAAAGTATACTCTCCCTTGAATTGACGACTTGCTTTATCAAATCCAAGGGGCAAGCTAATTTTCTAAGATTGACTTGGGATTGCGGTATCACGAACTTACGGTGAGTGGTGAGGATATACAAAAGACATACTTTTGGACTTGATATGGTCACTTTGAGTTCTTAGTAATTTCCTTTGGTCTCACAAATGCCCCAGCGTAGTTTATGGATCTCATTATTAGAGTGTTTCGAAATTACCTAGATTTATTTGTCATTGTCCTCATTGATGATATCTTGGTATATTTGAAAATTGAGGGTGATCACATTAACCATTTGAGGGTGGTGTTACAAGTTCATAAGAAGAATAAATTATTTTTCATGTACAGAAAATGTGAGTTTTGGTTGAGGTTGGTGATATTTCTTGGTCATATCATCTCTTGTGAGGAAGTTGAGGTTTATCCAAGGAAAAAGGGGGCGGTGAAAAATTGGCCTAGACCATTGGATCCAACCGACATTAGGAGTTTCTTGGGTTTATCGGGTAATTATAGGAGGTTTGTGAATGATTTTGCATCCATTGCATCTCCCTTAACTTCTTTGACCAAAAGTATAACAAATTCGAGTGGTCGAAGGCATGTGAGAGAAGTTTTCAAATGTTGAAATATAGGGTTACTTTCGCTCTAGTGTTGACTTTACCGAAGGGTACAAATGTTTTTGTTGTGTATTGTGATGCATACCGAGTGGGTTTGGGGTGTGTTCTTATGGAACATTGGAAGGTGATAGCATATGACTCTAGGAAACTTAATGTGGATGAGAGAAACTATCCAACACATGACCTTGAGTTAGCGACTGTGGTATTTTCCGTTAAAATATGGAGGCATTACTTGTATAGTTTCCATGTTGATGTGTATAATGACCACAAGTGTCTCCAATATGTGTTTACCTAAAACGAGTTGAATCTCCGACAAAAAAGGTTGTTTGAATTGTTGGAAGATTACAACATGATTTGTCCTCTATAACCCCGGCATGGACAATGTGATTGCGGACACTCTAAGTCATATGAGTATGGGTAGTGTGTCTCACATAGTTTAATTTAAGAAAACATAGTGAAGGTTGTTCATAGTTTTTCTAGGTTGGGTGTGAGGTTTGAAGATTCTCCGAATGGTGGTTTTATAGTCCATCATAACTTCAATTCATCATGGTAGTTGAGGTGAAGTCTAATCAATACATTGATAAATCATTTATGGAGTGGAATGAATTGGTCCCTTGAAAGATTAATGAGACAATTTCCTTAGAGGGGGGATAGTTTTGAGGTACCAAGGCAGATTGTGTGTTCCCCAGGAAAATGAGTTGAGAAACCGGATCCTTGAGGAAGGCCATGGGTCCTGCTAATCCATTCATCCTAGTTCGACAAAAATGTACCATGACCTCAGGGAAATATTTTAATAGGAATATTTGAAGAAAGACATAACGGAGATTGTTGCAAAGTGTCAAAATTGGCAAAATGCGAAAGCTGAACATCAAAAACCGAGTGACATACTACAAGAAATTCAAGTTCCTACATGGAAGTGGGAAGACATCAATATGGATTTTGAAGTGGGTTTACCTCGGACTCAAAGGCAATATAACTTGATATGGGTGGTTGTGGATAGGTTTTATATACCGTGGTTTCACGGTATTATTAATAATTTTTCCTTAAGTTTAGTGTGTCTAGAAGCCTTTTTGTGCTAATTTATATATAATTTTCTCCTTATTTGCAGGAAATCTATCAAAAGATGAATGCGAAGGTTTTTGAGCGAAGAAATGCAAAAGAGACCACCAACGGAGCTTGTGACGGTTCTTCATGCTCGTGACGGTCTGTAGGTGGCAGTGTAGTATATCTGCTGAAGGTAGATGGGGAAGTCTTACCAAGTGTGGGGTTACGGAGTACGTGACGGACCGTCGTATCCATAACGGTCTGTCTTGCAGGTTCATCATGAAGTTCAGAGAAGTAGTCCCAATACCTAAATTCCAAGAGTTTAAGTGTTTTGGAACGGAGACCCTCGACAGACCGTTATGCCTGTGACGATCCATCATATCTACCATTGAGGATAATGAAGAGAGTAGCAGAAGAAATTGAACAAGTATAAGACGACGGAGTCCATGACAGTCTGTGTTGAGAACGATGATCCCTCGTGAGGTCCGTCGAACCAGCCGCATTTTGAAAGATTTCCAGCAAATAGAGTCCTTATGTATCTAGGTTTTTATTTTTTATAAAAAGTTCAAAAAACCTCATTTTTGAGGTTAGACTCTCTATTATTTATTGGACCTTTTGTGAGATTCTTGATTATTTTGAGATTCTTTTAATTAATTGTTGGTGATTTTTGTTCACGCGAACTTTCGGATTTTACTCTTTCTCATTGAAGTAAGTTCATGAATTCTTATACCATATATTTGACTATCGTGATTATGACTATGGGTAACTAAACTCCATAACTAGGGTTGTGGCAACCATAGGAAAATAATGAGGTAAAACCTAACTAAACTAACAATTTTAGAACAGTGTCTTGCATGTATTTATAATTCTTTAGCTTAGAAGTCTTTTTAACGGATGGACAATGTTAGAACTCGCCTTAATGCTACTTGGCGGACCAAGGGGGTAGATAATAGGAAAAGAATCATGAACATAGATTAAGTGTAAACTATCTAATAGGCTAGTATTGATTGGTACGAGGTAATAACATAGTAAAATATCGAATACGATGCTTAATATGAGGTAATGGTAAGGGTTAGTATAGAAACACATATAGCCTGACCAAGGTTCGGACTGGAATTTTCTACATGCCGGACCAAGGATTTAGAAATACATAACTTATCACATTGCATGCAATATACTAGGAAAGAACTATTATAGTTAGACTTATGAAGTTAGGAACCTGTGGGGAACACGTAAACCCTAGTTACTTTCATTAATTGATTAAACTCAAACATTTGAAGTTGTTAAGTGCCTCTTTCAATTTTGCCAGTTATTTTCATTTACTTCGAAATAGAAAACCCCCATTTTATCAGTTTTACTCTCAAAGAAAGTAATTGACTGAATGATAGTAATAATAGATTGAAGTTAAGTCTAAACTATTTTCCTCGTGGGAACGATCTCAACCTCATTAGTTGGGTTATTTACTTGACACGACCACTTTACTTCTTATTTGAAAAGTAAGTTTGAGCGAATCAAATTTTGGCGCCGCTGCCCGGGAAAGTAGCTATTAGATTAAATTAAACTTATTACTATTGTTTAGTTGATATTTTCTTGATTTTACTTTGTTTTATTGTTTTTGATTCTTGCAGAACCATCTTCCTTGTATGCCAAATACATGGAGAGGAAGAGATCCTTAATTCCCTAAGATCATGAATTAGAGCGTACACTACGCAACATGAATCGAAACATGGGAATCAATGATGATGATCCAAACCAGAACATCCCAGCTCCGATTGATGTTTATGGTCAGTTCTTACCCAATGCTCCGGGTGAACACCAACAGAGGGGACAAAATCCCGCTCCACGGAACTATAGAGGCTATGACAATATAGAAGGCTCCGACGGGCCACTTGTCTTTCCCCCTCTACCACCAGGCCACACCTTTGTGGTAACTAGTAGCCTGATTGAAATAATTACTACCAGAGGATTGTTTTAAGGGCTACCTTCTGAAGATTTACATGCCCATATAGCTAAGGTTAGGACAATGTGTAAAACCTGTGTAGGGATGCCTGACTTGGACTTGGATGTAATAGGGCTCATAGTGTTTCCTCTCTCACTGACGGGAGAGGATGCTATATGGTTCACTGAGCTCTCGTACAACTCAATTTTAACTTGGAACCAACGAAGGGATGTTTTCTTTGCACGCTACTATCCGGTCTCCAGGAAACTAAACCACAAAGACGGAGTGAACAACTTTGTTGCATTACCAGGAGAGTTAGTTAGTAATTTTTGGGAGATATTCACCTCTTTCTTGAAAAGTGTCTTAATTCACGGTATAGATGATGAGTCATTGAAGGAATATTTCTATCGGGGACAGGATGATAATAATAAAGCGGTGTTGGACACTATAGCAGGTGGATCTTATGGGGAGTGTCCTTATGCTGATATTGCTGAAAAATTAGGGAAAATCTCTTGGAATAATAATATTTGGAGTACTGGGAAATCAGATACCGGGAGAAATTCCTTCGTAGTGCAGTCCCCTCACAACCCAGCAACAGATGAAATTCGTGAAGAAATGGCTCATATGAGAACTAAGCTTTGCTTGGTACTAAAACATATCAGTGGGGGTGCAGAAAAGATAATGTAGTCAACTACTTGTCGAAACCACCGCCACAAAACGATGAGTGCTATTATGAAGATGATTCCTATGCGGCAAATAAGCAGACGGGGGGTTGCGACCAAGTACCCATGTCTCTAATAAGGAGAATTTGCGCCAAGGTCAAGGGAACGAAGGTTTGAACTATGGTAACTACAACCGTGAGGGTCATTATGTTCGAGATGTAAACTACAACCGCGACAACAACTTCAACAGAGGTAACTATGGTAGTACAAATGACAGGAATAGGCCCTGTGTTCCCCCTCAAAATCGTGAAGTTACTCCTAGGTATGGTAGAGGTAGTATGGCGCGAGTTGAGGATATGTTGCATAAAATGATGAGGAGGTTCGGTGCTAGTGAAGAGCACAATAAAGAGTTGAGGAATGATTTAGCGGGTATAGAGTAAAAAATTGATACACATGCAATATCGATTAAGCAACTTGAGTTACAATTGGCCCAATTATCTTTGAGTGTGTACACACGGCAACCGAGCACTCTTCCTAGCAACACTATCCAAAATCTGAAAAATGATGGTCATTGTATGGAAATCACTACTCGCGGTGGCAAGAAAACCATTGACCCACCTATGCCGACTAATGAGAAAAAGGTGACAAAAGATATTGATAAAGTGGTAGATATCAATGGTGAAGTAGAGGTTAACACTGTCAGAGATACTAAAGTGCCTAAAAAGAGAACTCCCATGCCTAGGTTACCACCCCCATTTCCTTAAAGATTATTTAAAAAGACCGAGGATGGTAAATATCAGCGTTCTATAACAATGTTGAATCAAGTTTATATCAATGTTCCTTTGGTAGAAACTTTAGAACAAATTCCTGATTACGCCATGTTTATGAAAGATCTTCTTACAAAGAAAAGATCGGTCACTTTTGCGGATGATGATAGAATGCAGCATTGTAGTGCTATTGCTACAAGATCTCTAGTACAAAAGAAAGAAGATTCGGGTGAATTTACTATTCCTTGTACAATCAGGCTATTACATTTTGCGAAAGCATTGTGTGATTAGGGGGGAAGCATAAATCTCATGCTCATCTAGATTTACAAGAAGTTGGGTTTGGGTGATCCAAAGCCAACTACGATGCGGCTACTGATGACTGATCGAACAGTGAAAAAGACTAGAGGGATACCCTATGATGTGCTAGTAAAATTGGAGTCATTCATCTTTTCGGCATATTTTGTTATTCTTAATTGTGAAGTCGATTTCGAAGTTCCCATTATTCTTGGGAGGCCATTCTGTGGGAAGAGCATTAGTAGATATAGAAAAGGGGTAGATGAAATTTTTATTGAACAACGAGGAAGTGACCTTTAACATTTGGAGGTCCATAAGGCAGAGTGGTGAGCTTCAATCGGTATCTGCTATATCCTAAAACATTGGTGAGACATCTGAGATACAAATAGAAGAACGTCTAGGTGTAGAAGCATTAACGGCACTGATAATGAATTTTGATAACGATTGCATTGAATAGTATGAGTCATTAGTCACGACTCTTAATTTAGGTGATGTTTGGTTTAAAACGAAGAAATATGAGTTAGATGTGAAGAATCGCGAGTCCCCACCCACGAAACCATCTATAGAGAAGGCTCTAAAGTAAGAACTAAAAGCTCTCCCACCTCATCTTAGGTATGAATTCTTAGGAAATGATGACTCTTTGCCGTTAATAATTGCATCAGACTTGAATGAACAACAAGTTGAGAGTTTGGTGAATGTTCTAAAAAGGTTCAAAAGAGCTATTGGGTGGACTATTGCGGACATTATTGGGATCCCTCCTGGTATTTGCTCTCATAAAATCCAAGTCATTCCTGATCATAAGAAAAGTATTGAGCACTAGAGACGCTTAAATCCTCCTATGCAAGAGGTCGTGAAGAAGGAAATCATTGAGTGGTTGGATGCCGGTGTAATCTATTTGATTAAGTGTGTACCTAAGAAAGGTGGAATGACTGTGGTCCCCAACGAAAAAAATGAACTTGTTCCAATGAGACCGGTTACTGGATGGAGGGTGTGTATGGATTACCACATATTAAATGCATGGACTGAAAAAGAACACTTTCCTATGCCCTTCATGGATTAGATGTTCGATAGACTTATTGGAAAGGGTAATACTATATTTTTGATGGATATTCGGGGTATAATAAGATTTTTATTGCACAAGAATATCAAGAGAAAACAACTTTTACTTGTCAATAGTGGGACCTTTGCGTTCAACAGAATGTCGTTTGGGTTGTGCAATGCACCCGCCACATTTCAGAGATGTATGATGTTGGTATTTTCCGACATGGTGGTAGATACTATAGAAGTTTTTATGGATGATTTTTCTGTGGTTGGTGATTCATTCGAGCAGTGTTTGAACAATTTATCTGAGGTCCTTAAGAGATGTGAAGAGTGCAATTTAGTACTAAATTTGAAAAAATTTCATTTCATGGTGAAAGAAGGTATTGTTTTGGGTCATCGTATTTCAGAAAAGGCCATAGAGGTTGATCGAGCTAAAGTTGAGGTAATAGAGAGATTTCCTCTATCGATCTCTGTGAAAGGTGTGAGAAGCTCTCTTGGGCATGAAGGTTTTTACCGGAGATTCATCAAAGACTTTTCAAAGAATTCACATCAATTATGCAAACTGCTAGAGAAAAATTGTTGTCTGCACCTATCATTATTTCTTCGGATTGGAACAGTCCATTTGAGGTGATGTGCGATGCTAGTGGGGTTGCTCTTGGTGTAGTATTGGGACATAGAAAGAACAAAATCCTTCACCCAATTTACTATGCTAGTAAAGCCCTAAATGAAGCTCAGAAGAACTACACAGTGACTGAGCAAGAACTCCTTGCAGTAGTCTTTGCTCTTGAAAAATTTCGCTCCTATTTGCTAGGTACTAAAATCATAGTGCATACTGACCACTCAACATTGAGATATTTGATGGAATAGAAGGATGCGAAACCTAGGTCTATTTGTTGGGTATTACTTATTTAACTTTGAAGTGATTGATAGAAAAGGAACTGAAAATCAAGTTGCTGATCATTTGTCTCGTCTAGAGGATGAATCTATGAGAGAGTTAGGGTAAAAGACTGACATTGATGATACTTTCCCCGATGAGCATGATTTGGCTGCTTCACAAGACTTGATTCCACGGTTCGCAGATTTTGCGAACTATTTGGCTAGTGATATTGTTCCTTCGGACTAGTCCTTTCATCAAAGAAAAAAGTTCATGTACGACGTGAAAAAGTTCTTTTAGGATTAACCATACTTATATAAGAGTTGTGCCGACGGGCTTATTCGGCGATGTGTGCCAGAATTTGAGTTGTTGAGTGTGTTAGAAGCATGCCATTCCTTACCTTTTGGTGAACATCACAGCCATATCTGAACCACCCATAAGATATAACAATGTGGTTACTATTGTCCAACTCTTCATCAAGGTGCTCATGAGTTTTATAAAGCATGTGATCGATGCCAACGAGAATGCGGTATTTCAAGAAAGCAAGAGCTCCCTCTGAACCCCATTCTTGTGCTTGAGTTATTTGATGTTTGGGGTATTGACTTTATGGGCCCTTTTATGAGTTCTCATGGAATGAATTACATTCTAGTAGCGTTGTTTATTTATTTAAATGGGTCGAAGCCATCGCCCTCGCAAACAATGAAGGAAAAAGTGTCACTGCATTCTTAAAAAAGAATATATTCTCTCGTTTTGGCACCCCAAGGGCAATTATTAGTGATGGGGGCTCCCACTTCGGAAAAAGATTGTTCAAGGTGTTATTGGAGAAATATGGGGTTCTCCATAATGTGGCCACTCCTTACCACCCTCAAACTAGTGGGCAAGTTGAAGTGTTGAATTGGGAGATCAAACAGATATTGTAAAAAACAGTGAGCGCTAGTAGAACGGATTGGTCAAGGAGGCTTGATGATGCTCTTTGGGCCTACAGAACAGCGTATAAGACTCCCATAGTATGTCCACATACAAACTTGAATATGGGAAAGCTTGTCATCTTCCTGTTGAGTTAGAGCATAAAGCCTTGTGGGCTATGAAGAAGTTGAAAATGGATTGGAGCGAAGCTGCAGAACAACAGTTAACTTGGTTAAATGAACTCGATGAATTTTTCCTGAAAGCTTATGAAAGCTCAACCCTATACAAAGAAAATATAAAGGAGTATCATGACCCAAAAACTGAAAAACGAGAGTCTATGGTTGGTGATTTGGTGCTTTTATTCAATTATAGGTTGCGCTTGTTTCCAGGAAAGCTCAAGTCCAAATGGACTGGTCCTTACTTGGTTACCCAACTATTCCCTCATGGAGCAGTTGAGTTGGAAACTAAGGAGGGTGTGCGGTTCAAGGTGAATGGACAACACATAAAAATCTATTTCGGGCACGCTGAATCGGCGAATTAAGTAATCGAGGCATACCATCTTGATGAAGTCTGAGTATTCAAGTGTCCTCATTCGTGCCGCGACATTAAATTAGGCGCTTATTAAGAGGCAACCAAATAATTATAGTTTTTCTTTCTATTAATTGTAGAATTTTCTACTAATGGGTTTTAAATTTGCAGGCACATCACCAGCAAATTCTTCAAAAAATTACCCTGCAGCAATCACTGAAGGATAAAGTGCCGGACCATTGCTCTTGTGATGGACCGTTGCATTAATTCGTCTTGCGAGATACGTCTTTTTGTTATTTTCAAACTAGGGCACATTCGACATAACCAATGACAAACCGTCACAACTGAGAAGTACCATCATCGTGGAATCATCGCATCATTAATGAAGCATCCCCGACCCGACCCGGCTAGGGTTTCTTAAAAATTCATCATGTAAAACCCCCACCCTTTTATTTCACCCCATTCTTTCACTCTTACAACCGATCATTTTCCCCAAATTCTCCATATTCCTCAAAATTCCTCATCTACTAGTCGGAGCTACTGCTGTGAGTGTCTACTTGATCACCAAGTACCTTTCCCTCTTATTTTTTTTCAAATTCTCAAGTATGTGTCTCTAATTTCTACTCATTTATATTGCATTTTAGTTTACCAATTAGTGTTAACCTAGTTCTTCTTAATATGTTCATTCTTTATCAAATTTTGTCTGACCTACGTTAAAAATCATCAAAATTGTCGTGTCAAAACCCTAGAAGTAGGTGCTTTAGCATTGCTAGTTTACTAGGTATTTGGGATAGACAAATGTAGGTTAAAACAATACCAATTTGATTTGGGTCATAAGGGATGAATGGGGCATCTACAGTTCTGTCAGTGAGTTACAGAATGAGACCCCGATGACGGACCGCCGTACCCATGACGGACAGTAATTGGGTCCATTTTAACTGCCCTAACACCCCACTGTCCACTTTTCTCCAAGTGTCCACCAACGGTCACATGCGACGGACTATCGTTACCACGATGGTCCATCCTGCACAACCGTTCTGGTTTTCAGAGACCCTATTCCTAAGGGTCTCTTACTTTTTCTAGGTGTCCTCCAATGGACACATGTGACGGACTGTCATCCCTACGACTGTCCGTCCTGCACAACCGTTCTAGTTTTCAAAGACCCTGATTCTAAGGGTCTCTCTCTATTTTTCTATGTGTCCTCAAACGGACAAGTACGACGGACCGTCATACTCACGACGGTCCATCCTGCATCACCGTTATGATGGTCAGAGAACCCTCTCCTAAAGGTCTCCATCTTTTTTTCAAGTGTCCTCTAACGGACACCTACGACGGACCGTCTTACTCGTGACGGTCAATCCTGCACGTACCGTCATACTTGTCAAAGACTCTCCTTAACAGTTCTCCATATAAACATAGTCTAAGTAAGACACGACAGACCCCATGACAGTCGTCGTACTCACGACGAGCCGTCACCTGGTCCGTTGTGTTTCACCGGTACTATAGCAATGCCATTTTATTTTAATTTTTTTAATTTATTTTATGTGGTTTTGCTTGTCTTGTTTGCTCCTACTAGTACTAATATTGATCCATTACACGTACTATCTACTATGGAACTAAAACAAAATCGAGTCTACGCACGTGGGCGATCAAAGTCTGTCACCCCGTCTTCCCCCTGTGGTCATTGGCTCTGATGATGAGCGTGACCCCGAATACGTGCCCCCAAGCACTTCCACCCCATTCCGTGCTGCACATGCTGTCAGAGCCATTCCCAAAAAGGTGGCATCTGGCGTAGTCACTGCCTCCCAGTCTGATGAGGAGCGCACACTGACCGTCACACCTTTTGGGTCAACAACTAATAAAAAAGGAGAGTCTGGCTCCTTAAGAGTTTCGTGGTCGGAGGAAGCCTCCGAATTTGCTAAGGTTCCCGCACCCGCCACCGCTGCAATATCTGCCTCGTCTGATGAGGCTGACATTTTGGAATCCGCACCCGGTTCACCTGCTCGTGCTCTTACCCCGGTATTAGACCAGCCCAACCGGTGGTGTGTCTACGGGCAGTTTCAAGTTTAATCCGATGCAAAGTTCCTAAATAACAAAGAAGTTATGACTCGGACACTTACATTGGAGCGGCGGGTCCTTACGGGTAGTCTCCTGACGATGCCTGAGATCCATAAACTCTTCACCTGACATCGACTAGCGTGGACAGCACTTCCGTTGGGATGTTATAGTGAAGAGCTGATCTGAGAGTTCTACACATCCTATGTAGTGACTCTCTGGTCATAGATTGACAGGTGGGTTGCCCCCGCCAAACAGGTCCAACTGGAGAAGGTCTGAGTAGATGGCGTTCAGGTTTATATCTCCCTACTTTCCATCCTCCGATTTCTATATGGCGAGAATGTTGATACTAATCGGACCCCTCTCACTGCCGAGTTTGATTACCGATGGCAGATTATTAAAAAAATTGACATTTCCTGCGTGATCCATCGTTGAGAGAGACCACCAAGAGGTGGATGGCCCTCCTCTTGTCTTTTGATGGAGAGGGTGCTGACTGGGTGACCGAGCTGAAGGGGGCCATCAAGAAGGCCAACCTGAGTTTCACAGTGAAGTTTTTTGGTTGATTGTCCACCACAGCCTTTCCCCCACAGCCGCTGATAATATCGTCACATGGGATCGAGCAGTACTGATGACGGCGATGATAGCCGGGTTTGAGGTTGATTTTGCGTGGCTTCTATAGGCGGTCATGCACGAGAGGGCTTTTAAGGTCACAAGTACTTACCCTTTCCCGTGCATGATATTTTCCTTATGCAGGTCTGCATGTGTGCCTATATGGCACGTTAATCAGCTGAAGACCCCTATGGGCTATGTTGATATCGTCCTCATCAGGGATGATGCCAATGAGTTAGCTCCACGCAGAGGGGCCCGTCCTGAGTTGCCTCTACTTGTTGACAATCTGGCTGATACGGTAGCACAAGCCCGCACGGCTACGTAGGCGGCTTCAACTGACACTACCCTTGTCGAGTATATCCCGGGTAGAAGTACTACCCCAAACTCCTCTTGCTCAGCCCCTTTACCCGCTCTTGTCCTGCTTGCTAGGGTGCAAAAATTAGACGCGCAAATGGCTACACAACTGCATCATATCCAGCCTTGGATGTAGAGATCTATTGCTGAGGCAGAAGAGCGCTTGGAACGGAGAATGGTCCAGCACACAAAGTGGAAGATCCCTAAGGTTCATCAGCGCTTTAACGCTTTTGAGTTGCGGGTGCTGGCCCGTCCAGCCCCTCTCGTGGATGTGTCGACCCTCTGGTGGATGTGTCGACCCTTCAGGCTGCGGTCGACAGTCTTCGCGCACATATTGATATGATCTTAGAGGCTAGGCACTCTGAGTTTGAGGCTCCTTCTGTAGAGCTTTCTGAAGACATAGTGATGGCGGCCCTATTTGCCACTTTGGAGATTCCACCAGCTCCCCCTCGAGAGCATGCAAAGAGGCGTAGGGGTCTAGAGGAAAATGAAGCTCGAGCACGGAAGAAGGAGCATCGAGAGATGGAGTCTGCAAGGAGATCCTGGCTTGCTGAGGAGGAGGCGTGTAAGATAAGAGCTGGAGAGTTAGCTGTTGGGTGTCTAGCTCAAGAACTATGGAGATAGCAGGAGGCACTGCTGATAGTGTTGTTTGTTCTGAGGACACCACTGATGGTTTCCAGATTTCAGAGGTAGTGGGTTTCAGGGAACCGGACCCACCAACTTGTTGATCGTCGGCGCTTTGCGCTCCAGGTTTGCTTCACCTACCACTCTAGTATTTCAATTTTTTATGCATTGGGGACAATTGCATGTGTTTTTGTTGGGGGTGGGGTAAATGGAATGTGAGTGCTAGGGTGAAGTCTGAGTAGCCCAATTCACTATCCTCTTTTGGGGTTGTCTTGACTGTGTTCTTTTTTCTTAAGAGACTGATTACTTTTTCTGTTGCACCAACATGTGTATATCTTGTGTACATAGTTTAATTATGAAGCATGATGGCTAAAATGATATCCTTATAAAATGGAAAATGATGCATGACTAGGCATAGTAATTGATAAATGTGTGGGTCTAAACATGACATAGAGGTACACCACTGCATGACCCTAAGTTTAACATTAGAACTAGGTGTCTGATAATCTAGTAGAGTGATGAGATGTCAAGTGAGCGTGAGGAAGATTTGAATAGTCCACTATTTGTACCGAGCTAGAACTTGCCTGGTTAGTCCCTCTAAAAGTAAGCTGTAATAGACAATTAGGAAAGGATCATAGGCCCTTATTCAATATAGCCCATTTTTACCCTAAATAAAATAAAACAAAATGAAATTTATTCATCTTTGATCCAATTGATTTGAGCCTAAATTAGACCTTTCTTTTTCACCCCAACTGATCATTTCTTGGAATAATATGTTGACCTGGTCCCTCCTGTGACATGTGCACCTCAGTTTATGTCAAAAGCATAAGTTGAGGGTTCTTAATGAAGTAAACAACCTTTTTATGGGCCTTACCCAACTTTAGGTATTGTGTACTTTAACACATGGAAAAGCCATGATTTGAGGGTGTCTATTATGAGGAATGCTCTGGAAAGTGGGGTTGAAAGGACAAAGGGAGAGAAAGAACAAAATTAAAGTGACTCAAGAATTAGCTGAAAGAAAAGTAAAAAAAATATTTCACAACAAATACAAACGAGTAAAGAAGAGAGTTACTTACACAAATGAAGAAAAAAAGGGAAATAGCAAGGTTAAAGAATATGGGAAGCTGGGCAAAATAAAATGATAGAAAATGGTATGTTTAGCCGATATGTAAAGGAGGGAAAAATGTCGCTAAAGTATAACTAAATATACCCTACCTGACCCTGAGCCTATGTTACAACCTAAGAAAGTTCTATCGTTATCCTAGGGGTTGTATAGAGAACTTAAAGCAGTGAAAAATAAGGGCACGCTTATGGTAATAGGTATGAATAAGTGTGAATTTTTTCTGAGAGTGAGTATTGAAAAGTAATCCTTATACTCAAACTGAAATCATTGGGTGAAAAATGAGGATTTTGTTTTGAAGTGAGGACACTAGATAATGTACCGAAAGTATTTGCACCTCGGTAATAAATTGAAGAAGATAGGTGTTAGTGCATGGTGAGTCTATGTTATGTTCTTATTCTACAAAATTCAAGCCTAATAGTTATAGCATGCATAAATATGATGAGATTGATTGGGATTGATAGCCGAATGATTGCGGAAGTACAAAGATTTTGTATTGAGTCATAGTGCGTCGCTTGAGGACAAACAACGAATTTAAGTTCAGGGTGTTGATATAACGTGGTTTCACGGTATTATTAATACATTTTCTTTTTGTGCTAATTTTAATATATGTTTCTCCTTATTTGCAGAAAATCTTTCCAAAGATGAATGCAGAGGTTTTTGAGCGAAGGAATGCAGAAGAGACCACCTACAGAGCTTGTGACGGTCCGTTTGTGGAAGCGTAGTGTAGCTGCTGAAGGAAGATGGGGAAGTCTCACTAAGTGTGGGGTTACGGAGTGTGTGACGTGCCATCATATCCATAACGGTCCGTCCCACAGGTTCGTCATGAAGTTCGTAGAAGTAGTTCTAGTACCCAAATTCGAAGAGTTTAAGTGTTTTGGAAAGGAGACCCTCGACGGACCTTTGTGCTTGTGCCAATCTGTCATATCTTCCATCGAGGATAATGAAGAGATCAGCAGATGAAAATAAACAAGTATGGGATGACAGAGTCCATGACGGTCCGTCGTGACCACGACGATCCGTCGCGAGGTCCGTCGACCCAGCCGCGATTTGAAAGATTTCTGGCAAATAGAGTCTTTATGTAATTAGGTTTTTATTTTTTAAAAATAGTTCGAAAAACCTCATTTTTGAGGTTAGCCTCTTGATTATTTATTAGACCTTTTGTGAGATTCTTGATTATTTAGAGATTTTTGTAATTAATTTTTGGTGATTTTTGTTGATTAATCAAGCGAACATTCAGATTTTACTCTTTCTCATTGAAGGAAGAACATGAATTCTTATACCATATATTTTGAATATTGTGATTATCACTATGGGTAACTAAACTCCATAACTAGGGTTGTGGGAACCATAGGTAAATAATGAGGTAAAACCTAACTAAAATAACAATTCTAGAATAGTGTCTTGCATGTATTGATAATTCTTTTGCATAAAAGTCATTTTAACTGATGGCCAACGTTAGAACTCACCTTAATGCTACTTGCCAGACAAAGGAGGCAGATAATAGGAAATGAATCATCAACATATATTTAGTGTATACTATCTAATAGGCTAGTATTGATTGGTACGAGGTAATAACTTTGTCAAATATCGAATACGATAATTAATATGAGGCAAAGATAAGGGTTAGTATAGCAACACACGCAGCTGAACCAAGGTGCGGAGTGAAACTTTTGAGATGCCGGACCAAGGATTTAGAAATACATAACTTATCACTTTGCATGCAAGATACTAGGAAAGAATTGTTATAGTTAGACTTATCAAGTTATGAACCTATGGGGAACACGTAAACCCTAGGTACTTTCATTACTTGATTAAACAACAACATTTGAAGTTGTTTAGTGTCACTTTCAATTTCGCTAGTTATTCTCATTTACTTAGAAATAGAAAACCCCCCTTTTATCATTTTTGCTTTCCAATGAAGTAGTTAAATGAACGATAGTAATAGTAGATTGAAGTGAAGTCTAAACTATTTTCCTTGTGGGAACGATCTCAACCTCATTAGTTGGGTTATTACTTGACACGACCGCTTTACTTCTTATTTGAGAAGTAAGTTTGAGCGTATCAAGGTTCACCAAGACTGCTTACTGTTTTCCCATGAAGTTTACTTCTTTGGCGGAAAATGTTGCAAGGATCTTCATTGATGAGATTGTGTTTCGCCATGGTTTTCCGTTATCTATCATATTTGATCGGGGTGGACAATTCACATCTATGTTTTGGAGGTCATTCTAAGAATCATTGGGTACTAAGGTAAAGTTAAGTACCGCTTTTCATCCCCAATGGGATGGTCAAGCAGAGCGTACTATTAAAACCATGAGGATATGCGTAGGGCTTGTATTATTAATTTCAAAGGAAATTGTTATATGAGTGTTCCATTGTAGAGTTTGCTTATAATAATAGTTTTCATTCATCAATATCCATGGTTCCCTATGCAGCCTTGTATGTTCGGAGGTATATGTCTATTATTGGATGGTTTGAAGTGGGTGAGCCTTCGCTTCTTAGTCCTGATTTGACTTATAAGACTTTGAAGAAGGTTTATATCATAAGGAAGCGGTTACAAACGGACTATTGTCAGCAAAACTGTTATTCCAATGATAGAAGATAGGATTTGAAGTTTGAAGAATGTGATAAGGTGTAATTTAAAATTTCACCTATGAAAAGGCTTGTTAGATATGGCAAGAAAGGGAAGTTGAGTCCTCGTTATGTGGGTCCCTAAAAAATCTTACAAAGGGTTGTTAAGGTTGCCTATGAAATGAAACTTCCTATTGAATTGACTTCGATTCATTCGGTTTTCCATGTTTCCATGCTTAAGAAGTCTATCGGTGTTCCCAGTCTATTCTTACTATTAAGGGTCTTAGTGTGAAGGATAACCTCTCTTATGAGGATGTTCCGATTCAAATTCTTGATAAGCATGTACAGAAGTCAACAAATATAGAGTTGGTTACTGTAAAGTTTATAAGGAAGAATCACCTAGTTAAAGGTGCAACATGGGATGCCAAGGCCGATATGAAGTCCCGTTACCCTCATCTATTTGATAATTATGGTTGGTAGTTCTTACTAATAATGAAAATAAGACTTAAATTGAAGTTGCTTTAATTTTTAGTGAAGTCTTGCTAAAGGTGCATTTTTTGATATTGTAACAGTGAATTACTTAGAAATTATGCATTTAGACTGGAAATTTTGCTCTTTGGCTTGTTTAAAGTTATATCGTGCATTTTGATATGGTGAGTCATTATGAAATAATATGTAGTATGTTCATAAGTTGAGATATGACATAATTGACTCATATAAAATACGTTGAGCTCTTGTTGTTGTGAGAAGTATATTCCTCATAATGTAATTTTGAGCCTTATGTGTTTTAATTGGCTTTTTGAATTGCCTTGTGTAACCTATATTGTTGATGTTGTTATGTATTGTTATTGGTTCAATCTTGAGTCTATTCCTTCCTTCGAAAATCTGTGTTTTAAATTCTAACATAGGTGTAATGAGGTCGAGACATTGTTTTAAGGTCAACTCTAATGAATTTAAGTCATTTAGGAAGTTGAGGAACCAAAATGTAAAAGAATGTCCATGCCGTTCAGAAACTAGTTCAAGGAGGTACTAGCGTGCCTTAGCATTTTTGACTAGCTTTTAGGAGTTGTAAACTATGAAAATTGGTAGAAGTGTGTCTAACAATTGTTTAAGTTGATTCATGGTCGAAACACATGGGTAGGACTACCAAGGACAAAGCAAGGGCCCTTGAGGTGGACCCTTGCAAGTGGAGTCAAACACTGTTGGGCAATGTGCACCCACGAGAGGGCATCGACGGGGCATGTACGGATCGACGGGTCGTCGATGCCATCCTTCGCCAACATTTACTCAAGTCATTGGGAGAGCCTTGTCTGCACAGTCTTTGACCAAGACTATGGATTTGCAGAACGAAAGGGGGGTAGGTCCGTTGATTGACCCACGATCCATCGATTGTGGTGTCGTCTATGACACTATAAAACGCTGCACGTTTTCACTTAGTTTATTTAATTAGCTGTATTTGTTAAGTACTTTAATTAGTAGTTAGGGTAAGGTTAATTAAGTGGATTAGCATCCTATATAAAGTCCTAACGTAATTAAGACTAACACAAAAACTCTTACAACTAACAAAATAAATTATCTTCCTTCTCTCTTCTTTCTCTCCTTATTGGAAAACACCATTGAATACCAAGCGAGGTGGTGGTTTTGGGGGCTTTAATGGGAGGATTTCACCATCAATTCTTCATCAAACATTAAGGTATGGGATCTAACTCACCTTTGAGACCTCTTTACTTAAAAGGTTCATTCAAAGTATTTTCAAAAGTTGTGTTTTCATGTGGGTCTTTCTCAATCTCAAAAATTATGTGATGAATTAATTTTTTTATTATTTACTTTGGATATTATGAGTAGATTAACATGTATTATAACTTGATACATCTTTATGGTTTGGTATAGTTTGTAGAACATGACCCTTAACCCTTAACCCTAGGTTACGATCTTGATATGAATGAAGTTGTATTTGTTTCAATTAACTTGTTTATTGGTTAAATTACTACTATATGATGTTGTTAAACTAATAATGAACAAAATTAGAATAATTTATAGTCTTTCATGCTAGTTCTTGAGAAGATGATGTCGGTTAGGAAACATGTTGTGAATTGACCTAAGTATCTTGTTTTATGTTTTGATCTAGTATTGTATTGTGATGTTGTGGTTCTTCTAGCATTGTTATAATATTGTTATTTACTATAATTTTGTATACACAAATTGGGTTTAATTTAGGGTTTATGGTAAGAACTTGGTGATGAACTATGAAGGAGACTTGGTAAGTCTTATGATGTCTATCCTTTACTTCTAATTATCATTAATTGTCATTATGTCATGATGTTGTATTAGAGTATGCCTTGTATTAAGATTGATAGGGTGGTATGATGTTTAAGTTAAATGTCTTGATTATGATTTTGAGGTGTTGGTTTATGATTTAAATGTTATAAGAAGGGTGAATGATTTACCAATGTTTCTTGTCATGATATGAAAATGTTAATGTGATAACCTCGCTTATATAAATTGTAATGAAAGGATTTATACTCATGAAATTCTTATTGAGCAATTTATGATAATGACTATAAAAGGGGTAGACCCTATGACCTAAACTAAGTTATTATTGATAATAAAGGCTTAAAGACAGTTCAACAAGAGACTATAACATAGCCCATAGTGAACTTGAGTGAGGAGTGTTCCTTCCCACATAGGGAAGGAGGATTAATCATGTACTCTTGATATTAGAGACTGCAATGCATGTAGCGTAAATAGGGTCCCAACTACATCTCCTAGTTCTTTAACAATGTTGCCCCCATAGGAATAATAGCTAGTTGGTCCACGTAGTTGCTATGTTTAATGTTTTGGTACGACCTTGGAAAGTAGTACGCCTTCCTTCGGTGTAGTGAAGATGACTTGAGGAAGGCTTGGAGTCTCTTTTTCATAAAAGTAGGGTAGGTGTTTCCTCTTCGAGGGCGATGACACTATCTTGCTTATGGAGTTGCTTTTTTGTTAAGGACATCTATGGTTCTTCCTTTACATTTAGCACGAACCATTGTATATCCCATGTGAGGAATTTTTACTTTAATGTAAGGGTTAACCCCAAGTTCTTACACTCTGATTAGATGGTTATCATATGAGATAACTATTATGAATATTTGACTATGTTATATTTATATAAATAAAAAGTAGAAGACTATGTAATATTCATGTACGAAGGGTCTATGTATACTTGATTTATATGTATATGTGTATGTGTATGTAGAGGTCTATATAATTCCTAGGTAGAATTAATCAAATGATTTAAATTTTCCGCTAAATTTTACCTGTAAATGTAATTTTGTAAACTAAGAAGCTAGTCTTAGTCCTAAAAGAGGGCGACGATGTTGGTTACGTGTAGGGGGTAAACACGAAATTGATAATTCTTTTTATATAGAAGGTTCATAATATTAGTCATGCTTAAAAGGGAACCATCTTTGTTCTACCGATCCTAGACATTCATTCTACATTCATTCATATATACAGATACAACACAAAAGTGACTAAGCCTACTAAGTCAAGATGTTCCTATTCATACAATTAGCATGCATCAAGTAGATAGATATGGTCTACCTAACAAGACACGCACACCCTTTACAATATCACATATATCATTTCATTCAAGAAGCACAAAGGGTAAACTAAGTATACTTTCAAGTAACCCTACACACATCTATAGCATTATCAACATAACTCATCATAATTTTCATATTGTCAACTAGGAAGATTCACACTTCAAATTCAAGTATAAGCATATAAGGTATCATTATAGCATATCATGATCACATCCAATTAGAAGAACACATATTTGAACTCATGGATGCACATAACTCATATAAACCTTCAAAATGATCATTTATCAAATATATGTAATATGTCAATATCATAATACATAATGTAATGCCGACGAGACAACATTGTCTCACAACTCATAAAGTGATGATGACGAGGCCACATAATTAATAAATATACCACAGAAGCACCACCACAATAAGTGGACCATTCAAATCATAATAACAATTGATGTCCTTTTATTACATAATATACGAGGTTAGGGAAGCATACCATCAATCCACTCTCAAAACTTCAATCCATAACCAATAAAAAAAACACAATACCCAAAGGCCCTTACCAGCGGACATGATCACCAATTCAATCAATTTATCATAATGTATGATAAATTCAAGGTAATTCAATATGAATTTATCAATAAATGACAGCCTACACATTATTCTAGCATAATTCCTCCATAACTCAATAGCTCAAATCGAATACACAAGAATTCAATATTATAAAGACATGATCACTTCACCCATAAAATAGTCAAAACTAAGATTGTGTGGTTTGCATGGGTTAAAGCGTTTTAGGTTAAAATCATCAAATTCACATCAATTCAATCATAATACAATGATTCAGAATGCTTTATGTAAGAACCCAAGGCTAGATGTTTAATTATAAGGATTCACGTTTTGATCATCTTTAAAAAATTATAGGAATAGGCTCCTTCAAGAAAAGAGATTCAAGGATTAAAATCCATACCTTATTTTTATAAAAATCCGAAAAGATTGATGGAGAAAAAATTAAGAATATAGTCTTCTTCCTTGGAGCTCCCAAGATTAAACATGTGGAGGTTTTTGGAGAGAAGATGGTGAGGTTTTGTTTTTGGTTTAGGGTTTTGATTTGGTTGGTGAATTTAGGGGTTTAAAAATACCCAATAACCATTGACCATTCGTCCCCAAATTACCCAAAATACCCATGCACTTATTGGACAACTTAACAAATTAAAATTTGATTTAAAAACGACGCGACCAAATCTTGAATCTTATCGTGCGTCACAGAGGCATTTTTTCTTATTATGTACTGGTTGCGCATCGCGCAACATCTTCTAGATCATGGCTTCTTGGCAGCTTCAATACCCCATGTTTGGGTCCTCCTCAGGGATCCATAGGCTGGTCCCTAGGGCGTCGTTCTCGAACTTTTTTACCCTTTACATGTTATTCTATGCGTAGGACCATCAATACTCAATTTCACCACAAAACATTCCCCCAAAACATCACTACAAAATGCTACGGCACACTATTTCAACTTTGACTAGTTTTCGAATGTCTAAAACTTTTTTAACGTTTGATCTCCAAACACTTCCAAAAATTATACACTACCTATACACAATATTATTAAAAATTTTAGGACTTTAAAACATCTTGAGACAAATGTTAAGCTCTAGATCCTAGCTCATTTTTAGGGACGTTACAACATTAAGTCTTCATGTTCAACCACTTAGAATCCTAATCAACCTGCAAAGCATAAAATATCTCCATTCCCTACATTATAGTAAAAAGGGGAAAGAAAGGGGTTAGTAAAATTAAGCTATAAGTACGAAGACCATGGAAATACTATGCTAAAACGGATATTTAATATGAAAACATGCTTTCATAACATTTTTTATAAAATTCTTCATCATATTAGTTTAAGAGATAACACAATTCAACATTCACTTATAAATCCATTTTAAGGTAACATAAACATACACATTGAATTAGATATTCATGTAGTAACATTTATTCATTTAGACTCTCTACCTAAGGATACTCTAACACCCACCTAACTAAAACATGAAGAGACCACTCATAAACCCTCATCAAGAACACCTAAGTGTTCCTTAATGTAACCCTCGATAAGAACCTTTCTATTCAACATACTATCATTAGGAGAACATACTTCACATAAGTCATTCAAATTACAATAATAAAATGAGGGGAATTCACATAATGGTCTTGGAATGCCTAGGGATCTTAGTTTATTATTTTAGAAGACTGCTCGTGCCATCTGTAGATTGCGTCTCTTTCCACTACCCATAGGTTGTCAAACCTATAAAATAGCTAGAGTGCACATCCCATATGTTGAGAATAAGTATTAAACGACATAGAGAATACTATCTAGACATTGAATCCTTTATTGGAAGACCCACATCGTGGAAGGTGTTCTACTTCCAAAAGGTATAACTAGGACACATTCTTAACCTTCCTTTCATATTCAAGGTTTCACATTCTTAACCTTTTTTTATATTCAAGGTTTCTTATAAGTATTTTATAGAAGGGTACCTACTTTAGCTCTACCCATCCTAGACTCTCATTCATTCGTACTTTCATTCATACATACATCACAAGGATACCTAAGCCTACCAAGTCAAGAGATCACATTTGTACCACTCCGAATGTCCATGACCCAAACTAGAGTCTCACATGTTTTCCATGGTTTCTAACATTGTTTTATGACCTAAAATAATGTTTATAAACCAATTAGGATGTTTTATATTCAAGATGTCAAGAAACGTCCATGACGCGAAACTAGTTAAATAGGTGGTATTGTGTCTTGGCCTATTTTACAAGTTCTTAAGAGTCGTAATTTTATGAACGTTGGTGGAAACATATCAAAAAAGTATTAGATTGTTCTTAGGGTCAAAACGTCTCGGTACAACACCCCAAGGACCACCCTAAGGGTCCTTGGAGAGGATTTTCCATTTGACCTCAAAAGGTTGTGTTGGTAGTGGCTACCTACGAAACTAATCGATGAGGCATCATCTGAGTGATGGGACATTGATCGCTCCCTAGTTCCACAATTGAAAATTTTCCAAAAATGGTCCAACGGACCAGTCTCTGACACAAATGATGGTCGTGCAGGATGGTGGGTGCAAGGATCATCGACTGACCTATGGACCGTAGGTTACGTCTCGTAGGTAAGTTTGTTTAGAGCTGTCAAATTTTAAGCGAGTCATTCACTTAAGTTTGTTAGTTAGGGATTAAATTAGGGGTTAAGGGAGGTCTAATTAATTTAATTAAGTAACTATATAAAGACCTGAGCTTCATTAATCTAACCTAACACCAATATTTCTCAAACTCAAATCTCTCTTCCTTCTCTCTACTTTCTCTCTACCCAAAGAAAACTCCATAAAATATAAAGGTCAAAGGGTTCAAGGTTGCAAGAACTTTAATTTTTCTTCAAAAAAATTCATGGATTAAAAAGGTTTGGGAAATTTTCACCTTTGGGACTCCTTTCTCCAAAGGTTTCTTCCAAATTGATTTTCAAAAGTTTAGAAAAAGATGGACTTCATTCCTAATCAAAAGTTTATGTTTCAAATTGTTTTGTTCTTGATTTATATTTATTATTATAAATGAATAATGATGGATTATTCGTGAATTAGGGTAGTTCATTATGTTAGACCTAGTTACTTGATCATGAATTGACCGTATTTCCCTAACCCTTTGTGATTAATTAATGTTGAAATTGTTAGTGTTGATAAAATTGACGTAGTTCTTCTGTTAAATAAAATTGTATGATGTTAATAAGCCTATTATTGGATGAATATTGTTGGTTGATGGTAGTACCATGGAAGAAGTCTTGTGAAGGTTAATTGGTAAGACCTATGATATTTAATCCTTACTTTAAATTCTTATGAGTTATACATAATAATGATGTTCAATTGAAGTGTTGATTGTGATTAGATTATATAGGTGATGGTATGATGAATGTAATTAAAATGTCTTAACTATACGGATTGTGAGATTATGGTTATGATGTAATGATATAAGGTTCGTTATGAACTACCTATGTGCCTTTCTATGACATGATGATGATAATATGTTAATCTCACATATGAGGGTTTCATTGAAAAGATATTCTCATGCAATCCCTGATGAGCTGATGATGATGATATACAAGGGAGTTAGTCTCCTATGACCTGTACTATGCTATATTGATTAATAAATGCTTAGTCATATAAAAAAGGGACTCTACCTTAGCACCGAGTGAACTAGTAGTGAGGAGTGTCCATTCCAAAGTAGGGAAGGTAGGTTCATTATTGTACTCATAAGATAGATATTACAATGACAATGGCATAAACAAGGTCTCAAACATGTCTCCTATTTCTTGAACTATGTTTTCCCCATTGGATTACTAGCTAGTGGATCAACCTAGATTTCATATTCATGTTTTGGTACTAACTTGGAACGTAGTCAACCTTTTATTAGTGTAGGGTTGCATGATATCGGATTCTACTTTTAGCTCATATGGTCTATGTGGGTTAAGGCGGGTGTTTTTCTTAAAGTAAAATAAAATAATAAAGTGTACTTTAATTAGGACGACTTCAGGGGTTTGACTTAGTATATGTAGGGGTATGGGACTCTACCTATACATTCCTCTCGTTGGCCTTGAGATAAGTCCTACAGGACGTTCTTATGTGTAACGACCCGTTTAGTCATTTTGAGCAGCAGATTTTATTTCTGGAAAAACTGGCCTAGACTACAGACACCACGACGGACCGTCATAGGCACGACGGTCTGTCACAGAGGTTTCGTTCCATGACACTTAGAATTCTTAAATTTGGTACTGAAAATCGACTCTCTGAACTCATGTGAATCGGCGGGACGGACCGTCACGGGGTGACGGACCGTCTGATCCCACTTGAGTTTTAAGAGGCTGCGACGACCTGAGTGACGGACCGTCGCAGGCATGACTACCGTCCACAGTCGCGCGATCCCGATCGAATCGGATTTCTTTCCACGTTTTAAGGGACGTTTTGGACTATTCTTTCCTTAATTATAAAGTTTGAGGGTTAATATTAATAAATCTAATTACTTGGGGGTTAAAATAGGTAACCTTAAGTTAATTAGTGGGTCATTATTACCATCTTTCATTCTTAATTATATATGAATTAGGGTAAAAGAAAGAGGGTTTGAATAAGAAAAAGAAAAGAACAGAAAGAGAGGAGAAACGAACGAGTAGAGAGAGAGAGAGAGTCGAACAAGGAAGAAGAATATCAAAGCTTGGGAAATTGCTTGTTGATTCCAATTCTTCGGTGGAGGTAGGTTATGGTTTTCATGCTATTCGTAGTAAACTCTTAATAGCGAATGATATATGTTAGTAGTATTGTAAAACCCTTCTATATGCTTAATTGTATGCTTGCATGAATGATGTGATTATGTAATTATGAATAAATAAGCATGATGAAGCTATTGAATCCCAGATCTTGAAAGAAACTTTAATCTACTTGTTAATGATAAGGCCTTTGTATAAAAGAAGGCTTGATGAATTAAAGTAATGGGATTGATGATGCCTTGGTATAGAGAAGGCTTGGTGAACGGATATAATGAGAATTAGTGGATCGGAGTGTCACGTTCCGACACATAGTATTAGTGGGACGGGTGTCACGAACCGACACGTAGAATTAGGGGATCGGAGTGTCACGTACCGACACATATAGGGGATCGGAGTGTCACGTTCCGACACATATAGGGGATCGGAGTGTCACGTTCCGACACATAGTATTAGTGGATCGGAGTGTCACGTTTCGACACATAGTATTAGTGGGACGGGTGTCACGAACCGACACGTAGAATTAGGGGATCGGAGTGTCACGTACCGACACATATAGGGGATCGGAGTGTCACGTTCCGACACATGTAGGGGATCGGAGTGTCACGTACCGACACAAGAGGAAGAAAGATAATGAATCTTGAAAGATGATAATATACTCAACATAATGAACTTAATTCCCAAATGAGTATGGTATTGAGGCGTGAGCCCTCATGGATGAACTTGATGGTACTTATTGATGATCTTAGTACTTGTTGTTGCTACATGTTGAGTTTTATAGTTGATTTATGATATTAACTGATATATACTGTTTTCTATTTTGAGTTGGCCGATGATATCTACTCAGCACTTGTGGTTGTACTGACCCCCTACTTTTATGTTTTCTTCTTTGCTAATTGTGGAATACAGTTAACGTTCCGTCATCTTCAACTCAGCAGTGATTCAAGCCAGTCTTACTACACCAGAAATTCAGGGTGAGCTAATACGTCTAGCTTGGACTGGATCTTCTTCTTCAAGTCTTGATGCCTTGAACTCCGGCATGGACTAGCTTTTATGTATTTCTAGTTCTTAGACATTCTTAGTTTAGTCATTTGATTGTAGATGTTCTTGTGATGATGACTTCAAGATTTTGGGGAATAATAGTTATCGATTTGGTTTTTATTAATGAGTTAAGTCTTCCGCATTATTTTCTGTTGAAATTATATTGAAAATGTTAAGGTTTTGATGGGTTGGTTCGCTCACATAGGAGGGTAAATGTGGGTGCCAGTCGCGATCGATTTTGGGTCGTGACAAACTTGGTATCAGAGCATTAGGTTCGTTGGTCTCATCACACAAGAACAGGTCTAGTAGAGTCTTAAGGAACGGTAGGGGGACGCCTTTACTTTTCCTTGAGAGGCTATAAGACTATAGGAAAATTTCACTCTTTCATTCTTTCTTTCGTGCTACTACTTGAGTCCAATTGGTATCTAGGCGATACGAATTGGTATCTGACCATCTTCACTCTATTTCGCAGATGGTCAGAACCAGAGCGACGACTGCACCGGGCAGAAACAACGGCACAACAAGAACGATCGAGCGACCACTGGGCCGTGGGCTCGAGGAAGAGTAGCGGCAAGAGGCCGTGGAAGAGGTCGTGGGAGGACGTCCTCTAGAGGAAGAGGACGAGCACCTAGCCCATCTGATGCTAGGGCAGTGACTCCTCCACCGACTTAGGAGGTGGTAAGAGAAGGGGAGGATGGGGAGAATGAACAAGAGCAGAATGAGGAATTGCCACCCCAACCTACCCCAGAGATGATCAATTAGGTTCTCGCTTATCTTAGCGGGTTATCTGATCACGGTCAGGCACCTCCAGTGGTTTCTGCACCAACACCTCCGGTTTCAGAGGTACGACATGCGGCTACTATGGCTCCTCGCATGGATGCCTCATTGGAGATAGGCACATTTCCACGTCTGACTACTGGACCGGTAATGACAAACGATCAACACGAACTTTTCAGTAAGTTCTTGAAATTGAAACCTCCAGTCTTCAAGGGTGCAGAATCAAGATGCTTATGATTTTCTAGTTGATTGTCATGAGCTACTACACAAGATGGGGATAGTAGAACGGTTTGGCGTTGAATTCGTAAGCTATCAGTTTCAAGGGAACGCCAAAATGTGGTGGCGATCACATGTCGAGTGTCAACCGACAGAGGCCACACCCATGACTTGGGCATCCTTCTCTACCCTGTTTATGGAGAAGTATATCCCAAGGACTTTGAGGGATAGGAAACGGGATGAGTTCTTGAGCCTAGAGCAAGGTAGGATGTCGGTTAATGCTCATGAGACTAAGTTTCGTGCACTATCCAGATATGCCACTCAACTTTGTTTCAGTCCACAAGAGCGGATTCGCCGGTTTGTGAAGGGGTTGAGATCAGAGTTGCGGATTTCGGCCTTACAGGTAGCGGCAGCGGCAAAATCCTTCCAAGAGGTGGTAGACTTTGTGATAGAAGTGGAAGGAGTGAAGCTGCACGACTTCACCACAACTTCGACATCAAAAAGGTTTGAAAGGGAGGTGAGTTTAATAGTTCGTATACTAGAGGACGTGCACTGAGGCTACTCGGTTCGACCAATTCAGTCTTCACTACAGATCGTAGTTGGGGACCACCTCAGATCGGGTCAACACTTCTCTGAGAGACCTATGCTTGACTCTAGAGAGTGTTATGGATGTGGGGAGACTGGACATATTAGGAGGAATTGTCCCAAACAAAGGTAGAGAGCCCCAATAGCTAGAGGTAGAGGTGGTCATGGTAGAGGCCGTTTTTCTGGAGGGCGTGGTGTTCGAGGTAATGGTGGTCACCAAAACGGCAGAGGTGATGGGAAAACTGGAGCCCCTACAACACAACATGGTAGGGGCAACGGACAGAGGAACGATAGGGCCCATTGTTACGCTTTCCCTGGGCGGTCTGAAGCGGAGGCATCTGATGCTGTCATCACAGGTAATCTTTTGGTTTGTGATTGCATGGCTTCTGTATTGTTTGATCCTGGATCCACATTTTCTTATGTATCTTCCTCATTTGCTAATGGTCTAAATTTACATTGTGAATTACTTGATATGCCTATTCGTGTTTCTACTCCGGTGGGTGAGTCTGTGATAGTTGAAAAAGTGTATAGGTCTTGTTTGGTGACTTTTGTGGGGAGCAACACTTATGTAGATTTGGTTATTCTAGAAATGGTTGACTTTGATGTAATTCTGGGTTGACTTGGCTTTCTCCGAATTTTGCGATCTTGGATTGTAATGCTAAAACGGTGACGTTAGCCAAGCCTGGGACAGATCCGTTAGTGTGGGAGGGTGACTACACTTCTAATCCGGTGCGTATCATATCCTTTCTTCGTGCTAAGAAAATGGTTAGTAAAGGGTGTTTAGCTTTCTTGGCACATCTCAAGGATGACACTACTCAAGTACCCTCAATTGAGTCGGTTTCAATAGTTCGTGAGTTTTTGGATGTGTTCCATGCAGATCTTCCTGGTATGCCACCAAATAGGGATATTGACTTCTGTATCGATCTTGAACCGGGCACTCGCCCCATTTCTATACCCCCTTATTGAATGGCTCCCGCGGAGTTAAGAGAGTTAAAGGCACAACTTCAAGAGTTGTTGAGCAAAGGCTTCATCAGACCAAGCGCATCTCCTTGGGGTGCTCCGGTTTTGTTTGTGAAGAAGAAGGATGGGAGTTTTCGGATGTGCATAGACTACAGAAAACTGAATAAGGTAACTATTAAGAACAAGTATCCTCTTCCTCGCATTGATGACTTGTTCGATCAACTACAAGGTGCTTGTGTCTTCTCTAAGATTGACTTGAGATCTGGTTATCATCAATTGAAAATACGGGCAACGGATGTGCCAAAGACTACTTTACGAACGAGGTATGGGCATTACGAATTTGTGGTGATGTCTTTTGGTCTTACGAATGCCCCTGCTGCGTTCATGAGCTTGATGAACGGGATTTTTAAGCCATATTTGGACCTCTTCGTAATCGTATTTATTGATGATATATTGGTATACTCGAAGAGCAAGAAGGAACATGAAGAACATTTGAGAATAGTATTGGAAATGTTGAGGGAGAAAAAGCTTTATGCCAAGTTCTCTAAGTGTGAGTTTTGGCTAGATGCAGTGTCCTTCTTGGGGCACGTGGTTTCTTAGGATGGAGTGATGGTGGATCCTTCTAAGATTGAGACAGTGAAAAACTAGGTAAGACCCACTAATGTGTCAGAAATATGGAGCTTTGTGGGGTTAGCTAGCTACTACCGTCGATTTGTCAAGGGATTCTCTTCTATTGCTTCCCAATTGACGAACTTGACTAAGCAGAATGTTCCATTTGTATGGTCGGACGAATGTGAAGAAAGCTTTCAGAAGCTCAAGACTTTGTTGACTACCGCACCTATCCTTACCTTGCCCGTGGAGGGTAAGAACTTTATCGTTTATTGTGATGCATCCTATTCTGGTTTGGGTGCAGTACTAATGCAAGAGAAGAGTGTGATTGCTTATGCTTCAAGGCAATTAAAGGTGCATGAACGTAACTATCCGACCCACGATTTGGAATTGGCCGCGGTAGTGTTTGCATTAAAGCAATGGAGACACTATTTATATGGGGTTAAGTGTGAGGTCTATACGGATCATCGTAGCCTTCAGTATGTCTTTACTCAGAAAGATTTGAACTTGAGACAGAGAAGATGGATGGAACTACTGAAGGACTACGACATCACTATTTTGTATCATCCGGGGAAGGCGAATGTTGTAGCGGATGCTTTAAGTAGAAAGGCGGAAAGCATGGGAAGTCTAGCTCACTTGCAAGCTTCTAGACGCCCGTTGGCTAGAGAGGTTCAGACTCTGGCTAACGACTTGATGAGGTTAGAAGTAAATGAGAAAGGAGGATTGTTGGCTAGTGTGGAGTCAAGATCTTCTTTTCTTGACAAGATTAAGGGAAGACAGTTTGATGATGAGAAACTGCGCAGAATCCAAGATAAGGTATTGCGAGGAGAGGCTAAGGAAGCACAAATCGATGAGGAAGGTGTTTTGAGAATCAAGGGAAGGGTATGTGTACCCCGAGTTGATGATTTGATCAACACTATTCTGACAGAGGCTCATAGCTCAAAGTATTCTATACATCCGGGTGCGACCAAGATGTACCATGACCTAAAGCAACACTTTTGGTGGAGTAGAATGAAGCGTGATATTGTTGACTTTATTGCCAAGTGTCCAAACTGTCAACAAGTAAAGTATGAACACCAAAGGCCCGGAGGAACACTTCAGAGAATGCCCATTCCTGAATGGAAGTGGGAGAGAATTGCAATGGATTTTGTGGTTGGTCTTCCAAAGACATTGGGTAAGTATGACTCCATTTGGGTGGTTGTCGATAGGTTAACTAAGTCTGCTCATTTCATTCCGGTAAAGGTGACTTACAATGCAGAGAAGTTAGCCAAAATCTATGTCTCAGAAATTGTTCGGTTGCATGGGGTTCCACTATCCATCATATCAGATAGAGGTACGCAGTTTACTTCTAAGTTCTGGAAAACATTGCATGCAGAATTGGGTACTAGGTTGGACCTTAGTACTGCGTTCCATCCTCAGACCGATGGTCAGTCTGAGCGAACGATTCAAGTGTTGGAGGATATGCTTCGTGCATGTGTGATAGAGTTTGGTGGTCATTGGGATAGGTTCCTACCCTTAGCCGAGTTTTCGTACAATAATAGCTATCACTCAAGCATTGATATGGCCCCAGTTGAAGCATTGTATGGGAGGAGATGTAGGTCTCCCATTGGTTGGTTTGATGCCTTTGAGGTTAGACCTTGGGGTACCGATCTTTTGAGGGATTCATTAGAGAAAGTGAAGTCTATTCAAGAAAAGCTTCTAGCGGCGCAAAGTAGGCAAAAGGAATATGCAGATCGAAAGGTTAGAGACTTGGAGTTCATGGAGGGTGAACAAGTATTGTTGAAGGTTTCACCAATGAAAGGGGTGATGCGGTTTGGTAAAAGAGGTAAGCTAAGTCCAAGGTACATTGGACCATTTGAGGTACTAAAGCGAATAGGAGAGGTGGCTTATGAATTAGCCCTGCCTCCAGGGCTGTCCGGAGTACATCCGGTATTTCATGTATCCATGTTGAAAAGATACCATGGAGATGGAAACTACATCATCCGTTGGGATTCAGTTTTGTTTGATAAGAACTTGACTTATGAAGAGGAACCGGTTGCTATATTAGATAGGGAGGTTCGCAAGTTGAGGTCAAGAGAGATTGCATCCATCAAGGTGCAATGGAAGAATCGACCGGTTGAAGAAGCCACTTGGGAAAAGGAGGCAGATATGCAAGAAAGATACCCACATCTGTTCAAAGATTCATGTACTCCTTCTCGCCCTTGTTTTTCTTCTTTTGATCGTTCGGGGACGAACGATGGGTAAATTGGTATCTATTGTAACGACCCGTTTAGTCGTTTTGAGCAGCAGATTTTATTTCTGGAAAAACTGGCCTAGACTACAGACACCACGACGGACCGTCATAGGCACGACGGTCCGTCGCTGCAGGTTTCGTTCCATGACACTTAGAATTCTGAAATTTGGTACTGAAAATCGACTCTCGAACTCCGTAACGAGCGGCGGGACGGACCGTCACGGGGTAATGACCCGTCCTGATCCACTTGAGTTTTAAGAGGCTGCGGCGACCTGAGTGAAGGGCCGAAATCGCGAGGCATGACTGACGTCCGCAGTCGCCTTGATCCCGGTCGAGAATCGGATTTCTTTCCACGTTTTAAGGGACGTTTTGGACTATTCTTTCCTTAATTATAAAGTTTGAGGGTTATTATTAATAAATCTAATTACTTGGGGGTTAAAATAGGTAACCTTAAGTTAATTAGTGGTCATTATTACCATCTTTCATTCTTAATTATATATGAATTAGGGTAAAAGAAAGAGGGTTTGAATAAGAAAAAGAAAAGAACAGAAAGAGAGGAGAAACGAACGAGTAGAGAGAGAGAGAGAGTCGAACAAGGAAGAAGAATATCAAAGCTTGGGAAATTGCTTGTTGATTCCAATTCTTCGGTGGAGGTAGGTTATGGTTTTCATGCTATTCGTAGTAAACTCTTAATAGCGAATGATATATGTTAGTAGTATTGTAAAACTCTTCTATATGCTTAATTGTATGCTTGCATGAATGATGTGATTATGTAATTATGAATAAATAAGCATGATGAAGCTATTGAATCCCAAATCTTGAAAGAAACTTTAATCTACTTGTTAATGATAAGGCCTTGGTATAAAAGAAGGCTTGATGAATTAAAGTAATGGGATTGATGATGCCTTGGTATAGAGAAGGCTTGATGAACGGATATAATGAGAATTAGTCGATCGGAGTGTCACGTTCCGACACATAGTATTAGTGGGACGGGTGTCACGAACCGACACGTAGAATTAGGGGATCGGAGTGTCACGTACCGACACATATAGGGGATCGGAGTATCACGTTCCGACACATATAGGGAATCAGAGTGTCACGTTCCGACACATAGTATTAGTGGATCGGAGTGTCACGTTCCGACACATAGTATTAGTGGGACGGGTGTCACGAACCGACACGTAGAATTAGGGGATCGGAGTGTCACGTACCGACACATATAGGGGATCGGAGTGTCACGTTCAGACACATGTAGGGGATCGGAGTGTCACGTACCGACACAAGAGGAAGAAAGATAATGAATCTTGAAAGATGATAATATACTCAACATAATGAACTTAATTCCCAAATGAGTATGGTATTGAGGCGTGAGCCCTCATGGATGAACTTGATGGTACTTATTGATGATCTTAGTACTTGTTGTTGCTACATGTTGAGTTTTATAGTTGATTTATGATATTAACTGATATATACTGTTTTTCTATTTTGAGTTGGCCGATGATATCTACTCAGTACTTGTGGTTGTACTGACCCCCTACTTTTATGTTTTCTTCTTTCCTAATTGTGGAATACAGCGAACGTTCCGTCATCTTCAACTCAGCAGTGATTCAAGCCAGTCTTACTACACCGGAAATTCAGGGTGAGCTAATACGTCTAGCTTGGACTGGATCTTCTTCTTCAAGTCTTGATGCCTTGAACTCTGGCATGGACTAGCTTTTATGTATTTTTAGTTCTTAGACATTCTTAGTTTAGTCATTTGATTGTAGATGTTCTTGTGATGATGACTTCCAGATTTTGGGGAATAATAGTTATCGATTTGGTTTTTATTAATGAGTTAAGTCTTCCGCATTATTTTCTGTTGAAATTATATTGAAAATGTTAAGGTTTTGATGGGTTGGTTCGCTCACATAGGAGGGTAAATGTGGGTGCCAGTCGCGATCAATTTTGGGTCGTGACATTATGCTCGTAATAATCTTTATATGTGTGACTTAATACTTGAGGGATGTTGTACAATATGTGTGTTGATCATTAGAGGTTGGATTCCTCATTACCATTTTGTTACCATTAGGTGATCTTGTTGACCAATTTACACACACATCTCATGCATGATTATAATTGTAATATATACTTGAAAGTATGAAACTGTATGGGTGATATCTCCATGCATATTAGTATGGATGCATGATTATTCTATTAACATAAGGTATATGTTATGATGTCAAGTATATGAATGATGATGTATGCATATAAAGTGTCAAAATGTGTTTATGTGAAAGGTTTCCTCATATATGAACATATACACACACATGAATGCATCAATGAAAATATTATAATAATCTAGTAAGTAGGGTCTTTTAAATGGTTTTTGTCAATTGTACTATAAACTAGACTATACTAATAATATGCTATGTCCGTGTGGAAGGATATACTCACATGACATAGGTTTGTTGAAAGTAAATTCTCATCATTAACCTAAGAGTTATGAATATGAGGGGTTATTATCCTAAAGCGTATTTTTATGAAGTAATGTTAATAAAGTCTTTTAAAATAAAGGCAAGTTAGCTTAGCATAGAGTGATCTTGAAAATGAGGGGTGCCCCTGCCTAAAAGAAACGTATGTTCACCAATGTCATCATGAGGTTTAAACTACAGTGCCAATTGGCATAAAGAGGGTTTCAATTGCAAATCTCCTAGTTCCTTAACTAAGTCGCCTCCATAGGATCTAGGATCTAGCAAGTGGATTGACCTAGATGCTAACATGATGTTCATGTTCTACATTGACAAGTAGAGAACGTCTTTTCGGTGTGGGGTTCCTCTACAGCGGATTCCATGTTTAAATAATATGGTCTTATATTTGTTGAAGCAGAGTTTCCCTAAAATAAAGTGCAAAAAGGATATAAGATAATGAACCCTAAATATGACTACCTAAGAAAGGTTGGTTAGTGTAGGTAGGGGTATGGGACTTTACCTTGCATTACCTAAGTAGATCTTGAAGGGAATTCTTTGTATGTGTACTATTTGTATATGTATATGTCTCTTATGCATGACATTTAAGTTTTGACATACTTGTATGATAATTTGCATGATTTTGTCTTATTAACTTTATGATGAAGGTTTTACTCAATGTATATGTAGTTGACTATACTTTTCATGTTGATATATGACGTATGTGGTATGTATTGTGATCTCTTTGTGGGTTTACTTAGTATGTGTGAGGCTAAAGGATTGACATTTACATTGCACTAGTAAAGGATTGACATTTACATTGCACTAGTAGGCTTATATTGCGATTATGAGTAAGTTTTTGTGATATCTTAATGAAATGAATTTCAAATATGTTAGTGTTGACTATTGTCTCAATATGATGATATTGGAAGCATTGACTTGCATGTTGTCTTGGAATGAGTCTTATATGTGGTTCATGAAGTATGTTCGTTCTTATGTGAATTATGTATTTCATGATATTCTATGCTTTTATGAATTTATATGTTGAAGTTAGTGAATATTTTATAAATGTTCACCTTGATGATGTTAAGGTGATACTTTATTGTGTATGATAGAATGAGATAGTATTCATGAATTGCACCAAGTATTATTAAAGGGTTACTTTGGGGTAAAATAGTTAAGCTAAAAGAAAGGTTATGCTATGGAATTGATAAATGTGCCTTAAATGTAAATATATGGCTTTATGTGATGTTATGATTATTTTACATGTCAATATGAAGTATGTGGACTATATTGTTCTTAATCTATCAACTTTCATGATGTTTTGATAAAAGACATGATTCTTTGTTTCTAAGTAAATATCCTGGTTAAATGCATGATTTGCATGGTTGTCATACATGTGCATTCTTGTACTTAGATCATTCTTCTTCATCTTTTACACAAAGTGTTGGTGCTGATGGCTAGAGGATGTCTCCTAAATTGAAAAGCTCAGCTAAGTTTCCCATTTACAAAAAGATATCCTTAAGATTCAGGATTTACGATGTCAAAATTATTAAAAAATATTTATGTAATATCTAAGATGATTAATATTTTTTGTTAAGGGTCGTGTCCCTATACAACTTTATTGATGTTCAGTCCAAGATGACAAAGGAGGCTTAGAGTCTAAGTATGTATTACGATATTTTAGAATATATGAACTGATGTTCTGGCATTTGATGTGCTATTAGAATCTTTAAATGCTATATTTATATGTTAATGCGATGAATAATGTCTAATGTCTTATATAAGACCTCCGAGAGGTCAAGTACATCATGTTATTTCTAGTGGGTGCTCCCCGGTCATGACAATATAATTTGAACGAATATGGCTCACAATTTGTATTTTGTAGGAATGGTAAATCTTATAATTTTTCATTGTAAAGGGGAGTCAAACATAGAGACTCATTATGACATGTGTTATTTATTATATATGTTGAATTATTTACTTGTACCTTGAAAAAGCTGTTTTATAACTACTAGTTTAATGGCTTTCTAAGTGGAATGAATAGTAAGATCATCTTTCTTATGAAATTGATACAATTATTTTTCAAATGATGAAAAATTTCTACTTATTATTGAATTCAAGCCATGACATGTCCGAAGTTGAGAACCATTGTTGGCCCAAAGCTAACCATTGGCCTGGCTCAACTCTAAGCCAATACTTACTCAACAACATCTGAACTGAAAAAAAAACTTTACTCAATTATATCAACAGATGAAATTAAAACATTTTAGAAATAAAACTTTAACTAGTTAAAAAAGGAAAAAAAAGTTAGAACCATGATAATTGAAAATGAAAAAAACTCGTGAATTACTATTATATATCTACGAAGACTCGAATACTATGAGGGATGTGAGGACAAGACCTATGATCATCCTAACAAAATTGAAATAATATGACAAAAAAAAATGAGGGATCCTCCAGAAACAATGAGGCTCGCCAAAGCTAACTCAAACTGCTATGGTATCAACGAAGAACATGTTGATGACCATGATCTCTTGTATCTTCATCATGATAAGAAACAAACCAAATGGAATCAATATATTAAATGTACGAGCATGTAAGGGGAATACTAAACATAACATTAAAGATTTAACTTGGAAACATACTCATCTTAACTCTACTAATTTCAACCTCAACTCATGCATTCTCAGCTAAATGAAGTATCACAACAACAACGAAGATGTAGTTTATAGAAACTCATGTTAATTAAAAATACAATAAAAAATCTGATTGTATGTAAAGATAAAAAATAACTTTATCAGGGAGATTATATAACGGACAACAGTCACTTTGAGCTATGCGATTATACAACATCTCGCCCACACAACAAGAACAATCCTATACCTTTCCCGGGAATAGAACTCCAAAAAAAAGTTGATCCACTATGTTTTTCTTAAAATACAATAAGGAATCATCTAAAAAGTATGCCCCTTTCAACCACATTCACTATATAGTTATGAGGATTTTGAGTTGTATGAAGTCCTCCCCATATCAATGCTCAATATCTATCCCAAAAATACACTTAAATCATATGTTTAAAAAATTTTCCTAATCCTTAAGCTTAGATATTAATACTCTAAAGGTTCTATTAAAAAGGATTATACTCAAATACTCCTCCTGAACACATATGGACATCAACATTTCTTCTCATTCAAAATATAAAAGAATTTACTCTTTGGAATTCTTACTCCCCATATATTCATTTAAAAAATTTAAAACTCAAATCTCCTCATTCTCAAACTCAAGTACTCAATTCTTAAAAAAGGTTTTAGAGGAATGAAAAAGACTTCTCAAAATGACTTAAAAGAAATCTCAAGAATTAGCTCTAAATTGTACCTTGAGATTCTAATGCGAATTAAAGTTTTATTAATCACGTTATGAGTGATCTGTTGATGTTAAAATGTAGTTTATAGTGGTTAGAATCAAAAGGGAGTAAAGGTACTATTTAAAACAACGTAGATGAAATGACAAAAAAAGGGTGGGGCAGGCGACCCCCTATAACATGACCTCTTCTTATGTTTTAATCGTATGGTTTCTTGACCATGGTTTTAGTATGGAAAGTAGTACTCATAATTACCTTCGAACCTAAACCTTCATAAAATGAATTTAATATTTTTGCAATGAAATGCGCAACTCTATCTAAAAGGATGGACACCAGAACTTCATGAATTTTAATTATCTCTTAAATATATAATGTAGCTTAATTCTCTGCTGAATAAGTAGTCTTTTCATGTAATTAATCGGTTCATTTAGTCATAGGATCTACAATTACCCAATTGAATATGCTACCTACGTTACCTCTATAAGGAGTTACAAAATCCATATTTATCGTGTCCTTGTTCAATTTTAAAAGATAAATTTTCGAATCCCTACGATTAGGCCTCCTATGTTTTAATTTGAATTCTATGCAATTATAGCACATAGAAACCGCTGTGAAATACATCCCTTCATACTTCTCAACTAATAGGCTTCTCTCAAGTAAGATACATCTTGGTGGAACTGGGATAGAGATTTCATCCCCCTTTGGTAAACACAATCTACCTTGATCCCTGAACACACCATTTCCGCCTTGTTCGAGAGCTACTACCTTTTGCTTTTGAACATTTCCATCAATTCGAGCAAAAAAGGGTCATGTTCTTTTTATTGCATCACTAGCGTCATTTGGACACTAGTGATGATTCAGCCCATTCATCACCACTACTTCTCTTTCATTGGAATCTAATAACTAGAATCACAATTGCATAAGTTTGTGCATGTTCTTGGCTATCTCATTCTTGACCTCCTCAACATGGGTGGTACTATCCATAGACAACCAGCCAAAGCATAAAAAACAACATTTGCCTTAGCATAGCCTTACCTGGGTGAGATATAATATTTATTTCATAATCCTTCAGTAACTCCAACCACCTCCTCTACTAAGATTCACCTCTTTTTGACCGAAAAGATACTGAAGACTCTTGTGATTGGTGAACACATTTACAATTCTTAATGAGTATTTATATTTTTCAAAAATTTGTGTTTTGAAGAGTCACTCGATGCAATTAGTCGGGATCACCGTTAAACTCAGTAATCCCCCCTTCAGTATATCTCATTGCCAACTTACTTTTGCGTTAAGTATTTTCATATTTTGTAGTATTGGACGAAAGTATAGTGCTACTTTGAACTGTTCAACGACATGCTGACTGTTTTTTTCACAACCGTCTTGATCTTTTCCATCAGGGCTCCGCACACTGGAACATTTGGGTGAGGAGAAGACCATTCATAGGATCGAGTAATAGCTTAGGTGATCCTCATGTATTCATTTCTTCATTCTTTCTGGTACCTTTTTCCTTTTTGCTTAGTTGCGTTCAAGCTTTGCCTCCAAGTCTAAATACGTAAAACTCAAGTTTTTTTTAATCAATTACTGAGACAAAATATGCATTTGAGGAAATAAAATCTACAAAAATATATAGCCCTAATTTTTTCCAAATCATGGACTCATCAAAACCACAAACATATACTTTTCTTGTCTTGAATTAAAACTCAAGTCGTGTCATTCAAAAACGATATCTAAAATAGTGTTATATAAGACTCAATAATGAATGCACACGACTAGAATCAACTTACTCATGAACGGATCAATTGTGCCCTCACACATTGAAGTTGTGAAACACCATTATCTAAGATTTTCAATGTCACGATACTTTCGTAAAATGAAAGTTCAAGATCAACAAAAGTGAGCAAATGCCCTCACATAAAGAATGATTCCATATTCACACAAAGTGCTTTACAGTTTAATGTTTCTGAATAAACTTCAAAGCTAACGCTCACAAAGATGAATGCAATGCAGTAATTAACCCATAGGTTTCCTCGTGTATTCCAATTAATCTTTTTTTCAGTTCACTCAAGATCAAAAAGTTGTTTACAAGGCTTGTAGCGGAGTTGAGTGCAAATTCATTGTAATTTAGGCTTAGTGACGTTTATCCTCATGAAATGTGGTGCTCATAACACTTCCTTTCATCCTCTTTCATCATTTTCTTCGTACTCATAAGTCATCACATTATTCATTTTCATGGATTGTTCAGAATCCCCATAGCTTTTGTATTTTTAGAAATTAATTCCATTATTTTTATTCGTTTTTTTTAAGGGTTTAATTTTACTAAACACCATGTGTTAAAGGAGAATTTTCTTGCACTGAATGACATTCCTTGTCTCTTCACCACGCCAACAACTTAGGCTTTTTGCCTAAGTCAATTATTCAATCAACCACAAATCAAGAGGATTATAGGTAGTGTATTAAGAAAGCTCATTTTATCATTAAATTTAATCCAAAGAAAGGTAAGGCTGAAGGGGTATTCAAAAGAGGTTTGCACACTCAAAGGGTAGGCCAAAAAAAGGTACATGTAAAACTGTTTCACACCTTTCAAAAGTGCCTAAGATCATATAATGAGATCACATAACTTCAACAACCGGACTAACGGGGAAAATTTTAGATGTCATCCTACATGGTTCACGATAAGCTCATCACGAAAGACATCGCAACAAAAATCAAACAAGACATCACTCTTTTTCTAATATTAAATTTTTATCAAAAAACTCTATTTGATAGTTTGTTAATAACAATGAGATGCTAAAAGTTCATATATTGTATATGCAACTTCATTTGACCTCATTATCGCAATACATTATTATGTGTTCGACTGTGATCACTATCCAAGTTCTCACTATCGATCAATTTGAGGCTCGAATTTCCAAAACAAAGAGCCACATTCAAGTATAGACAAGGTGTAGCGGAGAACTTTTTTTGTTTTGGATAAGTCAAATCATTTACAGAAAGAGAAGTAGGAACTACAAGCTTAAACATCCACAAAAATAAGCATACAACACAATTTTAATTCATAACAACCCATATATTTACACAAAACATCGAACATCATTATCCATACAAAAGGTGATCCTTGCCTTACAAAGAATAAAGTATTTTTCCTCAGATGCAAATGAAATGAATGTATCCAAAAAGTGGGATAAAATAATATAGAGAGAGAGGTGAAGAGAGGATCATGTCTAAAAAGTTCCTTAATGTTTCTGGGCATCATTGCCCGGTGGAGCAACTTGGATTGGTAATCATTACTAGTAGTCACTTTGGAAGTGCAAACTATATGATACACAACAAAAGGGCTACCTGTTAGGGATGTCTGCACACCAAAATCTACAACAATCTCCTAAGTCGCAACAAGGTATCTATTTGGAACTCCCTAAACCCCTATAAGGTTAGACAAATCTTGGTATATTCTCTCATCCAGAATCTCTATCTCCTTCTAATCGGTTTTAGATTCAACCCACATACTGAATCCTCCTTCCAATGTATATCTCCAATGGTAACTAAAGGAATCTCTAAAGTCTTAAGGGCGTCTAGTTTATTTTTTACCTCTTGTAATAAAGTAATGTCGGTAGACTTTGGAGGTGCGCTACCTCAACATCTAACGACGAAACCTCATAGGTCTTCCCATACCCCGATTTTTAGGTTGTGACCCTAGTTAAAGGATACTAAACAGAAGCACATATGGGAGTCAATATAGATACAATAGAAGCTTCAATAATAAAGGGAGGTCCATATCAAGTGTGGTAACTCTCACGTCAGCTTACTGAGGAACATTCCCTATCTTCACGATTATCCCCTGAGTAATCTTGGGAATCTCATAGGGAGTGTATGCGCAAAGGATATATTAATAGTAAATAGAAGCGGAAGTACCTAAAGGCCTAGAGGTCCGAGTAGGCAATATTTCCTTTGCAGGTATCAAGTCGACACTAAACTCAAGGGATGTGTTGATCAGTGTCTTCTTTCTCCTATAAGCCACCTATCTAGTTTAGTCGGACCCCCTATGCAGAATGGTAGTGGATGATAAAGCGGTAACCTCAAAATCTGTAGCACCATCCTAGGATACCTCAACACGTAAGCACAACTAAATAATTAGCACCGAGAAAGACAAAAAAGATTGTCTTTGCGGATCTGTTATCGCAAACTCTTATGTCATCAGAAGTTCTAGGTTGATGTGTCTCCTAAATATGATGGACCCAAGGCATGCCCGCCTTAGAATAGCAGAGAAAAGAATCATTCTGGGATGGCGTAATAGTGGTGCTGATAAAGACAACCCATAATCGAGCATCAACACTCTAATTCTTCTTCCAAAATAGGGGCGCTAGCTTTGATCAACATCGGGGTGGTATTATAACATAAAAGTAGAAACCACCCCATTATATGATCAAGGGATTGATCAACTTGAAATCCATCATACAAGTGTATATAGTGTAAATCTAAACCTTGTACAACATTAATTTACTCACTGTTGCACCTGTCCTCCTTTCATCGGACCATGACCACCTTTACTGGTGTGAACTAATTGACTTTCTTCTTGTTGCTGTGAACAAGATCACCGTTAGTTGTGTAACACTCACGGACCCAAGAGAGAATATAGGGGACTTGTGCTTTAGTTGGACTTCTCGAACCTGTGGAATTTAAATGTCTCCCTTAAATCTAAGTACTTCTCCTCCAAGCCTTCTATAGAAAACTACTTTTCCTCTGAGATGATTCGTAAACCATCTCCTTCAAATTTTTTCAAATGCCTGGTAGGAGGAATGATAGGAATTGCATTGGTTGCTTGAGGTGCTTTTGCTGACACTAAATATGGTTGATGGAGAGTTGGAGAAACTTTGGTAGATATGGAGTGAGGTCTAGCCCGAGACATAGAACATCGGGTTGTAGCAAATGGTCATCGTTAGGCTCAAATAGCAGCCTGGTAAAACATGGACCTCTTTCCCATTCCTTAGTTAGTTGGTGGTATTTCTTGTCTTCCCCTTCTTGGAGGATTTGATCCTTCTTCATTGATTGTAATACCATTCTCCTCTACGGGGTGGCCCATTTATATTTGACCTTGCCATTCCTCAGCGTATGAAGAAAAACATAGAATTAACTTAATCACATTCATTGCAAATAATTTGTAGAAAAATTCGCTAAGTCACCAAACAACATTAGAGAGTCAATTCAGGCTCACCGAAAGTATTGATTTAATTTTTATTGCATTTAGTCAAAGTGAATGTTCACTATGTTGATCTCGAATACCATTCGATAAGAAATGGTAGCTCGAGAAAGTTACAGTGCCAAAATATATTCAGGGGTGCAGATAAAGGAAAATAAAAATTCTTTCTGCGAGTCGCTGAGTGCCTATTACGACACTAGGTTACTCACCAAAAGTTGTAGAGTCCAACATGACATACAACATTAGATTAAGGGGGAGATGGGGGAATTCGGAGAACTATAAAGAGGTTTGGTGAGCTCGACCAAGCTTGCCAAACGACCATACTTGTCTATTCTAAACCCTCGAAAATAACCAAAACCGTACAATAGTCATATTCTCTCAAGACCCGAACACCTAGTACGTCGAAATACTAGGAAATCTCCTAGTTTTTCATAAATTGATTAATTTATGAGTTTTACCCTTTAAAATTATTACATCGTTTCTATCATTGGGCAAATCACATAAATCGTCACTAATAGGAACTTCCAAACTAAACCTAAAATGCTAGAGACAAACAATCATAGCCCTAAAAATATTTAATCCAATTTAAATAACAACAAGATGAGGGTTCATAAATTAGATGCATTACAAAAAGTTTTAAAAGTTGCAACTTATAATATATCGATCTGATGAGCCCAACACATAGAAATATCATACGATCATTAGAAAATGAGTTCACAATTTGTATATATAATTCTTGGTTCAGAAAACTATCCTTTTATGCCAAATACAGAATACTCATATGCTAGGGGGAAATGTAGTCCACTCTGGACACAAATTCTATGAATAAAATACTAATATAATGAAAGGAAATTTAATAATACAAAGCTAATAAGTGTTTGAGGGGTTAAAAGGCGACGGAAATGTATAGACGTTTTTGATTCTAAAGAATATATTAATATAGTATCCTCGTTTTTTATTCTAATGCATATATTGACGTAGTCTTGATCATGTTGTTTGTATGTGGTGTTGGTTGATAGTAATGTGTAGGGTTCTTTATTTCTAAATGTTGAATGAACCTATATTTTGTACATGTTTGATTTTATGTGCTCCTTACGTGAAATAAAGAACAATATTGCATCATCTTGTGTCAGAAATTTCTAGTCTTGAGATGTAATGCTCGTTATGTGTATACCTACTGTTAAATGCAACTTAATTAAAATGCTATGTGTTCATATGAGGCTTTTCGAAATTGCAACTAATGTGATGTTTGAACTATGTAATAAGGTTTGCTAATAAGATCTTTATGAAATCATATTTGAGTGAATGCTTGGCTTATGTCAATAAAATGCTTAACCATACATTGTCCAAAAAAATGAATGAAATTGGGTATAATGTTATCTTTAGATAATTACAATATTGGCTAATGGTTAATACATACCAAACTAAACATGAACGAATGTAAATTTGACTTATTCCAATAAAGATGATTATGAAATATTTTAAAATTTTTTAGGCCAATAATAATTTTATACCAATCCTATACAACCATTGTAATGAAATGATAAAATAAGAACATCTAAAGTAATTCAATGAATCCATATCCAAGGGAATGCCACTTATTAGGAAAATTCCCAACATACCCAAATCAAATGAACTATGAATATATGTAACTCGTTCAATGTAGTTCTCATCATTCATACACGATGATATGAAGTTACAAAATGAACGTAAGCTAGTAAAGTGAGTATTAACATAATCAAATATGTCATTGTTAAGAAAGTAACCAGAATGAGGTGGTAAAGAAAGTGAGACAAGACTTACTTACACCTAATATACCATGTTAATATACACACGAAAAAGAGTGTTAGAAAGTGTGAGAAAAGTCTCATTAACGCCAAAGATGTTATGCAAGGATAATTTTCATTTCATCAATGTAGAGAAAGGGATGACAAGTAGTCAATAGATTAAGTAAACCTCCATCTAGAAGACCACTTCCATACTATTTGAGTCAACTCTAAAAGATAAGAAGATAAATAAACTGAGAAAAACACTGGTAGATTAGCTATGAGTTTGTTATTGCACGTGTAAGTCTCATGAGATGAGACTACCATCTAGGTGTATATGTAGTCTCCATATGTCTCCTAGTCTTTGAACTATGTCTAGTGAACATGGGAACAAGCCTATGGTTTCCTCTTAAGAGAGATAGGTATGTTTCGATCTAACCTTGACCATTGAGGTCACCTCTTTTTGGTGTGGGGAAGACACTGGATTTCATGTTTAGATCACATGGTCTATGTCGGTTAATGCTCAAAAGAATATTGTTTGTTCACTATAGCCGTGAGCCACCCCTTTCGATGTGGGGTAAACCCTTGACATGTATTTACCTTATCCGGAGAATAACCCCTTTTTGGTGTTTGGCATACAATGTATATCATGTTAGCTCAAATGATCTAGATTAATTACGATCGGGGAATCATCTCTTTTCGGTGTGGAGAAGACAATGGATTTCATGTTACCTCACATGATCTTAATTGTAATGATGTTTCTAAGAAAGGAAGAAAGAAATAAGAAGAAACATTTATTCAAAGTGAGCAATGAAAGTAAGAGCTTATGAATATCAATCGTCAGTGTTGATACCAACGAAGTTTTAAGCAAATAAAATGCAATGACAAATAAAATTTTCTTATAATGACTTCTTATATTATGCCAATAAAGAAGAGTAAAATGCAATAGCTAATCAATGCTTCATAACTTCCATTATATGAAAATGATGAAATAAGTGGCATAGCAGATAGAGACTGGCTTATGAAGAGTTTCTGCCCAACGAATACAAAAGGTAATGAATGATTTGTTGTAAAAATAGTGAAATCATTCCCTTAGTCCTTTGGTTACTCACTTGATTCATTGGGAGAATGGGACTAAAATAAATAATTGCACTTTTAATTATAACATAGGATCAAAGAAATCATTGAACTACACAACAACAATAAGAAAAAGACTAAAGGGAGAGCTCTCGGGTTGAAGGGGATCAAATTATCAAATGTTCGCTCAAGTTGTTATAAAATTATGTGGATGAGTCTAATATCTTGTGATCACATAAAAAATGAGTTGTGTGCTTTGAATGAATTAAGATACATCATATTCATATCACAATTCAAATGAATTTAGATACATCATATTCATATCACAATTCACAACTAACGAATTAGGAGTGTCTAGTGACATCACTTTCCAAAAATTACATGTCGTATAGGAAGAGCTTTCCTTGATCATGCATATCCTTATGTGTATATGTGCATACACCCATACTTATTACAAGTGTGTACTAACCATATAAAATAACAATTTACATAGTTGAAGGTCAGAGAGACGATTGAAAACTTAATGCAGCGGTTTGGACTCAGCGATCACCTGACCATTTTGTAGGTCCTCTCTAGTTCGAGGATGCTACTTCTATCTTCATAGCCTAGTATTTAGACATATCTATAGGATGTTGTACCTAGCATTTCTTTAAAATGTTTTCATTTTGAATTTTTTGTAATAAGGACATTTTGGCAAACTTTTAGTGATATATCTTGATTCTCCCTTTTGAATTGTGTAATCCATTGTAGATCGTTGTTTAGTTGAGATTATAGTTTATGAATTAATGAAAGATTATATGAAGTTTATGTACACTTCATTAATGTTTAAATCTTCGTCGGAGGAGGTAGCTGGAGATGCTTAAAGATTATTACATGGGTTTTCATTATAACCAGGTAAGGCCAATGTAATGGTTGATTCTTTGAGCCGTTTGAGAATGGGTAGTGTGGATCATATTGATGGTGAGAAGAAGGAGTTGGTTAAAGAGGTGCACGAATTGGATAGATTTGGTGTACGGATTGTAGATATACCAAGTGGAGATATTTCAACTCATTCCTGTTCTGTATCCTCATTTGTTGTAGGTTTCAAAGCTAAGCAGCATCTCGACGTAGTACCCATGGTGTTGAAAGACTCAGTTTTAAATAAGCTGAATGAATCACCCTCTCTAGGGGAGGATGTTGTACTACGATATCAGAGCATATTATGTCTTCCCAATATATATTGTTTGAGACCTAATATTATTGCAGAATCTCATGGATCAAAATATTATATTCATTCAGGTTCTACCAAAATATATCATGATCTCAAGGATATCTATTGGTGGGAAGGTATGTTGAGAGATACCTCTATGTTTGTGAAGGTGTGTTCCTATTGCAAACAGGTTAAGGCCGAACACCTTAAGCATGGGGGTCTTACGCAGTCTATTGAGATCCCAACATGAGAGTTGGAGGGTATTAATATAGATTTTTCAATTCTGCCCGGGATAAGGAAACTACATGATTCTATTTGGGTTGTGGTTGACTGGATGACTAATTTGCACACTTCATACCTCTAAAGTCTACTTACAATGCCAAAGATTATGCCAAGTTGTATATTTATGAGATAATCATGTGACATGGGATCCCGTTATCTATAAACTCTTATAGGGGATTCAAGTTTACTTCTCATTTTTGGAGTTATTTCAAAAAGAACATTGGTACACAGGTAAAGCTCAATACTGCTTTTCATCCATAGATGGATGGACAAGCAGAGCAAACTTTTCAGACCCTTGAAGACATGCTGAGAGCATGTGTAATGGAAAACAAGGGGATATGGGATGACCACTCTCCACTGATTGAGTTCTCCCATAATAAGAACTATCATTCATCCATTGGGATTGCACCTCTTAAGGACGTATATATATGGGAGGAGATGTAGGTATCTAGGGTGCTAGTTTGAGGTAGGAGAGTCTTCCATGCTTAGCGCAGATATCATACGTGAGGATGTGGTGAAGGTGAGAATTATCAAGGATTGATTGGATACTGGTTACATTCGTCAAAAATCCTATGCATACAAAAGAACGAGAGCCCTTTAATTTGAGGTGGGTGATCAAGTCTACTTAAAGATGATACACATGAAAGTGGTGATTACATTTGGTAAGAAAGGGAAGTTGAGTCCAAGGTATATAGGTCCTTAAGAGAGCTTACAACAAGTAGGAAATGTTGCCGACGAACTGAAGTTTACCCTGGACTTCGCTTCTGTGCATGCAGTGTTCACGTTTAAATGCTTAAGTAGTGTATAGGTGATCCATCATCAATCCTACCTATTGAGGGTTTAGGAGTTTATGAGACCTTTCTTATGAAGTGGTTCCAGTTGAAATACTAGATCGCCAAGTGAAGCGTACGATGAATAAGGATGTTTCAACCGTGAAGATATTATAGAGGAACCACCTTGTTTAGGGAGCTACGTAGGAGGGTAAGGCCGACATGAGATCACTTTACTCTCAACTTGTTCAGTTCTGGAGGTTAGTATACTCTTCCTAAGTCTTATTTTTGTTTATGAAACTCTAGCTTTTAGTGCATTTGTCAGTTTTCATTTTTTTAAGTCCACAATCGTATGTCCTATACTTGCACTACATGAGTTAAAATGAGTTCATGCTTGCATTCATGTTGCTGTTTTTGCATAGCGTAGGCATGATTTTGTGTTGCATGAGTTTTGATGTGCATTAAGTTAAGTGAAATAGAGAATGAAGTTCCTCAATCTCAAATATGAAGCTTCAGATAAGCATGAATAATAAGCATTTTCGAGAGTAAGTGTGAGTCAGAAACTCACAAAGAGTAAAGCCTCATGTATGTTATGGGGTGTTCAAAAATTACCCTCTTTGATTTAAGATGATGTACAGTTTCATTCGGGGACGAATGTTCCTAGGTGGGGGGGATAATGTAACATTCAAGAAAATGTACCCTTCTATTGAAGGGCCTATTAAGTTTTAAGAATACGTAATGGGGGTAAATAGGCAATCCAATGGTCAACATTTATAAAATATTGGAAATATTAGAAAATAATGGGCATATTAGAAAATATTGGCTTAAAGGGTGTAAGCCAATTTTCTAACATTAGTAAGCTTGTTTGAGAAATGTACCTGCAATAAAGTCCCTAAGCTAAAAATCATGTTTCATAATAGTAACACGTTAGGTACTAGACATCAAAGTGTCAATCCTAGTACCATAGCACATGACTATATAAAATGATGATGTAGATTAACAAGTGCCCAAGGATATAATGAGTATCCTTGGGCGATTAAATAAACATTCAAAATGAACCATCAAGAACAATTACTTAGGAATGTACAAGCAACCCATGTGCAAGCCCATGGGGAGAAACGACAAAGGAGGGGACCACCCTAATCGAATTTGATTAGGGTAGTTAGGGGGCAGGTGTGCACATGGATTCACCCATGTGAGGCCTAGCTCTCTAACTAATTATAGACTCTAACCTACGGATTTAACTAACTAACTAATCGAGGACAATAAAAAATAAATTATCTAATACACCCGACAACCTCAGAATTAATTGGGTGACACTAACGTGGTAATTAGTTAAAGAGACAACCTAGTACCTAACCTAAGATGGTCCAAAGGGTTATTTATGGTTCCAATGACTTAGGGGTACCTTAATCAATTAAATTAGCCACTTAATTCATTAATTTAAAGGGTACAAATGAAATTCATAGAAAAAATTTCAGATTTGCCTAAGTGTTATGTTTCCAAGTTCTAGTCAATCTAGGAGGGCTTTTTTTAGTAATTAATTAATAATTTATTATTTTACTAAATTATCTAAGTTGAATGAGTCAAGATCAGTCCCTAAACCTAAAGACTCACGATTAAACACTTATACATCACTTTGCTTAAACAGTAAGCAAAAAGACAGAAAGTTCATCGACTCTGTAGGGTGAATTCAAGGTGTTCTTGAAGGTTTCGTACAAGGTAGTCTTCGCAGATTAAGTTCTACATAAGGTATTAGTTTATATCCTGGAATTCTTTCTCTAATTGTATTTTCCATAGTCTTGAATCTATGAAATATCGAAACTTGAGTTGTTTCCCAAGGTTCTTGTTGAATGTCCTTCTTTCCTAGTATCCTCATTTTCAATTCCAATGAATATATAGATGTAGTATTGCTCCTTTTGTTTGTATATGGTTCTTGTTTATATTAATGTGTACGGTTCTTGATTTCTAAATATCGAATGGACCATTATTTTGTACATGTATGAATTTATGTTCTCCTTACGTGATATAGTGAATGATGTTGCATCATGTTGTGTCCGAAAATGCTAGTCTTGATATGTTACGGTCATGATGTGTAAACCTACTGTTAAATGCAACCTGATGAAAATGTTACGTTCATTAAAATTTTCATATTAGGATGTCCAAAATTGCTACTAATGTGATGTTTGAACTATATTATAAGGTTGGCTAAAAACATATCCATGAAATAATATTTTAGTTTATTTTTGGCTTATGCCAAAAAAAGGCTAACAATACATTGTCCAATAAGTTTAATGAAATTGACTATAATGTTATTTTTAAATAGCGAAAAGATTGGCTAATGGTTAATACATATCAAACTAAATATGAACGAATGTAAATTTGGTTTATACGAATAAAGATGATTATGAAATCTTTTCCAATTTATTTAAGCCAATACTAATTTATATGTCAATCATATATAGATAATGTAATTAAAATATAAAACAAGCACATCTAAGGTAATTCAATGAATCCATATCCAAGGGCATGTCAATCATTTGGACGAGTCCCAACATACCCCAAACAAATGAAGTATGAACTTCTGTAACTCATGGAATGAAGTTCTCATCGTCCATAGAAGATGATATGAAGCAATAAAATGAACATAAGCAAGTAAAGTGAATATTAACCCAATCAAATATGCCTAAGTTAAGAAAGTGACCATAATGAGATGTTAAAGGAAATGAGACAAGCCTCACATACACGTAAGTTACCATGATAAGATACTCAGGAAAAAGGGTGTTACAATGGGTTACACAAGTCTCATTAACACAAAAGATGTTATGTAAGGATAATTCACATTTCAATAATGTATTGAAAGGTATCAAAAGACATCAATTGAGTAAATAAATCATAATCTAGAAGCAAGCATCCTTAATGTTTGAGTTAACTCTAAAAGATAAGAAGATAAATAAAGTGAGAAAATCATGGATAGACTAGTTATGAGCTTGTGCTAGCATGTATGCCTCATTATATGAGGCTACCACCGAGGTGGATAATTATACTCCATATGTCTCATAGTCTTTGAACTATGTCTAGACAACATGGAAAATAGTCTGTGGTTTCCACCTAAGAGCGCTAGGTATGTTTCGATCTCACCTTGGCCAGTAAGATCAACTCTTTTCAGTGTGGGAAGCACTGGATTTCATGTTTAGCTCACATGATCTATGTAGGTTAATGATGAAAATAATGTTCTTATTCACTATTGACATGAACCACCCCTTTCGGAAAGGGGTAAACACTTTACATGGATTCACCTTAGCCGTGAATCACCCCTTTTCAGTGTGGGTCACACACTGGAATTCATGTTAGATCACATGATATAGATTCATTTTGAATAGTGAATCACCTCTTTTTGGTGTGGGCAAGAAACTGGATTTCATTTTCGCTCGCATGATCTTAATTCTAAAGATGTCTCTTAGAAATCAAGAAATAAAAAATAAGGAATATATGTTCAAAGTGAGCTATGCAAGTAAGAGCTTATGATTATCAATCTTCAATGTTGATTCCAAAGAAGTTTTCAGCAAATAATTGGCACTGACAAATAAAATTGGCTTACAATGACTTCTTACATCATGTCAATAAAGGGGAGTAAAATGTATTAGCTAATCAATGTTTCATAACTTCCGTAATATGAAAATTATGAAATAAGTTGCATAGCCAATAGGGACAAGCTTATGAAGTGTTTCTGCTTTTGGGTTTACTCCCTTGATTCACTATGGTTATGGGACTACAATGATCATTTCACTTGTAAGTAAAACATAGGATCAAATAAATCATTGAACTACACAACAAAAAGAAGAAAAAGAATAAAAATAAACTAAGTAAAAATGGAAGAGCTCTCGGGTTAAAAGGGATCAAATTTTCAAATCTTTTCTCGAGTTGATCAAAAATTATGCTGATGAGTCTAATGTCTTGTGATCACATAGAAAATGAATAGTGTTCTTTGAATGCATTAAAATACATAACATTCATACCACAATTTACAACTATCAAATGAGGTATGTTTGAGGACTTCACTTTTCAAAAAATGGCATGTTGTATAGGAAGATCTTTCCTTGATCATGCATATTCTTATGTGTATGTGTGAATACACCCATACTTAGTACAAGTGTTACTAAACCTATACAATTACATTTCTTATAGGTGCAGGTCAGAGAGCAGATTGAAGACTCATTGCAACACTTTGGACTCAACTATCTCCAGATCATTTGGTAGGTCCTCTTTAGTTCGAGGATGCTACGTCTATCTTCATAGCCTAGTATTTCTACATAGCAAGAGTATATTATCACTAGCATTACTTAAAGATATTTTCATTTTGATGCTTTTGTATTAAGTTCGTTTTGGATAATTTTTTATGATATATTTTGATTCTCCCTTTCAAATTTTATAATCCATTATAGATGGTTGATTAGTTGAGCTTATAGTGTATGAATTCATGAAATATTATATGAAGTATATGTACATTTCATTAATATTTATAATTTTTAAGTTTTCTGAAAATTTAACTACATCAATGTGATGAATGTTTAGAATAGGCTTGTATGCGACCACTGAAAGGTCAAAGAGGCCGATTGTATTCATATTCCAGAATTCGGTGGTGACATGAACGTCCTCAATCACGTTTTATTGTTTGGATATACCGTAATATCACTAGGTGACCCCTTTTTCTTTGTTGGGTATAGATTAGGCAACTCATAAGTCATTCGGTTCTGAAGCAAGTGAAGTGATTTACAGTGAGAACCAACAATTTTATTAGAACTTCAATACTCTACTTCATGACTTCTATCACTCTATATTGCTTGGTTATGCTTTGGAGAATGAAAAATAGTGTGTATTAGACATGTCTATTTCTACCTACCTTTTCTTATATACTTGACTTCTACTTTTAGTTTTTTCTTCGACAATCCACATACCTTGGCTAGTAGCGGGATAAAATAGGGGTACCTTTCGATTTTACCATAAGTCTTAGTCAATTTATCATTATTTCCATCACCCATGTTCGAAATACTTGCTCAAAAAAAGCAGCATGAAGAAAGACAAAATTAAAAAAAAGTTAAGTATTATTACTAACTAGAACAAAATTAACTTAACTCCAAATTCTCAAGTATAACAATTCCCCGGCACCGACTCCATTTTAATTAAATAAATTATAGAAGACAGTTCATCCAATTTGAAGTGTTGGTGATCGTTGATCAGTATAATAACCCAACCAAGGGTTGAAGTCAAGTCCTAGGGGAGCAATTTATGACAATTAACATCCAAGTATAAATTAGTCTTAGGTAGTAATAGCGAAAAGACATTATGGAGTAAAAACATAATAAACTCAAGGAAGGAAACAAGTTTAAATAATCAAATGGGTTTTGTGTACCTTATTTTCAACATAAAATAATAACATAATAGAGATATGAGTATGAAGACATGATACGTGGGATGTGATAGGAATCTGAGCTGAAATAAACAACTAGTACATGATTTTGATTATAAATCGATGTGAATTTGCAACTAAGCTAGACTTGAGTGAGGTTCAATTCTCTGTCGAGTAATTTACCTTGAATCAATCAAGTTTCTTTAAAAAAATTAGAGGCCAAAATTATGCTGAAATTCTCCTTAGCGTATTCACACTCTCAAGCTAAATGTGTGGGAGATGGTTTAGGGTTTACTCTCTCAAGCTGAACCTACAACAACCCAAAAACCACTAGCTATCGATTTAATAGTTTTGGTCTTAAGACCTCTCTCTCAAGCAAGACAAACACATGAAGCTGAAATCATATTTGAAACTACAATTCCATTATGTTCATACAAAACTATTGAACCAAATCACAGTTGAACAACAAAATACTTATTAATTAGAAAGAACCAACAATAAATTCAACTCATAGTCACATAATAACACTCCTAGGTTTTGGGTTTTAGCTATGCATGATAAAGAAATAAAATCAACACCAAAAAATGTTTTCATCAATTTGATACGATAGAAAATGTTTTTTCATTCATCAAAGATGAAGATTGCTCAATACCCACTTCCAATTTCATGGGATTGGAAACCTTAAAATCATCAATGTTCTAGAACAAAGTCTCCCAAAGACACTATGAACGAAAACTAGAAAATATCTGAAAAATAGAGTATGAAGTTTATAACATATGTTAAAGACTTAAAAAACAATTTCAAAAGATTATTTATTGTATTTAAAATTTTCTGTTGTGAAGGATAATTCACTGCCGTTAGTCGGGATCATCGATCAACTCGACGATCCGTTGTATTCATCAACTCGACGATGCGCTGTTGTGAAAGATAACTCGGTGTAGAACTATTCGGTTACAAGTTGACTACTTATTTTCATTGTCGTCTCTATCCTTTTAATCATGTCACAGTATGTTATAACATTAGGCAAGGATGGGTCCTTTCGTAGACTCACCTAATGGCGTAGGCGATCTTCAGGCCTTAGTTTCTTCATTCTTTCAGATGCCATATTTCTTTTTGCTTAATTCTGTCTATGCTATGTATACAAGTGTAAATACCTTAAATCTAAGGTTTTTAATTAGTTACTAAGACATTTGAGGATACAAAATCTATAAAAAATATATGAGGTGTTACTGTTATGATATTAAGAACTAAGGATTCTATTATGCTTATATTATTCCTATGTTGAAGATTATTCCTATTACTATGTTATTGTTTATTATTCTAATAACTTATGTTTTATAAATTATGTCTAATAAGTGTGGAATATATCTTATGATTGAGTTACCTTTATGTTATTCTATCTATCATATCTAGTAAGTTTTGTACTAACAAATATTCTTCCCTACATTCTATTAGAATGTAAGGTCCAGCGATATGGAGTTCAATTCCCATGTCTATGTTTCTTGTAGTACGAGGAGTTGAATACTTGGTAAATTCTGTGTACCAAAGACATATTCATGTTTTTTAGATGGATTGAGATAAACTGTTATAGACTTACAGTTGATTTTATAAAAAAAATTGATCGTATGGAATTATATTTAGGTTGTACTCCTGGGTCACGAAAACGTCGGTAATCAAAGCACATGGTTTAGAATGGTTCTAGGATGTCTATAGCCCAGTACGGTAGATTCGTCTTCATGAGTGTGAAGTGTGTCACTTTATGAATGAGATGTTATTTGATGTTTTTGAAATATTATTTATATATTCCCTTCATCGTGCCACAAAATTTTGCTCTATTTGGTCTTTTTCCTAATATGTTGCCCTATGGTTTTGAGGTATAGCTAATCCAAATACAAATGCTAGGAGGAATGAGGAAGGCAATGAGGAGAAAAAGGTACATCATCAAGTTCCTACCAAAGCTCCAGTTGACTCTATAGGGGATAATGTGACTAATGGGAGATTAGGTTGGCTATCGAAATGTTGTCTCAAGTCATGACGATTCAAGTCAATAAGGATGTGATTTCCCCGGTTATACATAATGTGAATTTCTACGAGCTCAAGAGTAAGGGATTTTAAGAGGATGAACCGTCTAGAGTTTTATGACTCAAAAATGGATGAGGATACTTGGGAGTTTATAAATGATGTTAATAAATTGCAAAATATTATGGGTTACCTCTATATAGAATAAGGATTTATCTACTTTCCAAGTGATATTTTTAGCATGAAGACGGTATGATCAATGAAAGAGTTTAGACTAGTAGGAGTCCCATTGAGTGGGAGGTATATAAGATGACATTTCATAATAGATTCTTTTAATTAGATTTGAGGGAGGCTAAGATGAAATAATACATTGACCTTAAGCAAAGAAGCATGATTGTTAAGGAGCATGCCTTGAACTTTTCCCAAGTATCCAAGTATGCAGCAACTATAGTTGCGGATCCGATAGCGAAGATGAATAAGTTTATGATTGGAGTGTCTATCTTAGTAGCAAAAGAATGTCATAGAACAATGATCATTGCTGATATGAATATCTCATGTCTTATAGATCATGCCGAAATAAAAGAAAAATTGAATCTCAAGGATAAGAAAAGATAGGTGAAAAGACCTTTGAACTGTGTTGTTAGTTTCTCCAATTTCAGGTTTGATGGGAAAGGTACCTAAGGTCAAACAAAGTTATTCCGGTAAATATTCCCACAATACCCTTATTATTAACAAAGACAAAGGTGGTGGGTCTCCATTACCTAAACCTACTTGCACCAAGTGTGATGATATTCACCATGAAACGTGCCTAGCAGGTATAGATGGTTATTATTACATTGCTAAAAATTAGCACAAAATGAGAGATTTCCTAGTGCTTAAGGCTTAGGAAGAGAGGATAAGCAATTTTTCACTAGATGTTTATTGAGGATTATCCAAAAAAGAATTGGTTCAATGCTCTTGAAGATAGATATGATATGGAATAACCTCCAAATGTTGATACAAAATGTATATTATGTTTTAATATATTTCGATATTGTTGGTCTTTTGTGACTTTATATATTAGACTTTCTTAGTTAAGTATGAGTGAGATACATTGTAATTATGTCTTGTTGATAGTAGAACCCTTCTTGGACTTTTTATTTGAGTTTTGTGTATGTTTGTGAAGACATTAGAAATAAGGTTTTTAAATAATGTCTTGTTATCTTGGTTGAGTAGACTTTTCTAAAGTGTATTGTGCAATTCACCTCTGTTTACAAACGTCTTGTGTGAAGGATACAAAGGGTAGTGATAACTTGTTACGATCTGAAAAAAGTGAATATAATTGTGGTTAGAAAGTCCACATAGGCTTACTCCCAATGGTTTAGATAATGTGCCTAGATAGCAAGGTCATCGAATGTCGTTAACGTTCTTGATTGGATATATGTATGGATTAATGCTAATTTTCGTGGTTTCCATTATTTTCTTATATTTTTCATGTTTATGAAAGCTTGTGATTTAAAATAAAATGAGTTTACATGATTTATTTCCCCATATTATAGTGCATTTAGTATGAGTTTTCTATAGATTTGATGAGATGAATTAATTAGCATGCCTTAGTTCGGAGTTGAGACATTCTTCCTTGATAAATACATTTTCAGAGTAATCTCATATGAGCTCCACTAGTGAATGTGATCTTTTTTAAGTTACGAGATTGTATTTCCTCTTTGAACAGGAATAGATGTTGAATTTCAAGCATTTTGGATTTTTAGAATATAGTTCGTCCTCAATTAAAGTTCATTGAGTATGCTTAGCTATGAGATAAACTTACTCCTTTTTTTAGGCGCATTTAGATGAGATATATGAATATTGGGGTGCTAGTCTTGAGTCGGATCTTAAAAAATTCCTAAAACGTCATTCGTGGACAAATTTCCCCATGGAGGTATATTGTAGGACTCTGTAGATTAGTAGACCAACTAGGGCCATATATGAGGGCAACAACAACTAAGGAAAGGGGAAAGGGGCAAGGACCAAGCCGAAGTGAAAGGATGCCCCATGCTTGGGATGCAGTGCCTCATCTCCACGACCACCACCATTGTCAGTGGTGAGGACAAAGTTCATCGTGTGGTCAATGCAAGCCAAGACTGTAGGTCCTTGAAGCTGCCAAAAAGTGGCGCACCTTCACGAGCCATTTCACGATAGGTGGTGAAGACCACGACTCATGGGAAGGCTCGTGGTGATTTCTTCCACTTGTGGAGGCCAAGACCTCAAGGCATGTACACAGTTCCATGACCACAATGAAGACAACAACCAGTGGTGAGGGCCATGACTTGTGGTTCCTCTCATTCGGTATGGTAAAAGACTTTCAAATAAGGGTTATTTTAGGAAATCGAAGAAGAAGAAGAAGAAGAAGAAGAAGAAGAAGGATGGAGAGGGGGAGGAGGAGGAGGAGGAGGAGGAGGAGTAGAGGAAGAATGATAGGGAGAATTAAAAAGAGGATGGGAAAGAGATGGAGAAGGAGAAGGAGAAGGAGAAGGAGAAGAGGGTCAATCTAGTTCAAATTCATCAATCATACAATTTTGTGAACTCTTTATAATTAATGTATGATAGATTATTCATTCATGGAGCTCCCTAGAATTTCCAAATTTGATTATGAATTCCCTAGTTCAAGTTGGGGTTTCTTCAATTTTGTAGGTTATTATCACTATCCGAGCCTACACCCTAGATGTAAGACGACGTAAAAGACTCCAAAGATCCTCATATAGGCCTCTTAGAATATAATAACATAATAATATAGGAATTAGTTCATAAATTTAAAAAGTTTCTTTATAATTGATTTCTTTTATAAAAAACAAAAAAGTTTATTCTACAACACTATTTCTTAATCTATATATAAAAATTGTGTAATATTTTGGGACATAGAGGATACAAAAGTCTAAAACATTAAATAAAGACATAAAGGACATAATGGTTAAGACCTCGAATACTACGAGGACTTACGAAGTTTCTTTTTTTGATCTTCTACGATCCTATCCACGAGGATGGAAGTCAATATCACCAAACCTTATAGTGGAAAAATATCGAACAAACATCATTTAGTACGAAAATACAGTAAGCATGATAGCCATGCATAAAAACCATTGAAATACACACTAAAAAGGAAATTTTAGTTTAATGAATCCAATTTGCTAATTCAAACCATCATTTAAAAAGTAGTGTGAAGACGAAAATCATACGTATAAGAGACATTTTGATAAGGCATAGACTATTGAATGGAAGATAACACTCACAACTAATGAGTATAATAAATACCACCGAAATAATTCTCAAAGCCTTCTTCTCCAATGTATGGACGAAAACTCATACCCCCCACACTAAGTAGTTCTTCTAGAATAGTCATATTTAATCCTAAACATGACCTTGTGGGAATTAGATTTAACCGACATAAACCATGAGAGCATTCATGGTCTGGTGTGTCCCTCCCACTGAAAAGTAGTGTCCTACTTGCCTAAGGTAGAACAAAAATGTATCATCTTTTGATTGATACAGTAGATAAAGACCTATATGGGCATATGTGTAATGGTATAAAAATATTGCTACTAGAAAGTACGACATCTACTAATGTAAGGGCATCCATCCCAAGAGATTATTCCTTTAAACTCGGCTTCTACTATCGCGATGGAATTCATCACATATCAGTATATGCATGGTGCTAAGAATAATTTCCATTGATTTTATATTATGGCTTGACATAGATTGATAACTATAAAAGAATTTATAAATGCTTAATCCAGCAAACTCATGCTAATGATCCAAAATCCATTGGGGATGACTTGTGTTAAACACTTCAAATCACTACATGTGACTAACCATTCATAATGTATGATGTTCACGCTAAGAGTGCAGATGCGTATAATCATCAAATCAATAAAACAATTAGATTATAAAATCTTTATTTTACTCTCAAATCAATATATTTAAATACACATATGTCTCATGTATATAGATAATACTTATGTTTTTCATGTCATGACCTGAGAGTATACCCTAGAAGCAATGGTATCCTCATGTCGTGGCATAGAGTATTCCACCTCTCGGAGGACTTATACAAGCTATTAGACATTGATAATTGCATATATATGAAAAGTAGTGCGGAATAAAAACTTTTCATGAATGTTAGCTAAAATCTCTTGCACAGAAAACATAACAAAGACTAAATATCTTTGTAGCAATCATAGACACAAGAATATCTTAGGTCACAACCCATATATCTATTAAATGGAAATGCTAAAGTCAATTACAACTTTTTTTTGAAAAGAAAAGTTAAAACATAATGATTTTGGCGAATCATGTGAGGACATACCAAGGATTTCTTAGCAGAATGTTATTCCCAATATTCAATGGAATCCTCTCAATTGCAACCTAAACCTTATATATAAAAAAAAGTACGGAAGTAGTACATTGAATGCACTAAGTTTTGTAACATGGAATAAAACCATGCTAAAACGAACATTTTCTTCGAAATGCTCTTTATTCTATTTTGAGGAAAATTTAATAACATAAGAATAAGAAAAACTTTAAAATCAAACTTCATGCATATGACACATCCCGAGAAATCCACAATATAAAATTATTATCATTTCAAACAATATAAACATATAATCCTAGCTCGTTCCAGCTATAAATAAAAAATGACATAGGTGAAGATACAAACTAACATATTTTTAATGAGGGTATAAGTTCCTAAAATGTGATACAATTTTGTATTGAGTAGATTCTAGAATTTTAGGTGATTTGGAAGTGAAGCGTCAAGGGACGACCAAGACGTTCGACGACTATGTTACCTAAGAGCCTAAGGTGTAGTTATATGCCTATATGTATGTTTCATGATATAAAAAGGTAATCATATGATTATATATATATATATATTATAGGAATTCTGTCAAGGTTCATGATATTTGGACTTCAAACGTCCATGACGTTCGAAAGGTTTGCCTTGAAACGACCTTGTGTTTCTTGGCATATTTTGTCAAGTTTTACGTGTTTAATTTGGATAAAATTTATGTGGGAGGTCCTAAAATGGTATAGGAACATATTAAGATTGGAAACGTCAAGGAAAACATCCCTAAGGACCATGCAAGAGTCCTTGGGGAAGGACCCGTGTTGGTGGCAAAAACAGCCCAAGGCAGTGCCACCTACGGATTGAAATAAATGACTGGTTGCCCGGTTAACACCCCGTAGGTGGAGGTTCTAGATGAGTAATTATCATAGAGATATCATCTCCCATTTTCCAATATCTTAAATCATGGAAAGAAGAGAGGAACGTCTATTTGTGCACTAACTCCATCGTCAATGGGCAGTAATCTGTGAACTTATCTTCCTGCGCAGTCCTGTTAAGTGAAAGGGGTGAAATGGCAATTTCATGGCACGTCAAAATAATTGATTGGTAGGTTTACTAAGAGTATTTTTAATAATTTAAATGTGTTTATAAGTCTTAAACACTTATGAGAATTCATTCTTCAAAAGCAAATCCCAAAAATATCCTAGAAATTTTCTTGAACTCCATTGTAGCAAAAACTAAAGGAAGATCTTTGATTTGATATTCGAGTTGTTATTTTTCATCAATTTTATGGATTAACTTCATTGATGTATGATTTTTTATCCTTGAAACACTATTCATCAAGGAGCCCAAGACTAAAAGATTTCTCTAAAGTTTTCAAACATGAAGTTGTTCAATTTTATAATCTATCCATAGGTTCTTTCATTAAATGTTTTAAAGCATCGTATATTGATTGAAATGTTTTTAATAAGATGATTTTAACTCAAATAAACTATGAACCCACGTAATTGATGAATTTAAGATTTTGACTACTTTATGTGTTAAGTGATACTGACTTACTGCTTATGAATTGTACTGTAGTTTTCTATGGTCTTTTGAATGATGTAAGAATTCTATTAAATTTATGTATTATTTTTCTTAGATTGATAAATATATATTGAATTGAATTAGATTCAATGATTATTGTTATAATTGTATTGAATTGATTTTCATGGCCATGGGTAAGGGCCTTATGATATTGAAATGGATGATTTAACTATATATTGAAGTGGTGAAAATGCATTGGTGGTACTCTTCCCTTATTCTCTTGATTTTACGTTAATTAGATATAAATCATATTGTGATTTTTATGGTCCACTTCTGGTGGCGGTGCTATGTCTTTTAAATTCAATTGATGTGGTCTTGTCGGTGTTACTTTTGGTATTATATTGATCATTGCCTTGTGGGGAAACTAATTGAAGGATTATGATGATTAGAGTATTTAATTATGTGAAGTATGATCATATCTACCTACATGTTAGTAATGTGAAAGTATGTGTCCTTATATTTATGTTGTCAGGTAATCATGTTAAACTATGATTATGTGTTTATGTGTGTAGTCTTAGAGTTAATGCATGATTGTTCCTACTGGACTTTATAAGTCTAAAATGGTTATATTGATGATGTTATAGTAGTGTATAGGATGACCTAAACATGATGTTGGTTGTTACAATGTTCTTCTTGAATTAAAGGTTTTAAAGCATTAAATATTGATTGAATTGTTTTTAATTAGATGATTTTAACTCAATTAACCTATGAACCCATATAAATCATAAACCCTAGTGTTTCACTACTTTATGGGTTAAGTCATATTGTCCTAATTGTTATGAATTCCAGTGAACTTTTGTATGGGCTATTAAATGATGTAAGAATTGTATTCACATGATGTCTAATTGGTCTCAGATTGATAAATATATATTGAATTGGCTTAGATTCATTTTTTATTTTGATTATTGTATTGAATTGATGTTCATGGCCATGGGTAAGGCCCTTATTGTATTAAAATTGGATGATTTAGCTATGGATTGAAATGGTGAGAATTGATTGGTGGTATGTTGCCCTAGTTGTGTTTAATTTATATTAATAAGAATTCAATTATGTTTTGATTTTTATGGTCCGCTTATTATTGCGGTGGTATGTTCTTTACTTGCAATTGATGTTGCCTTGTCGGTGTTATTTTATGTAATATGATGATCATGTGCTTGTGGGCACTACTTAAAATATTATGATAATTTGTTTAGTTTATAAAGTGAAGTATGATCATATCTACCTACATCTTAGCAATGTGAAAGTATGTGTTCTTCTATTGAAGTTGTTAAGTGATCATGTTACACTATGACTATGTCTTTGTATGTGTAGTCATAGAGTGATTCATGATTGTTCCTACTTGACTATATGAGTCTATAATTGTTATATTTATGATTTTATATTAATATATAGGATTAAATAAAGATTATAAGGTTAATTCCTAAGTTATTGAAAGAATCATATGTTAAATTTAATGAAGTAAAGTATGTTGTGCTTGTTTTGGTAGACTTATGTCCCTTACTTGAAACATGTATGAATGATATGCAAATATGAGATGTATTGAGTAGGTAAGCTTAGTGTATCATTGTCCTATATGAATGAATAATATGTGAGACCTTAAATGATGTTAAGAAGGTCATGTACGTGGAACCTTAAACCTAGTGGTTAGGTTATGAACCTTCAAGTCGATAGACGTAATGGTATCCTTCATGTAATTAATGATGGACTTAGGTTTAATTGGCTGGAATGACATAATATCATTCTTAGGAAAGTCATGAGGAACTATCTTTGTAAACATTTTAAGGTAGCCCTAGTTGACCTCTTTGGTAGGGTGAATGTGATTAGATTATGAAATTGATATGGAACCCATTTGTATGAACCTTTTATGTAAATAACTCTACGAGAACAAAGGATAGCCCCGAATGAGTATATTATGGTAAGTATCTCTACATTAGATGGAGACTACAATACAATGTATCTCTACTTGACAATGATACTAGAGTACATAAAATCTCTTCATATCGTTAATCATGTGCCTACATGGGATGTGTCCTGGTTCTACCCTTGGAAAGTAGAACACTCTCATTGGATGAGGTTAGAACTCCTTATTCCATGTTTAGATATCATGGTCTATGTTGGTTATTTCCTATTCTCATGATGTGGGATACCTACGTGCATTACAGAACTTATATAAAGTTTAGGTTCTGGTATAGGACTCTATCTATACATTGCACAATAGGCTTTGAAGAGTTAGTGAGAGTTCATAGGTCTTCTAAAAAACCATTAATTGAATTTCATTATGTGATGAATTTCTATTAATTGAACTGATTAATGTAATGGTCACTTCGTAGCTTACCTAGATAAGTCTTAAGAATTACACTAGTTAGGGAATATGGTTGATTATGTATACATGATCTAAGCCTTAGGTAGTCTTAAGGATTATTTAGGTAATCTTGAAGAGGTCAATAATTGATGTTATCTTCTTGATTTACTTAAGTAACTCTTTTGATAAACTTTGGAAGGGAGAATTCCATATTATAAATATGTTGTTGTATTAAGTAAGAATGATCTTGTCCTAGGTTATCTATAGTATCTCTTAAGTGCGTGTGAAAGGGATCATATGGTGGTCGGTTCACAACTCACTCAAATGAACCTTGGAATCACCTTCCATAGGAGTATTTCATTTTCATGATGTTGATGTATTGTAAGTGAGTCTATTTCATTATAAGTTCTCATATGGATCATTGAGTTGTGCCTAGAGAGGGTGTCTTGGAGGTATCTCTTTGTCTTACTTAAGTGAGTCTTCGGATAGCTTTTAGTGAGGGAAGGGCATTCCATAAAGTGTATACGGTGAAGCTAAGAAACTTCACTATAATGTTTAATTAAAAATGTGATAAATTGACTATGTGATTTCTTATGTGTTTCTAAGGTGTGAAATGGTGTTATTATGATTATATTATGATATTTCAATCAAAGGATGCATATTTCAAATAAATGTCCACTTTCATAATTTTATGCATTATGGCATACTTAGTACATGTGTTTGTACTAATTTCATGCTTTTATCTATCTCTAATGTTATTCATAGGTGAAGGTTCCTTTGGAGACCTCGCTTTGATTAGAAGATCGTTCAAGCAAGTTAAAGTATTTTCTCTGCTGATTCAAGGGCATAGAGGTCTTTTATTTCCTTTATCAAAGTATTGTAATAGACTTAGTAGTACTTATGTCAATTTTGTACGGGTTATTTCCCAAATTACTTTCTTGTCTAAGATTTTATGAACTGAGACTTAGTATTTCCTATCAGTTTTATCTGAAAGTAATTTTGATGACTTATAGAATGTTTGTGAAATTTTTAAATATGCACTACTTTTCATATTTTTATATGCGATGAAAAATATGGAATTGCTTGTACATGACCTCCGAGAGGTCAAGTACGCTGGTTACACGCCGAGAGTGCCATATCTTCTCGGGTGTGGTCTCCGGATTTAACACTACCAAAGGTTAACCTAATACTTCATTAAATAAGAAAAAAAGATACCAACCATACACCGTCTTCAAGAACACCTAAATAATCCATTAGACTACCTAAAGTTAGATTATTCACTTTTAGTTATTTTCACTTTCTACCCAAGGTTACTTACTCTAAAACCCACTTCAGTAAAACATGAAGAGGCTGCCCATCAACCCTCTCCAAGCCTACCTAAGAATTCCTCAAAGCTACCCTACATAGGGATCCTTTTAGTCAAATTACATTATTTATGTCATCATCATTCAATAAGACAATTAGATACAATCAAGCATTTAGAGGACATGACATAATGGTCTTGGAAAAGACCTTGGGAAACCACATCCTAGAATGTTTGAAGCCAACTCGTGCCATGTCTACAAAGCATCCCATTCCAGTACCTAAACGTTATAGAACTTACCCAACACTAGAATGCATCCCACATGATGAGAATAGACATAAATCGATATAGACCATACTAGCTAGGCATGGACTCCAGAGTCTTCCCTACTCCCATAGAGTGCGTTCTACTTGCCAAGAGTAGAATTGTGACATATCCCATGTAGGCACATCGTTAAGGAATACCAAGGTCTTCTTTTTACTTTAGTCTCATTCTCAAGTAGAGCTAATACCACAAGCATATTAACACGGTGGTTAGACATAGTTCTCTTAGGGTAAGTTCAATCACAACACCACAAGCATATTCACACGGTGGTTAGACTTAGTTCTCTTAGGGTAAGTTCAATCACAATACCAAGAATGGGTACTCAACGACTGCTATTTAATATTCTACAACAATAGCTTAATGTCTTTCTTAGACATGGTTTCTTGCCGTTCCGGCCAACCTATTGATATGCTCAAATTATACCTCCCTAAAGAAGTATAAGTGATCATAATGAAGTAGATAACCCAACTAGTAGGTTGAGGTCGATCCCAAAAGGAAAATTGTTTAGACTTAGCTTTAATTTACAATTATGTCTGTTTAGTCAACATCTTTCCGAAAACAACTAAATAAAGAGGGGGGGTTTTCATAAAAGGTTCGTTAAAATATTTAGTTTACTAAATAAAAAAAAGTATATGTCGAGTTTTTATCACGATGTGAGAATAACTAGTGTATATATGTTCCCTACAGGTTCATAACGTTGTGTTCCAGCGATAGCAATTCTTTTCTAGTGTTTTGCATGGAAAATTGCACGTTAGGTATCTCTAAATGGTTGGTCCAAAATCTAGAGAGTTTTGCTCCGCACCTTGGTCCGTATAATATGTATAATTTATTAACCGTTACCTATTCCACATATTAGACAACATAATAAATGTATGGCTTTGTTATTACTTCGCACCAATCGACACTAGTGTGTTAGATAGTATCACACTAAATCTATGTTGATAATTCTTTTAATATTGCTACCTTTTTAGTCCGACAAGTAGCAACAACGCGGGTTGCAATGCGTTCACTCATTTAAAAGACTTCTAATCAATGCATGCAAGAATACTATTCTAGAATTACTTAATTTTTGCCTATACCTTGTAACTTATCAATTTTTCCCACAACTCCATGTGTAGATTTCGTAACACATGCAAGAGATATCATAATTCATAGTTTTGAATGAGGAAATCATGAATTAACCTAAAAATAAGAAGAACCTAGAAATTGAACTTGACATTCCAAGAAAATTCTTCAAAACAAATCTTTAAATTTATAAATTGCCCAAGCTTGCAAAACAAAATCTCCAAAACACAACATAGAACAATAACAATAGTACATAACATCAAAATAGAGGTTTTAATACCGTATATATAAGACATAGTTCTAAAGAAAAAGGAATTGAAATAACGAAATTTCTATCTAGGTATGCAACTAATCAACAAGCTCACTAATGAACAGTACATCAATTGAAGGTCCGTTGACTTCCTCAATTAAGCAAGACTTGGAAATATTTTTGCTCTAATATCACCCTTTCTAAATAAAAAGATAGACCAGATGTACGGTCTGTTAATCTATATATGGTTCGTCGATGCTCCTCCTTAGATTCATACATAGAATCTTGAAAACTAAGACAATGGAACCTTCTCTTAACAAATCCACGGTTCACTAGTACGGATCGCCGATCAATCGACGGGTTGTCGTTTCCTCTCATGGTTCAACACTTGGTTTGATTTCCCTGATTTTCACCCATAAACTGAAGGGCACATCGATGGTCACAAACTAAGGTTTGTCAATCAGATGATGGACCGTCGAAGGCCTTCGTAGGTCATCTTCTGTAATTTTCAGTTGTATTTTGCGCTTTCAACCTGTACATATTTCCTTCAAAAAAAAACAGAAAAATTGTTAAAGCTACTATAAAAAGGCTCTAAACAAACAGAACTCTTATGTAAAATGCATTGAAAAAACCGTGAAAACATGGCACATGAACACCCTCAACTTAAATTAGTTGTTTGTCCTTAAGAGACACTATGACTTAAAAGATCATTTGTACAAAAGTATACACTTTTATACTCTCGCAATCACATGGCTACCAAACCCTACTCTTTCTTAGATTTAGTGCATGCTTACGATCGTAGGCTCGACAAGCTAACCCATGCAGATTACATCGTCACAAACTCACCATGCTATAGACACCTCTACGGTTTTGCCTCTCACCAAGATATCAACTTTCCGATGCCGCAACTAGTGCCCTTACTTCAAATGAAATCCTCATTTGTCACACAGTGATAATGAATTTTTGTAAAAGAATGTTTTTTAAACACTGGCGCTCAAGAACAAGTTAATATACAGTTAGTACTCTTCAGCATAGGCTTGCCCTTATTTTTTATGCTTATGTTGACCACACTGGACTATTAGATCACGGTAGGACTTCTTTGCTTGTAGCGTAGGCTCAATGTACGGAGTGGAACGTTTCGGAACATTTTTAATTACTTTTTTCCCTCCTTCACATTACCTCTAATCCTACGTCTTTTCATTTCCTTTGACAACCTATTACTCTTCTCTTCTATTCTTAGCCTTCTTACCTTTTTGAATGTGACTTTCGCTTCATTTGCATCTTTTTTTCTTCTTATAACTCTTTTCTCCTCTTTTAATTCTCTTTTTTTTAATTAATTGATAATTACAAAAAGTCACATCTTTCTCTCACTTAAGCTTTTCTTTTTAACACAAACTCTTTCCACACCTACTTTGCGTACTTGCTAATAAAATCCACCCTCAACTTAACCTTTTTTCCTTGGTCGAAGTGCATATTTCCAAGGAGGAATTTTAGCCAATAAATTAGACCCTGGAAAGATTAATATGAGATAAAAAAATGGTGTACTAAAGGCTCAAGATCCTTGGATCAAAGAGGGATAATAATTTCATTTGGTTAACTTCTTTTATGCTAGATATTGGCTATTTTGAACAAGGGACTATGATCACTTCCTAGCTTCTAATACAATCTCCCTTCGCAGGACTAACCGAGCAAGTTCTAGTTAGGTACAAAAAGTTTAACACTCAAATCTCCTCACACTCTCTTGGAACGTCGCTACACTATCAGATTATCACTTTTCCTGGTTCATGTATTACTTGAATGTCATGCAGTTGTTCTTATATAAGTCATGTTTAGAGCCAACACATTCAACCTATATTTGACTATACATGTAAGCACTATCTAAGATGGGGAATTATTTTTATTAGCCATCATTGTTCTTTTTTTATTCTTCTATACTTGTACAAACTATAACATGTCACTTCAACATAAAATTTAGTAGTCTCTTGGGGGAAAAGAACATATGTAAGATAACCCCAATGGAGGATCGGGAGTTGGGCTACTTAGACTTCGCCCTAACACTCAATTTCCATTTACCCACCCTCAAAATAAAACATGCAATTGTGTATGATGAATAAGAAATTTCAAGTACAAGGTGGTAGCTGAAGAAAATATGTGGTGCATAGCACAGAAGAACTCTCAACATGCGAGTGGGTCTAGATTTTTGGAACACGCAAGATCATCACTTGGATCATCCTCAATAGTGCCCAGATAAACCTGCTTAATGTCAATAGTGCTTCTATTACTAATCATTGGTACAGGACTAGATGCTCCAGTAGGCATCTCCAATGCTCTCTTGCGACGTATCTCCTTGTCTATCAAGGAGTCCCTCCTAGATCTCTCAAACTCTACACTATCTCTCTTTTTGGCATGGTCCTAATCACCAGCCTTTGTGGTATGGATGGAGAGGTGCCTCTTTATATGAACACAATGCAAAGGTTGAGGCTTATCATGGACTTTGAGAAAGGAATCTTAAACCGTGTCCTCTTCTAACTTAGTGGAAACAATCTCTAGATCTGTCCCCCTTATCTACAAGATGGCATTGACATCGGCTCGAAGGCTGGATAACTTATTCATGATGGCAGTGAGGTCAAAAGTGGGGGTAGGGCGTTCTAGAACCCTTTAGCTCAAAGGCATAGAGGCGTATGTGGACCTCTTGAATGTACTGCTTGGCTTGATTGGCCACCCGAAGCTCTATTTGTTCCTTTTCCTCAGCAATTGATTTCAACATCGATATTGAGAAAAGTTTACATATGTGACTCTAACCTCTATGCTGGAGCTAAAGGATCCAACGCCACAAATGGTTGGGAGGATCAAGATGAACTGGGGGTCCTGCTAGCTGCGTGGGAGGAATAAGTTGGAGTGGCATCACTGTGCTCTAGTGCAGCACGGTAACCACCCGGTGGTCGTCAAAGTGTATCACAGTTCCAAAGTGGCACTAGTGCTCCCTTGCACAACTAGAAGATCAGACACGGAAAAGGGGTAAGTGGTGGAAGTATTGAATGCCCACTTGTGGATCTCCACTACACGCACCTGAGCAAAGTTTATCTCAAGTCCAACTACCAAAGTTGCTAGCGTTACTACCCTATCCCATGTGAGTACATTATAAGCTTTTGTGCGTAATAACCTGTGTTAGACCAACATTTGAAAAAAGATGGCTACAAAGCTAAGGGTAGCCTTATTGATTAGTCCTCGGGAATCTATCACCTATTAAGCCCTCTCACCATCGATGGACAGATATTGAGCCAACAATTTCATGTTCGCCTCACGATGCTAAACACTCTAACAAAACTTACCACTCTTTACAACCTCCTACCTGTACTAAAACTCCCAAGTATTGCGAGTCCGTGTGAGACAGTGGTTTAGTCGTATTGGAATTGATGGATGGTAGACTCGGATATGTCAACCAGCAGCCTCAGAAGAGTGTAAAGGTGAGAGGGACCTATTCGATAGGTTTATCCCACCCGTCTATGAAAGATTGGACAATAGCAACGTAGAAGGCATAGAATTCTCAAACATTCTCCTTAATATAAGTATAAAAATCCCAAGCCATCTAGTCGAATTTGTGTATATTAAACGATCTCTGCACCTCAGGGATCATGGGTATATATCAAGTGATGACGCGAAACTCCTCTATAACCAACTGATTTATCACCCCTTTTGCATTCAACATTTTCGCACCCCTGTACAATTGGTATTGACCCTCGATGCACCACCTGTTTAGTTCATCAGCAACATATGCGGGGTAATCTGTTGGGGTTGTGGGTGCAGACTCTAAGCTGGGGGCATAATCAGACGAGGATTGATGGTCTTGGAGCTCCGACTTAGTGGCTACCTTAGAAGTGGAACCGGAAGTTGTTACTACTTTTCACCCAGAAGATTGGGCCGACCCTAAAGCATGACATACTCAAAGGATGATGAGCCTCCTTCAGAACTTGAAGTATCCCCGTTTGGTAAACCGGCCAGTGTGCTCTTCTCACTATGCTAGGAGGAAGTTACTCTGCTACGAGTCACATTTTGAGGGTTACTCTAGCGACCCATGTTGATGCAGTCAATGTGGTGAAACCTAGAGAAACATAGGTTGGGTCTTGCTAATTATCGGAGTCTTCTTTGATACTTCAACAAGACGGGGGCAACCAACTGTGATTTGCCTCTTTTGGAGTGGACAACGTCCTTCTTGTGAGCTTTTTTTACATTTGAAGCAATAGTTAGTATCATAGTAGCACAATAACACACTCGATAAACAAAAGAATAAAGTAAGTTTGAAACTCTGAACTACACGTCCTTGCTGCAGAGAAAGGTCCACAGACAGTATCGACGGTCCATCGAATACGTACGTAATCCGACACTTAGAATTATTTTTGAATAGGTAGAGAACATACTTCTCTGATGGAAACGATAGACGTGCAAAAGGGTTCGTCAATCAATCGATTGACTTTAGTCCGTTTCCGTCATCTGAAACATAAAATTATTTTGGAATTAGGTGAAATCAGGTTTTTTCATGGATCAACAGACATGCAGAACAATCTGTTGATAAATCAATGGACCATAGTACACTTATATTTTTTTTAACTTAGTTTTTTTAGGTGTTTTAATTGACGGACCATGTCGAGGGACCATCGATCAATCAATGGTCCGTAGACAGGGTCTCGCACTTTTGGGCAAAAATAGAATTCAGGCGTTTTACAAGTTACAATTTTTATCTTTCTGTGGATACCTTTTTTACACAATCAAGTTTAAATATTCATTTTTCACAAATCAAATATGAGTTCGTCATTCCGAGAGTTTATATTTCATACAACTATCAACCCACTTTAGTCCAAATAAGGAACCCTAAGTAGCAAATTTTGGACATCTGGAGACACACACATTATAGATAGAATAATATGCTACACCACGACATTCTATCATTCCGAGGGACGTAATTTCACAATTTTTAGCATGTGAATTCACCTAATGTACTCCTAAGATCAAGACCTAATTTAAAATTCATGTATTTTACTACAAACGAGAATTCAATATTTTAAGAGAAATCAAAATATTCTTAGCAATGGTGTAGTTGTTAGGGACTTTGAAGAAGTAGCCTACGCGCCCAAACACAATCAAAGGCCAAAGAAGAATGTAAACAAAGAGAATTTGGTGGAGAGAGTGTTTTGGAATTTATGAGGATTGATGGGACATATGGGACATATGGGAAGCTTATTATGAAAGTGAAATATGGGGGGAATGAAGGGTTGAAACAGTTAAGGGAATTTGAAATAAAATGGAAAGAGGTAATGGATTTTAAGGGGTATGTCTTTTAAATATACCGGCCAGGTCAGGTAACATCACTACAAAATTTGGATCTACGAAACACCATTGACAATCCCTAGGTCAGTGGATGATCCATTGATTGGGACACTCAATAACATCGAGACTTAGAAAAATTGGAAACAAACGTGGGATCTACGAACACCATCGACGGTCTTCAATAAGGTCCGTAGACCTCTGCACCGGACCATTTTCTGTAGATTTTTGGTTTTGCTCCTGCAGATGTAGCACTCATTAGGTAATTATTATTTTTTTTTCTAGACTATTTTAGGACACGGACCCTATAGAAATATCTACACAAGAATAGCTTACTAGCAAAGATGAAATAATTGGATCAACTAAACAAGACTACGACTAATTTAACAATAAAAACAAAACCCATAGTTGGCTAGAGAGTACAACTTGGGCTTCTCCTAAGAAGCACATGATTTAACATCTCAGCACGACACAGTACTCTTGATTAATCAGCCTTCATTAAGTTGATAGGCCTCAACTACTTCAAATCTCTGCATGTCCAGATAGGTATTTATCAATTGTCTGTTTATTGTGAACCTTGCGCCTTCCTTTTTCTATAACTCAACCGCTCAATGTGGGAAATTTTTTATCATGAGGAATGTCCTTTTACACTTGGACTTGAGTTTGCCTATAAGCAAGCGCAACTTTGAGCTGAATAGAAGTACCAAATTACCAACCATAAATTCTCGCTTCGCAATCCTTTTGTCGGGATAATTCTCCATCATCTATTTGTAGATGACTGAACATTCAATTATATTAAGGAGAAAATCATCAAGCTCGTTCAACCCATTTAGTCTTCGTACTACTACTTCAGTCTAATCCAACTTCAGTCTCTTCATTGCCCAGATCGCCTTGTGCTCTAGATCGGTAAGCATGTGACAAGCCTTCCTATATACAAATTGGTAGGGAGACATACATATGGGAATCTTGTATATAGTGCGGTAGGACCAACTAGCATCATCATGCCTCCTTGACCAATCTATTCTATAACATTCACAATTTTTGCCATTATTTTCTTGATCTAACGATTGAACACCTCAACTTGCCAGCTAGTCTGTGGATGGTAAGAGTAGCCACATTATGGAGAACGCCACATTTATCCAATAGTACTATGAAAAATTTATTAAAAATTTTAGAGCCATAAATACTATTAATGGCCCTAGGTGTACCAAATCTGGAGAAGATATTTTTGTCAGGAATGTAGTGACACTCTTTCCTTCATTGTTAGGAAGCGAAATTACTTCCACCCATTTTTACACATAGTCAACCGCCAAAATAATATAATTCATCCCATGAGAACTCACAAACAAGACCATAAAATCAATGCCCCATACATCAAATATCTCAAACACCAGTATAGGATTCAAGGGAAGTTATTGCCTTTTCTAGATTCCTCCATCTCGGTTGCACCGAACACATGATTTGGCAAAATTGTGACAATCTTGGAGTATGATTGGGTAATAATAGAAAAACATCATGATCTTATATGTAGTCTTGATAACACTATGGTACTCACCCATAAGCGAGGAGTGAAATGCCTCCAAAGCACTTAAAATCTGAACCTCTAGTACAAAAAGGCCAATTATTCCATCGACACAACTCTAATATAAACAATGATAATACCAAAAGAAAGATCTCAGATCATGCATAAACTTTTTTCTTTGGTTGAAGTTCAAATCCGATGGGACCACAGTGCTTGCAAGGTTGCTTGCATAGCCTTTGAACCATGGGATCAAATCTTGAGAAGGGGACAATACATGTTCATATAGGAATGCATCATCAATTTCAGCCTTTTCTCCTAATTCACACATAGCTTCATCCTCCAATCTAGGCAAGTGGTTGGCAACTTGATTCTCAGACTCCTTTATATCATTTACCTAAAAATCAAAGTCTTGCAGCAACAATACCCATCTTATCAACCTTGGCTTAGCATCCCTTTTCGCCATCAAGTACCTCAAAGCATAACTGTCAGTATGCACTACGACCCTCGTGCAAAGAAACTAGGAGCAAAATTTCTTTAATGTAAACACCACGGCAAGAAGTTCCTATTAAATTATTGTGTTGTCCTTTATTTTTAAGGGTTTTACTTGCATACGAGATGGGGTGAAGCATTTTATCCCTTCTTTATCCCATTGCGAGAACAAGTGAAACTCAACTACTATCACACATCATGAAAAATGGCTTACTCAAATTTGGTGAAATAATAATGGGCGTGGTTACCAACTTCTCTTTGAACTCTCCAAATGCCTTCAAACATGAATCGTCGAAATAGAACTTACATTCCACCTCGTGCGGTTTGCACAAAGGATCTGCAATTTTTGAAATATCCATACTGAACCTCCCATAAAAACGAGCATGCCAAGGAAAACATCTCACACCCTTGAAAGAGATGGGTGGAGAAAGTTTCTTTATAAGTTCCACTTTATCTTGATCAACCTCTATCCCGTTGTTAGAGATGTGATGGCCCAACATGATGCCTTCTCTAACTAAAAAGTTACACTTTTCAAAATTTAGCACCAAACTACAATCCTTACACCTCTTGAGCACCTCCGCCAAATTACTTAAACAATGACCAAATGAGTCTCCTAAAATACAAATATCATCCATGCACATCTAAATAGTGTCGTCCCACATATCAGAGAATATTGACATCATACAACATTGGAATGTCGCTGGTGCAGGACATAACACAAACGACATCCTTTTGAATGCAAAAGTCCCATAGGAAAAAGTGAAGGTGACCACTTCTTGATCTTCTATAGCAATTGAGATCTGATTGTAGCCCGAATAACCATCTAGAAAGAAATACCAACCTTTCCCTGCAAGTCTATATAGCATCTTATCCATAAACAGTATGGGGAAATAGTTGTTTTTTGTCCACCTATTTAGCTTCCAGTAATCCATGCAGCTCTCCATCATGTCACTAGTCATGTTGGAACTAGCTCATTCCTCTTATTAGGTACCACTGTCATCCCACCATTTTTAAGAACACACTAAAAAGGACTACCTAACTAATGTCAGCAATAGGATAAATGTCTCCACCTGTCACGACCCAAAGTACACCCTAGAATTTAGGCATCCATCAAGTAAGAACACGATGTTACTTGACATCTCGAAAGGTTTGTACAAGACCTTAGATAAAATTCATTGCATATATATTACAAAAGTGGTACAAAATTAAAAAGTTTCTTTCAGAACATAAGGCGGAATCATTTCATAAAACATATAACATATGTATCAAAAACCATCTATGACATCATGAGAACAATAGTCTTGGGTCAAAACCCATACAAGTTCTAACATATAAAAGAACATAAAATACATCATAGTGGTGGTGTCCTCGGATGTTATGAGGACTCACCAATCTTAACTTCTTGAAAGCCTTGGAAACTCTACCCTTGAAAGAAAGGCAATCTCCACAAGACATACTTCATCGTTCATACAATTCTGAACACATTATCATGAACATATTATCACAAATATCACACTTCATGCCTAATCTACCAGTAAACAAACCACTCTAATATCAGTGATAGGAGCTAGTGATAGGGAAAATGTATTAAGGACCAATCCTAGTATCGGAATAGAATTATCAAAGTTTTAAGGGTCTCTTGGGAAAGGGACCAAAAGAAAAAAAACAATACATGATTTTAACATTGTTCAACACTTGAATTTGATGCCAAAAAGATCTCCAAATTCACTTCCAATACCGAAACTCACACCTTACCTGACAAGCGTATTATGTTTTTCTTAATGTTTTCGTATTGATTTATCGTTTGTGTTTTTTGTGTAAGTTCTTAAAGTGTGAAGAACTTGTGTTTTATGATTTTTTTCTAACGTTTGGAATCAGGAAATAAAGTGTGAAATGAGAGAGAGATAGACGTGAAGGAGAGAGAGATATACGTGGAAAAGGTGAGTGTCTTAGAATTAGGTGAAGTTGTTTAGACTTAGTCAACTAGGACTCTTTCAAACTTAGAAAATCAGATTTAATTAGTTTAGTGAAATGACCATAATGCCCTTATTAATGAGATTATAAACCTCAATTTAATACTCTTAAATTTTGCTTTCGTCGAGGATCTAACCCGTGATGTCCCCATCGTGTAAACAAGTCCCGACCCAAACCGACCCCATTAATTAATTAATAAATGACAATAATCTGATTTTCCTTTTTTATAAATCAACATTAAATATTAATTAACGAAATTATTTCATCAATATAAATAATCAAGTCAAATCATTGCTCCCACCTGGGTTCGAACCGGATAGAGCAATATTTTGCTTAACGAGAAATTTCATCCCTTTATACAAAAAATGCCCCTCCACCTTATTAGCTAAAAAATTAATTACGTACATAAGGTAATTACGATACTACCCTTATCCTAGAAAAAGACAATTTTACCCCTACATGCTCTAAACTTTAGATTTCCCCTATATAAATCCGGTAAGGACTCATCCGGGTAAATCTTCATATTAGAGTGCCCTACATGGCTAGACACAAACTTTCGTAGCTCAAGGAACTCACCAAGTTAGTTGGTTTGGTTGTTGCAGAGGTTCAGAGCTCTAGTTCTACGCGCATCAATCCGTGTAAACCTGGTCTAATCTAGGAATTCTAGATACGTTAGACATTACTTAGCATAGTCATTTTGAGGGTTGTTACATCTATGTAAACCTCCAAGTAGTGATAATGAATGTTATAATTTTTTTCGCATTTTTCAACCTATGAATGTAATGACATGACACTAAGAGGCTAGTTTTAGTCCATAAAAAGGACGACGATGCCAATTACTTCTAGGGGGTAAACCTAGTTGTGGCAAACTTGGTATTCGAGCATGAAGTTGAATATCATTGAGTTATGCGTCTCTCTCTCCAACGTCTATGTAGGTTCGTATTCATAATTGTGAAGAGCGCCACACCTATGAGTAGGAACCTATATGATGCTTAGGAATTGTTCTCTTTTATGGAAATGTTATATCGTGTCAATAGATTATACTTATGGTGAGCTTTCGCATATAATCCTATTGTTGTGATTATAGAAAGCATGAACACTCGAAGGAATGCAGATCGATGACTTAAGAAGGAAGTTTCTAATGCGGGAGCTCCTCCCCGAGATGAGCAAGTTTCTCAACTTGAAGAAGATGCCAATGTAGAGCAAGCCCCGGCTAACCCTGCACCTATGCAAAGGCTAAAATGAGGGCTATTCTTAGTCAAATGTTCCAGGACATTACTACTTAACAACAAGATGTGATGGTTCAAAGCAAGCTATATTTGGACAAGCCAATCGTGATATTTCTCTATGCTTCATCAATAAGTCACTACTATGGCTTCCAGACACAGGGAAGACCCTGAAGAATTCATATATGAGGACTACAAGATGCTATATGCTATGCGGGTGCCTTTAAGTTTGATGGTCGAGTTGTCCATATACAAACTCAAGGGTGTGGCTCAAACTTTGTATTTTCAATTAAGGGATAATAGGTCGTTGATGGGTAGTCCGGTGACATGGGAGATATTTAAGGCGGCTATCCTAGAAGGTTCTTCCCTACAGTAATGAGGGAGAAAAAAGTGACGGAGTTCATCAATCTTCGCCAAGGAAAAAAGAGTGTGCATGAGTACACTTTGGAATTCATTAAGTTGTCCAAATATGCTCCTTCTTTGGTCTCCGATCCAAGAGACCAAATGAGCCATTTTCTGATGGGTGTGCCAGAGGACTTACAAGAGGTGTGCCAATAGGACAATCTACATGACAACATGAACATTTCCTTTCTTATGGTGTATGCAAGAAGGGTGGTGGAGGCGCGAAAAAGTAGAGATGCTAAGAGAGCAAGGTAATCTGATGGAGGTTTTTCAAAGAATAGTTTTGAGATACAAGACAAACCTATATTTAAGAAGCAGGTACTTAATAATGTCCCTTCCGAATTCCCAAGATCTAGTGGTGGTAGGGTGTCTAACCCTAAATTAAAGAAGGGAAAAGGTACTAATTATCTAATTGAGAAGTGAACTTGTGGAAAGTGTGGTAAAAATGTTATGGGACGGATAATTGCTTTAGTTTGGAAATGAGAGGTCACAAGATGAGAGATTGACCAAACTTTAAGAGTCAATACAAGGGTAGTGGTATATCTCAAGCAAGTGGTTCTAGTTTAGTTCCGAAGAAGAACCATTTCTATGTTGTCCGTTCTAGGGTTGAGCAAGAGACTTCTCCTGATGTGGCGACCGATATGTTGAAAATTTTCTATGTTAATGTATATGCATTACTTTATCACAACACTACTTTATCATTTGTTACACCACTAGTAGCTAGAAAGATTGATAGTATAACCGATTTTTAGCATGAACATTTTATACTGTCTACTTTGGTGGGTGAGTCGGTTATTGCGAAAACTGTGTATAGAAATTGTTTGATAATATTGCCCAATAGAGTTTCTTATGTTGATATAGTAAAACTCGATATGATTGATTTTGATATTATATTGGGTATGGACTAAGTGCATGCATGTTTTGCATCCATTAACTGTACGACATGTGTGGTGAGGTTTAACTTTGTAATAAACCCATTGTTGAGTTAAAGGGGGCAATTTCTATTTTTAGAGGTTGTATTATTGCTTGTCTAAAAGCATGAAAAATGATCTCAAAAGGTTGTGTTTGTAAGTTAGTAAATGTCCAAGAAGAAGACTCCAAAGTTCCTCCCAGCGAGTCGGTACCCGTAGTGAGTGTGTTTTTGGAGGTCTTCCCTAATGACCTTCCCGGTATTCCTCCCGAACGGGAAATTAACATTAACATTGATTTGCTACCGGATACAAATGCCATGTCAATTCCTCCTTATTGGACGGCTCCGGCCTAGTTGAAGTAGTTGAAGACTCAACTCAAGGATTTACTAGATAAGGGTTTTATAAGGCCTAGTATTTTTCTGTGGGGTGCTCCAATTTTGTTTGCGAAGATGAAAGATGGGTCCTTGAGAATGTGTATTGATTAGCGTCAACTCAACAAATACTCTAACCTTCTACCTCAGATTAACGACTTGTTTGATCAACTCCAAGGGGCGAGTTATTTTTCAAAAATTGACTTGAGATTAGGGTATCACCAACTTAGGGTACGAGGTGAGGATAAACCAAAGACAGCCTGTCGCACTAGAAATGGTTACTATGAGTTCTTAGTCATATCTTTCTTTCTCACTAATGCTCTAGTATGATTTATGATCCTCATGAGTAGAGTATTTTAAAATTACCTAGATTCATTTGTCATTGTCTTCATTGATGATATTTTTGTGTATTAAAAGAATGAGGATGATCATATGGGTCATTAGATGGTAGAATTGCAAAGCCTTAAGGAATATCAATTGTATGCCAAATATAGTAAGTGTGAGTTTTGGCTTTGGTCGGTGACATTTCTAGGGCACATCATCTTTAGTGAGGGAGTTGAGGTAGACACAAGGAAACTGTAAGCATTGAAAAACTGGACTAAACCATTGACCCGGACTCACATTAGGAGTTTCTTGGATTTAGCGGGTTACTATTGAAGGTTCGTGGAAAGTTTTGCATCCATTGTGTCTCCTTTATCTAGTTTGACTCAAAAGAGTAAGAAGTTTAAATGGTCGGAGGAATGTGAGAAAAGTTTCCAATCGTTGAAAGATAGGCTTACTTCCACTTTTGTGTTTACTTTACCGGAGGGCACAAAGGGTTTTGTGGTGTATTATGACGCATCCTTAGTGTGTTTGGAGTGTGTGCATATGCAACATGGAAAGGTTATAGCCTATGCTACCAGACCACTTAAAGTGCATGAGAGAAATTACCCTACTCATGACCTTGAATTAGCGGCCCTGGTGTTTGCTTTGAAAATTTGGATGCATTACATTTATGGAGTTCATCTGAATTTTTTTACCGATCGGAAGAGTGTCCAATATGTGTTTAACCAATAGGAGTTGAATCCCCGACAAAGAACGTTGCTAGACTTGTTGAAAGGTTATGATATGAATGTCCTTTTTCACCCCGACAAGGCTAATGTAGTTGTTGATGCCCAAAGTCATATGACTATGTGTAGTGTTTCCCATCTTGACAAATCTAAGAAACACCTACCAAGGTAAGTACATAGGTTTTCTAGGTTGGCGGTGAGTTTGGAGAGTTCTCCGGATGGGGGAGCTATAGTTCATTGTAACTCTGAATCATTTCTACTGGTTGAGGTGAAGTCTAAACAATACCTTGATTTAACCTTAATGGAGTTTAAAGAATCGGTTTCGGAAGGTTTAATGAATAATTCTGCTTAGGAGGGATGGTGTGTTAAGGTAACAAGGTATATTATGTGTTCCCGATATAGATGGTTTGAGGGATCGAATACTAGAAGAATCACATGGGTCCTACTAATCAATTCACTCGAATTTGACAAAAATGTACCATGACCTAAAGGAGATATATTGGTGGGAAGTTCTAAAAAGGTACATACCGGAGTTTGTCACTCAGAGTCCTAATTGCCAACATGTGAGGGACGAACACGTAAAGTCTGGTGGCTTACTACAAGAGATCTAAATTCCTAGTTGGAAGTGGGAAGAAATTAATACATTGTAGTAGGTTTACCTCAGACTCAAAAGTCATATGATTCTGTATGGGTGGTTGTGGATCGATTGTCTAAATCCGCTCACTCTATTCCTGTCTAGTCTATCGATTCTATAGAGGATTATGCATGAATCCTCCTAGATGATATTGTGTGCTGCCATGGTATTTCGTTATCAATCATATCGGATTGGGGCGCACAATTCACATCTACATTTTGGAGGTCGTACCAAAAAGGATTGGGCACTACAATAAAGTTGAGCACTTCTTTTCATCCCCAAATGGATGGTATAGCATAGCGTACGATACAAACCCTTGAGGATATTCTTAGGGAGTGCATCATTGATTTTAAAAGGAATTGGGATAAACATTTACCTTTGGTGGAGTTTTCATATAACAATAACTTTTATTCAGCCATTTCCATGAATCCCTATGAAGCCTTTTATGGTAGGAGGTGTAGGTCTCCTATTTGATCGTTTGAAGTGGGCGTGTCATCGCTTCTTGATCCTGAGTTGATTTATAAGACTTTGAAAAAGGTTCACATCATAAGAAACCGGTTGCAAACGACATATAGTTTGCAAAATTCTTAAGTCGATCATAGGACAAGAGATTTGGAGTATGAATAAGGTGATAAGGTGTATTTGAAAGTTTCACAATGAAAGGAGTCGTTAGATATTTCAAGAAGGGGAAATTGAGTCCCCGTTTTGTGGATCGCTATAAAATCTTACAAAGGGTTGGTAAGGTTTCCTATGAATAGAAACTTCCTATCGAATTTTCTTCAGTTCACCCAGTTTTCCACGTTTCTATATTGTAAAAGTTTATCAGTGATCCCAAGTCCATTCTTCCTATTGAGGGTCATGGTTCAAGCATAACCACTCTTATGTGGAAGTTGCGGTTTAACTTCTTGATAGGCAAGTCAACAAGTTTAAGAATAAAGCGGTGGCTTCAGTAAAGGTGTTATGGAAAAATCATCTAGTTGAGGGTGCAACATGGGAGGCCGAGGCCGTCATGAATTCTAGTTATCCTCATCTTTTTGAGAATTATGGTGTGTCATTTTTTTTGAAAATATAAATATAAAAAGAAATAAAGGTTTGTTTATTTATGGGTGAATTTTGGCACATTATGCATTTTTGAAAAAACTTATAGAGAAGTTACTGTAGTATTTCTCTTAAAAACTTGAAATTTTGCTTTTTGCTTGTTTAGAGTTATGTGGTGCATTTTGATATGGTGGGTCTTTATGAAATAATAGATAGCACGTTGTTAAGTTGAACTTTGTGCTAACTTACTCATGTAATGTATGTTGAACTCATAAGGGTTGTGAGAAGGAAATCCCTCATGATGAAGTGTTTTGAGCCTTATGCATGGTAATATGAGTTTTGATATTTGCCTTGTTTAAATGATATGATTTATGTTGATTTGATATGCTTTATTAGTTGGGTTGCTAGTCTTGAGTCTATTCCTTCCTTCGAAAGATTTTTGGTATCGTTCGAGGATGAATGTCCCTAAGGGGGGAATAGTGTATAACCTTGAAAATCCAAGACCCATTTTAAAGCCTAATATAGGTGTAATAAGATCTAAGTATTGTTTATAAGTCTATATTAAATGAATATAGATCATGTAGGAGGATTAAGAAGCAAATCATCCAAGAACTTCCATGAAATCTTGAAAGTTTGTTCAAAGTGATATTAGTGTGGCTTAAGCTATTTGACTAACTTTTAGGAGACTAAAATGTACCAAAATTAGTTGAAAGGTAGCTACTAGGTGTTTGAAACGTCCAGGTATGATCCCCCAAGGACAAACCAAGGGCCCTTGAGAAAGGATTTTGTAGTTTTATGCAACACTACCTTGGAGTGTGCATCGACGGGACAGAAGATGGCCCGTGTGTGGATCGATGGGTCGATGAATCCATCGTCGTTCCACACTTAGGCTTGTGGAGAAGGCCCCTTTGCCCTCACAACCTATGTACTCATCGATGGAGTGTAGAGGTGCAGAGTATGGTTCGTGTGTGAAGATGGGGCGTCAATGCTACCGTCGTCCCACACTTGTAAAATTTTAGGGAACCCATAGACATTATACTCTCTGACCAAGAGGACAGAGTGTAGGATGGAGGGGTATGTCCGTCGACTCACAAACGGCCCGTAAGCGGGGTCTCTTCTGTGAGGGTCCTAAGTTGTTGCACGTTTTTAATTAAAATTGTTTAAATAATTAGGTTGTTTAGTGTTTACTGCGGGGATTAAAGGTTCACTGGTTAAGTTTATTAAGTCCAACTATAAATACCCTCAACCCTCATTAACCTAAAGGAAACTCTCCAATAAACACTCTTCCTTCTTTCTTATTTTTCTCTCTACCTGAACTCAACATTGAAGACAAGAAAGGATTAGGGTTTGGGGCTTGAAAATAGACGAATTCACCATTAATTTGTTCTTTAAATGTAAACGTATAGGTTCTATTCACCTTTGAGCTCTTTCCTCAAATGATTCCTTAAAAATAGATTTCAAAAGTAGAGTTTTCTTATTGGTTTCATTCAATATGAAATTGAAGTTATGAATTGATTTGATAATGATGTATTTAGGTTATATTGAGTAGATTAACATGTAATTCAACTTTTTTATGGTAATTGTTTATGGTTTGGGCTAAATTGAAGAATATAATTCTCTTTCCCTAACCTTTAGTAGTGATCTTGACCTATATTATGTTGTGATCATTCAATTGAGTTTGTTGTTTATTTGATTACTAAATTATGTTGTTGTTATGATTAAATTAACATGAATTATACGCCTATCATGCTAGTTCTTGAGATGTGGTTTAGCTTATGAATCGTAAAGGTTAAATTATACTATGTATCTTGTCTCAAGTTGTGATCTAGAGTTGAATTGTGTTAGAGAGATGCAATTGGCCTTGTTATTCTATTTGTTATCATTGTGTGATAATGTTACTCCCCAAGTTGGGTCGAGTTATGGTTTAATTGTTAGACATTGATGATAGACTATGAGGAAGACTTGGTATGTCTTAGAATCTCTATCTTTGTTTCCAATTGTGATTAATTTTTCTTAAGTCATGATATTACATTGGAGTATGCCTTATACTAAGATTATTGGGTGGTCTGATGTTGAATTAAAATTTCTTGACTATGTTGTGAGGTTGATTGAGGTGTATGTAATACAGGGATTGTGAAAACTAGAAATATCCCTTGATATGCTATGAAATTCTAATGTATTATCCTCAGTTATATGAATTGTGATGAAAGGACTTGTACTCATACGATTTTTATTGAGCTAATGATGATCACGATTATATAAGGGGTAGACCCTATGACCTAAATTAAACTATGATTGATAATTAAAGGCTTAAAGACATTTCAAAAAGGGACTCTAGCTTAACACCGAGTGACCTAGATTGAGGAGTGTCCCTTATAACATAGGGTAGGTACGAACACTATATTACTCTTATGATTTGGAGAATATAATGCATGGAGCATTAATTGGGTCTCAACTATATCTCCTAGTTCTTGAACTATGTTGCCCCCATAGAAATACTAGCTTGTGGATCCACTTAGTTGCTATGTTTCATGTTTTCATACTACTATTGCAATTAGTCCCCCTTCTTTTCATGTAGGGTTTTATGACACCAGATTCCATAATATCTCATGTGGTCTATGTCGGCTAGGTCAAGATGTTCCCAAAAAGTTAAAACGAATTAAAATACTTGAACTCTAACTTGTATAACCTAAGGGGTCTAGCATAGTCTAGGTACGGTTATGTGACTCTACCTAAGCATTGCACTAGTTATCCTTGAGGGGAGTCTTACGAGGAGGTTCTTATATATGTTTATGTTATGATAATATATGATGTATATATGATTACCACGGCACATTGTTGATATTATATGTTTATTAGTTTATTTATGAGTGTGCCTTGGGTTATAATGTTATTATATGATGAACTGTAAACCTAAATGCCATGATATATAAAGTTTGACATTCGTCATGTTTTCTTGTTGAGGATACTTGATAGAGTAAGGTTATGGGTCTTTTCTTGGTAATTGCACATTTTCACTTGATAAGGATTTGTGAGTACTTTTCTTTCTTATTATGATATGGTTGACTCTTATTCATTCTTGAGATATTATTACATGATGTTACGGTTGTAGTAAATCTTGATTTCAAATATGTTGGTAAAAGTATTACTTGTTGTGATAGTAAGTTCGTTTGTTTCTTTGCATTATGTTCCCAAACGGGTAATTTGGCATGTTTTGGTAAAAAGTCCTTTCAGCATGTTTTGCTTTAGTATGTGCATAACATCCTATACTTAGTATATGTAGAGTACTAAGCCTATTTTCTTCCCTTTTCCCAAACATTTTAGGTTCCATGTGTTGAAAAGATTGGAAGGAGACATTATTAAAGGCTTGTATTCTTTCTTTCATCCATGTGGGGTAGGTCCTAAACTTTCAAGTGCAATGCCATCCTCTAGCTTGTGGATTTTTCTTAGAGCTTATATACTCTTTCATTCCTTTCCTTTTAATTGGGTATTGTACATTCGTATGACCTATACATGGTCTTGTTTGATTGATGTAAGGGATATGCCCATATTGTCATTCGTTTATATGGTATAAGATGAGACAATCGATAAGACTATTTCTATATTTTACGTGTATGTATGTGCAATAAAAGTAAAAGGATATGTAACCTTCCTATACGAATGCTCTATGAATACTCGATATGAATATATATTATGTGTATGTAGAGGTCTATGTAAACCTCCAAGTAGTTATAATTAAAGTTTTAAATTTTTCAGTTTTCAACCTATGAATGTAATTATATTAGACTAAGAGGCTAGTGTTAGTCTTTGAAAAGGACGACGAAGCTAGTTACGTCTAGGGGGCAAACCCGGATGTGAGAGTATGTTCTTCCTTTACAATAGTTCAAGCTTACGTCTATTTTTAGCGTTCCCCTTACATAGTCGTAAATTAAATTTAATAATTTCTTTTGTCCTTCATCTTTATATAATGTAAATACAGACATTCAAGGTCATCAATAGGAGGTCCATTAATACTACTTTCTACTCCAGATTTTCTTTGGTAAGACTCTTTTGTAAAAATCCGAAAGAGCCTTACATGAGTTTATATGGTTTATTACACTGTTTTAAGGCCAATAACAATTTATATAAGTCATTTAGGAAGTTTTAGAGCCTAAACATTAAGGAACGTCCATGTCGTCGAGAGACTAGTGAAAGAGGAGCTAATGAGCCTTAGCATATCTCACGAGGTTTTAGGAGCCTTAGGTGCTAGCAAAAGATTTCTTTTTCGGCACTTTTTAACCTATGATATGTACTGATGAATGATAAGAGGCTAGTTTTTGTCCTCTCTGGGACGACGATGCAGGTTATATCTATGGGGTGCTCCCTAGATATGACATCCTTACTTCCGAAGGGTTCCACATTTACGTAAAGTTTTGTTAGGATGCCACGTGTCTTTTTTGGACTTTCCTCTTAGTATTTTAGAGGTTTCATGGATAGTTATGTTTTGAGGAGTATAATCCATTTCCATTATTAATTTTTAAAGCCTGAGTTGCCTTCTGGTGACTACTTAAATAATTTTAATTATTCTATGTTATTTACCATTGAGACATTTGAATAAACTACCTTTAAATTCAAATAATGTTGTTCTATTGAGTGTTGAGTACGGCAAAGGGTTCTTGTGGGGGTAATTAATGGTTCTCAAGTGCCGATCACATCAACGGTGTAGCCTAGGGGCTTGACAAAAATTGTATTAAAGAAGAGAGTTCAAGAGTCTTATGGTTTCTATGAATACATGTTTGTGCAGTCCTTCTTATCAGTGTGAAGCTAAACATGTCTATAATTAAAAGGTTACAACATTGAAGAAATGTCACACTTCTTTCATACATTTTTGTGTGATATATTTAAACTCAATTAAATTTTATTTTTATTTTTTGCTTGCTTGTATCTTTCATATCATGCCTCCATGATGAGCTTATTGAGGTTGTCCTTCTAGCAGCAATGTTGATCATCAGGTGTGACGGGTCTTAAACGCACCAAAATTTTAACCCCCAGGAAAGGTCAATAATTTGAGTTGCAGGATGTTATCTACTGTTAATTCAAATGGTAACAAACCAAGTCGGGCAACAAAGATGAATTCATCAGGATGTATCTGATACATCCGCGATCCATCAGATATTAAGGCTGAATACTCCATAATTCACTGGGCAAAATGTCACTAACTATCTAAACAACATTATGGAGGAGATAAAAAAAGGTTTTAGAGGTTATACATGTTGATGCTGTGTTGAACTAGCTGCATACCAAATCAAGGGTATTCCTAGGATCTTGTATGACGAATGGAGGAAGACCAGGGTTGAAGGGCGACAAATTGAGAGCTGACCTACACTCAAAAGTTCCTTCATGGAGCTTTTTTTCCATCTGAGAGAGCCAAGGGTAAGATAATTTCTCACTCTTACATAGGAACCCATGCGTGTCCATAAGTATAGTCTCAAATTCACTCAACTGCCTCGTTATGCTGTAGAGATGGTTGCTGATATGAGGAGCTGGATTAGTTTATTTGTGTCTAGGTTGTCATGTCAGTCAATCAAAGAGGGTAATATTATTATGTTTATAGGGGACATGGACATATCAAGGATAAAATCCTTGTGCAATAAGTCGAGGAAACCACGTCAAGTGATAAGGAGCAGTTCTGCATCAAGAAGGATAACACCACATTCATTGAGTTCAGACACCTGAAGATCGAAAATGTGAACCGGTCATCTTTTCAAAAACTACAACTAGACCTACACTATCATCTTGTAGTTCACATGCACAAAATAACAGAGGTGAGTTAAGGAATCAAAATTCGGAGAACATCAAAGCTAGACCTACTTAGTCTCAAGGTAGTATGGCCCAAGTCGCCAGATGGACCTCTGTATGTGCAAAGAATGGTAGAAACCACCTAGGAAAATGTCATGATTGCTCCAGTGGTTTTTTATAGTGTAGTCAGACATGTTTTATATGATAGATTTCTCAAAGAATATGGAAGGTAATGGTACTGGAGACAATAAATCTCAATCGTCCCTAGAAAACAAAGCTACACCTAGAAGAAATAATTTAGGGACATACGGAGGAGCAAACCATGTGTGCTATCACCACTCTCTAAGAGAAAGAGGATTCACCTGATGTTGTCACTAGTATATAAAAGTGTTTACTTTTAATGTATATGAATTATTTTATCCAAGTGCCAGTCAATCTCTTGTAACTTCATGTAACACTCCGGAAACTAGTATGATCAACTAGATATTTAGAAGAGGGTTAGAATCTAAATGTAACTCCCATTACTTAATAATAAAGTGTTTCATGTTGGGAAGTCAAGTTACAACCATGAAGGACCAATCACTCATCTTTAAGGAAGGCCCTAGATATTCCCTAGATAGTGACCTATAGATGAGGGACATATGCCCCGTTGATCAAGTCACACCCAATGGGTGACAGTTTGTAGGTCAAGGTCCTAGAAACAAGACAGAGATACTCATCCATGGTTCAATAGCACAAAACGTGGGTCCATACTTGGACTATGGTCATGGGGTCGTGAGTCGTCACCTGTGGACTATTTTGAGGAATTAGTTAGGGCACTTTAGGCTTTTTCAAGAATTAAATATTATGAAGTGACATAGTTTTATTCTAAATTTGAGTGATCATATAAGGATTTATGACCCCTAAGTTAAGTCATCTTCCTCATTATTAAAAAATTCCAAATCAAAACCAACTTTTTCCTAAATATTTTCTCTATGGAACTTCAAGGAAGAAGAAAAAGAAAGTATGAGCTAGGCTTAAAGAAACGAGGTCTTCTATACAAATTTATTGGATTTCATTGAAAAGGTATCATGCTATTCATCTATTGATAGAACTCATCCATGGAGCCCCTTAAAAACCCCGAATTTCAATGAAAAAATTCCCCAAATGCTAGGTTTTTACTCCAAGTCATTCCTCCCTTTCAAAGAAAAACTCTAATAATTTAATTACATTATATTATGATTGAATTGATGTTTATTATGAAATCTATATTAAAATTTCCATTGATCCATGAAATTGCCATATTTCAAATTATGACCTTGTGATGTGGGTTAAGTGATGAAAGAAACATATTATGAGATCATATGTTTATTGCAATTGAGTTAGTAGAATCATGTTATCACTCATGTCTTATGTAATAATTATAGATGTGTTGATTGAATATGATATTTGATCATTGAAGGGAAATGTATGAGAATTTTGCATATTTATGAGATTTATGTATATTTTTGTGAACAAATTGGGAGTAAAGTGACTATGATTATTTCTAGCTGTTGTGTTATCAAAAGGTTATCTTGATTTACATACCCATGTGATAATATGATATGCTGGGAAAGATTTTCTCACAATCTGATGATTCTAAAGTTGAAAGGATATTCTCACCTACCTATTGAATCTATGAGCTATAGTATGAATTATGTTTGATTGAGTGTCAAGACATTCTTCTATGACTATAAAATTAGACATTCTCCTATGAATATGAAATTAAGTCAAGATTTATGTAACGACCTGTTTAGTCGTTTTAGAGCAGCAGAACAAATTCTGGAAAAACTGGCCGAAACCACGGACCCAACGACGGACCGTCGCAGTCTCGACGGACCGTCGTGGGTGTTCCGTCCCATGACACTTAGAATTTTTAATTTGGGTACTGAAAATCGACACTCTGAACTTCGTAACGAAATGGCAGAACGGACCGTGACACCCACGACGAACCGTCGTGAGTACCCGTTGCAAAACACTTCAACTTTTGAGAATTTGGTACAAGAAACGAGTCTCTGACCGTCAGGACGGAGGGCAGGACGGACCGTCACAGGGGTGACGGGCCGTCACAACCCACCTGAAACCTGGGGAGGCGCGACAACCGGTGTGACGGACCGTCGCACCCACGACGGCCCGTCACAGGTTGCACAGTCCCAGGCAGTTTAGGATTTCTTTCCTCGTTTTAAGGGACGTTTTGGACTATTCTTTCCTTAATTATAAAGATTGAGGTTTATATTAATAAATCTAATTACTTGGGGGTTAAAATAGGTAACCTTAAGTTAATTAGTGGGTCATTATTACCATCTTTTATTCTTAATTATATATGAATTAGGGTAAAAGAAAGAGGGTTTGAATAAAGAAAAATAAGAAAGAACAAAGAGAGACAGAAAGAGAAAGAGAACGAGTAGAGAGAGAGGGAAACGAAGAGGATAGCAAGGATTTGAGGAGATAGCTTGTTGATCCAATTCTTCGGTGGAGGTAGGTTATGGTTTTCATGCTATTCATAGTAAACTCTTAATAGCGAATGATATATGTTAGTAGTATTGTAAAACCCTTCTATATGCTTAATTGTATGCTTGCATGAATGATGTTATTATGTAATTATGAATAAATAAGCATGACGAAGCTATTGAATCCCAAATCTTGAAAGAAACTTTAATCTACTTGTTAATGATAAGGCCTTGGTATAAAAGAAGGCTTGATGAATTAAGGTAATGGGATTGATGATTCCTTGGTATAGAGAAGGCTTGATGAACGGATATAATGAGAATTAGTGGATCGGAGTGTCACGTTCCGACACATAGTATTAGTGGGACGGGTGTCACGAACCGACACGTAGAATTAGGGGATCGGAGTGTCACGTACCGACACATATAGGGGATCGGGTGTCACAAACCGACACGTAGATTTAGGGGATCGGGTGTCACGAACCGACACGTAGATTTAGGGGATCGGGTGTCACGAACCGACACGTAGATTTAGGGGATCGGAGTGTCACGTACCGACACAAGAGGATTAATGAATATGAGGGAGCGGAGTGTCACGTACCGACACAAGAGGAATATGAATAATGAATCGTGAAAGATGAGAATATACTCAACATAATGAACTTAATTCCCAAATGAGCATGGTATTGAGGCTTGAGCCCTCATGGATGAACTTAATGGTACTTATTGATGATTATAGTACTTGTTGTTGCTACATGTTGAGTTTTATAGTTGATTTATGATATTAATCGATATATACTGCTTTCTATTTTGAGTTGGCCGATGATATCTACTCAAGACTTGTGGTTGTACTGAATTTCTACTTTTATGTTTTCTTCTTTGTTATTTGTGCAATGCAAAGAAACGTTCCGCCAACTTCAACTCAACAAGAGATCTAGCCGCCTTCACTACCTTCGAAATTCAGGGTGAGTTAATGCGTCTAGCTTGACTGGTCTTCTTCTTCAAGTCTTGATGCCTTGAACTTCCGGCATGGACTAGCTAGTAGTTGTTTTAGCTTCTTAGACAGTTTTAGTTTAGCAATTTGAGATAGATGTTCTTGTGATGATGACTTCCAGATTTTGGGGATATTAATAATAGTTTTGAATTGTTTTATTAATGAGTTAAGTCTTCCGCATTATTTTCTGTTGTTAAATATTGAAATGTTAAGGTTTAGATTGGTTGGTTCGCTCACATAGGAGGGTAGATGTGGGTGCCAGTCGCGGCCCCGATTTGGGTCGTGACAAACTTGGTATCAGAGCATTAGGTTCGTTGGTCTCATCACACAAGAACAGGTCTAGTAGAGTCTTAAGGAACGGTAGGGGGACTCCTTTACTTTTCCTTGAGAGGCTACAAGACTTTAGGAAAATTTCACTCTTTCATTCTTTCTTTCGTGCTACTACTTGAGTCCAATTGGTATCTAGGCGATACGAATTGGTATCTGACCATCTTCACTCTATTTCACAGATGGTTAGAACTAGAGCCACGACCGCGCCAACAACAACACCGGCAAGACAAGAAATATCTGAGCCAGCCACTGGGGCTGTGGCTCGAGGGAGAACAACGGCAAGAGGCCGTGGTAGAGGTCGTGGGAGGACGTCCTCTAGAGGAAGAGGACGAGCACCTAGCCCATCTGATACTAGGGCGGTGACTCCTCCACCGACTGAAGAGGTGATAAGAGAAGGGGAGGATGGGGTGAATGAGCAAGTACAGAATGAGGAAATGCCACCTCAACCTACCCCAGATATGATTAATCAGGTTCTCGCTTATCTTAGCGGGTTATCTGATCACGGTCAGGCACCTCCAGTGGTTTCTGCACCAACACCTCCGGTTTCAGAGGTACGACATGCGGCTACTATGGCTCCCCGCATGGATGCCTCATTGGAGATAGGCACATTTCCACGTCTGACCACTGGACCGATAATGACAAACGATCAGCACGAACTTTTCAGTAATTTCTTGAAATTGAAACCTCCAGTCTTCAAGGGTGCAGAATCTGAAGATGCTTATGATTTTCTGGTTGATTGTCATGAGCTACTACACAAGATGGGGATAGTAGAACGGTTTGGCGTTGAATTCGTAAGCTATCAGTTTCAAGGGAACGCCAAAATGTGGTGGCGATCACATGTCGAGTGTCAACCGACAGAGGCCACACCCATGACTTGGGCATCCTTCTCTACTCTGTTTATGGAGAAGTATATCCCAAGGACTTTGAGAGATAGAAAAAGGGATGAGTTCTTAAGTCTCGAGCAAGGTAGAATGACGGTTAACGATATGAGGCTAAGTTTCGTGCTTTATCAAGGTATACCACTCAACTCTGTTTCACCCACAAGAACGGATCCGCCGCTTTGTGAAGGGGTTGAGATCGAGTTGCGGATTTCAGCCTTACAGTAGCGGCTACGGCAAAATCCTTCCAAGAGGTGGTAGACTTTGTGATAGAAGTGGAAGGAGTGAAGCTGCGCGACTTCACCACAACTTCGACATCAAAAGGTTTCAAAGGGAGGTGAGTTTAATAGTTCAGATACTAGAGGACAGAATTCGAGGCTACTCGGGCCGACCAATTCAGTCTTCACTACAGATCGTAGTTGGGGACCACCTCAGACCGGTCAACACTTCTCCGAGAGACCTATGCTTGACTCTAGAGAGTGTTATGGATGTGGGGAGACTGGACATATTAGGAGGAATTGTCCCAAACAAAGTTATAGACCCCAATAGCTAGAGGTAGAGGTGGTCATGGTAGAGGCCGTTATTCGGAGGACGTGGTGGTCGAGGTAATGGTGGTCACCAAAACGGCAGAGGTGATGGGCAAACCGGAGCCACTACATCACAACATGGTAGGGGCAACGGATGCATTTAACGATAGGGCCCATTGTTACGCTTTCCTGGCGGTGCAAGCGGAGGCATCCGATCTTTGTCATCACAGGTAATCTTTTGGTTTGTGATTGCATGGCTTCTGTATTGTTTGATCCTGGATCCACATTTTCTTATGTATCTTCCTCATTTGCTAATGGTCTAAATTTACATTGTGAATTACTTGATATGCCTATTCGTGTTTCTACTCCGGTGGGTGAGTCTGTGGTAGTTGAAAAAGTGTATAGGTCTTGTTTGGTGAATTTTGTGGGGAGCAACACTTACGTAGATTTGGTTATCTTAGAAATGGGTGATTTTGATGTAATTCTGGGTATGACTTGGCTCTCTCCGAATTTTGCGATCTTGGATTGTAATGCTAAAACGGTGACGTTAGCCAAGCCTGGGACAGATCCGTTAGTGTGGGAGGGTGACTACACTTCCAATCCGGTCCGCATCGTCTCCTTTCTTCGAGCTAAGAAAATGGTCAGTAAAGGGTATTTAGCTTTCTTGGCACATCTTAAGGATGACACTATTCAAGTACCTTCAATCGAATCAGTTTCGGTAGTTCGAGAATTTTTGGATGTGTTCCCTGCAGATCTTCCTGGTATGCCACCAGATAGGGATATTGACTTCTGCATTGATCTTGAACCGGGTACTCGCCCATTTCTATACCCCTTATAGAATGGCTCATGGAGTTAAGAGAGTTAAAGGCACAACTTCAAGAGTTATTGAACAAAGGCTTCATTAGACCAAGTGCATCCCCTTGGGGTGCTCCGGTGTTATTTGTGAAGAAGAAGGATGGGAGTTTTCGGATGTGCATAGACTACAGAAAACTGAATAAGGTAACTATCAAGAACAAGTATCCTCTTCCTCGCATTGATGACTTGTTCGATCAACTACAAGGTGCTTGTGTCTTCTCTAAGATTGACTTGAGATCCGGTTATCATCAATTGAAAATACGGGCAACGGATGTACCAAAGACTGCTTTTCAAACTAGATATGGACATTACGAATTTGTGGTGATGTCTTTTGGTCTTACGAATGCCCCGCCAAGGCTCATGAGCTTGATGAACGGATCTTTAAGCCATATTTGGACCTTTTCGTGATCGTATTTATTGATGATATATTGGTATACTCGAAGAGCAAGAAGGAACATGAAGAGCATTTGAGAATGGTATTGGAAATGTTGAGGGAGAAAAAGCTTTACACCAAATTCTCTAAGTGTGAGTTTTGGCTAGATGCGGTGTCCTTCTTGGGGCACGTAGTTTCTAAGGATGGAGTGATGGTAGATCCATCTAAGATTGAGACAGTGAAGAATTGGGTAAGACCCACTAATGTATCAGAAATAAGGAGCTTTGTTGGGTTAGCTAGCTACTACCGCAGATTTGTCAAGGGATTCTCTTCTATTGCTTCCCAATCGATTTAACTTGACTAAGCAAAATGTTCCATTTGTATGGTCGGATGAGTGTGAGGAAAGCTTTCAAAAGCTCAAGACTTTATTGACTACCGCACCCATTCTCACCTTGCCAGTGGAAGGTAAGGACTTCATTGTTTATTGTGATGCATCCTATTCTGGGTTGGGTGCAGTGCTAATGCAAGAGAAGAGTGTAATTGCTTATGCTTCGAGGCAATTAAAGGTGCATGAACGTAACTATCCGACCCATGATTTGGAGTTGGCCGCGGTAGTATTTGCACTAAAACAATGGAGACACTATTTGTATGGGGTTAAGTGTGAAGTCTACACGGATCATCGTAGCCTTCAAAGACGTCTTTACTCAGAAAGATTTGAACTTGAGACAAAGGAGATGGATGGAACTACTAAAGGACTACGATATCACTATCTTGTATCATCCGGGGAAGGCGAATGTTGTAGCGGATGCTTTGAGTAGAAAGGCGGGAAGCATGGGAAGTCTAGCTCATTTGCAAGCTTCTAGGCGCCCATTGGCTAGAGAAGTGCAGATTTTGGCTAACGATTTGATGAGGTTAGAAGTAAATGAGAAGGGATGACTGTTAGCTAGTGTGGAGTCGAGATCTTCTTTTCTTGACAAGATTAAGGGAAAACAGTTTGATGATGAGAAACTAAGGCAAATCCGAGACAAAGTGTTGCAAGGAGAGGCTAAGGAAGCACAAATCGATGAGGAAGGTGTTTTGAGAATCAAGGGAAGGGTATGTGTACCCCGAGTTGATGATTTGATCAACACTATTCTGACAGAGGCTCATAGTTCAAAGTATTCTATACATCCGGGTGCGACCAAGATGTACCGTGACCTAAAGCAACACTTTTGGTGGAGTAGAATGAAGCGTGATATTGTTGACTTTATTGCCAAGTGTCCAAACTGTCAACAAGTAAAGTATGAACACCAAAGGCCGGAGGAACACTTCAGAGAATGCCCATTCCNNNATGGAACTGGGGGAGAATTGCAATGGACTTTGTGGTTGGTCTTCCAAAGACATTGGGTAAGTATGACTCCATTTGGGTGGTTGTCGATAGGTTAACTAAGTCTGCTCATTTCATTCCGGTAAAGGTGACTTACAATGCAGAGAAGTTAGCCAAGATCTATATCTCGGAAATCGTTCGATTGCATGGGGTTCCACTATCCATCATATCAGATAGAGGTACGCAGTTTACTTCTAAGTTTTGGAAAACATTGCATGCGGAATTGGGTACTAGGTTGGACCTTAGTACTGCGTTCCATCCTCAGACCGATGGTCAGTCTGAGAGGACGATTCAAGTGTTGGAGGATATGCTTCGTGCATGTGTGATAGAGTTTGGTGGCCATTGGGATAGCTTCTTACCCTTAGCGGAGTTTTCATACAATAATAGCTATCACTCAATCATTGAAATGGCTCCATTTGAAGCATTGTATGGTAGGAGATGTAGGTCTCCCATTGGTTGGTTTGATGCATTCGAGGTTAGACCTTGGGGTACTGATCTCTTGAGGGAGTCAATAGAGAAAGTGGAGTCTATTCAAGAAAAGCTTCTAGCGGCGCAAAGTAGACAAAAAGAATATGCAGATCGAAAGGTTAGAGACTTAGAGTTCATGGAGGGTGAACAAGTCTTGTTGAAAGTTTCACCAATGAAAGGGGTGATGCGGTTTGGAAAAAGAGGTAAGCTAAGCCCAAGGTATATTGGACCATTTGAGGTACTAAAGCGAGTAGGGGAGGTGGCTTATGAATTAGCCTTACCTCCAGGGCTGTCCGGAGTACATCCGGTATTTCATGTATCCATGTTGAAAAGATACCATGGAGATGGAAACTACATCATCCGTTGGGATTTAGTTTTACTTGATGAGAACTTGTCATATGAGGAGGAGCCTGTTGCTATATTAGATAGGGAGGTTCGCAAGTTGAGGTCGAGAGAAATTGCATCCATCAAAGTTCAATGGAAGAATCGACCGGTTGAAGAGGCTACTTGGGAGAAGGAGGCAGATATGCAAGAAAAATACCCACATCTGTTTACAGATTCAGGTACTCCTTTTCGCCACTGTCTTTCTTCTTTTGATCGTTCGGGGATGAACGATGGGTAAATTGGTATCTATTGTAACGACCTGTTTAGTCGTTTTAGAGCAGCAGAACAAATTCTGGAAAAACTGGCTGAAACCACGGACCCAACGACGGACCGTCGCAGTCTCGACGGACCGTCGCAGTCTCGACGGACCGTCGTGGGTGTTCCGTCCCATGACACTTAGAATTTTTAATTTGGGTACTGAAAATCGACTCTCTGAACTTCGTAACGAAATGGCAGAACGGACCGTGACACCCACGACGAACCGTCGTGAGTACCCGTTGCAAAACACTTCATCTTTTGAGAATTTGGTACAAGAAACGAGTCTCTGACCGTCAGGACGGAGGGCAGGACGGACCGTCACAGGGGTGGCGGGCCGTCACAACTCCACTGAAACCTGGGGAGGCGCTGACGGGCGTGGACGGACCGTCGCACTCCACGACGGCCCGTCACAAAGGTTCTGCGATCCCAGCGATTTAGGATTTCTTTCCTCGCTTTAAGGGACGTTTTGGACTATTCTTTCCTTAATTATAAAGATTGAGGTTTATATTAATAAATCTAATTACTTGGGGTTAAAATAGGTAACCTTAAGTTAATTAGTGGGTCATTATTACCATCTTTTATTCTTAATTATATATGAATTAGGGTAAAAGAAAGAGGGTTTGAATAAAGAAAAATAAGAAAGAACAAAGAGAGACAGAAAGAGAAAGAGAACGAGTAGAGAGAGAGGGAAACGAAGAGGATAGCAAGGATTTGAGGAGATAGCTTGTTGATCCAATTCTTCGGTGGAGGTAGGTTATGGTTTTCATGCTATTCATAGTAAACTCTTAATAGCGAATGATATATGTTAGTAGTATTGTAAAACCCTTCTATATGCTTAATTGTATGCTTGCATGAATGATGTTATTATGTAATTATGAATAAATAAGCATGACGAAGCTATTGAATCCCAAATCTTGAAAGAAACTTTAATCTACTTGTTAATGATAAGGCCTTGGTATAAAAGAAGGCTTGATGAATTAAGGTAATGGGATTGATGATGCCTTGGTATAGAGAAGGCTTGATGAACGGATATAATGAGAATTAGTGGATCGGAGTGTCACGTTCCGACACATAGTATTAGTGGGACGGGTGTGACGAATCGACACGTAGAATTAGGGGATCGGAGTGTCACGTACCGACACATATAGGGGATCGGGTGTCACGAACCGACACGTAGATTTAGGGGATCGGGTGTCACGAACCGACACGTAGATTTAGGGGATCGGGTGTCACGAACCGACACGTAGATTTAGGGGATCGGAGTGTCACGTACCGACACAAGAGGATTAATGAATATGAGGGAGCGGAGTGTCACGTACCGACACAAGAGGAATATGAATAATGAATCGTGAAAGATGAGAATATACTCAACATAATGAACTTAATTCCCAAATGAGCATGGTATTGAGGCTTGAGCCCTCATGGATGAACTTAATGGTACTTATTGATGATTATAGTACTTGTTGTTGCTACATGTTGAGTTTTATAGTTGATTTATGATATTAACTGATATATACTGTTTTCTATTTTGAGTTGGCCGATGATATCTACTCAGTACTTGTGGTTGTACTGACCCCCTACTTTTATGTTTTCTTCTTTGTTATTTGTGCAATGCAGCAAACGTTCCGTCAACTTCAACTCAACAGTAGATCTAGCCAGTCTTCACTACCTTCGGAAATTCAGGGTGAGTTAATGCGTCTAGCTTGGACTGGGTCTTCTTCTTCAAGTCTTGATGCCTTGAACTTCCGGCATGGACTAGCTAGTAGTTGTTTTAGCTTCTTAGACAGTTTTAGTTTAGCAATTTGAGATAGATGTTCTTGTGATGATGACTTCCAGATTTTGGGGATATTAATAATAGTTTTGAATTGTTTTATTAATGAGTTAAGTCTTCCGCATTATTTTCTGTTGTTATATATTGAAATGTTAAGGTTTAGATTGGTTGGTTCGCTCACATAGGAGGGTAGATGTGGGTGCCAGTCGCGGCCCCGATTTGGGTCGTGACAATTTAATATGTAATCCGTGGGAATAAATACTTAGAATCGAGCAGACAAAAATATGAGATGGAATTATGTATCCAAGTTGAGTCTTGCATCCCAATGAAAGATTTTACACGAGTTGGGTCTGGCTTTCCAAGTGGGTTACTTCTACCTTAGTTGAATCAGTGTTCCTAGAGTATGTATCTCATGAGATTGAATTCTTCTAACTTAGTTGTGTTCGGGTTTCTATTAGCATTCTCATTATCCCATAAACTATGTTCCCTCATAGATTATTTATCTAGTGGATCTCCCAAACCTAAGCATATTGTCTACCTTATTCTAGTAGGACAACCCCTTTTTTAGTGATGTCGGAATCTATAGTAAGCTCACATGGTATATTTCTATTAAGGCATGTAATCCATTATGACTATGAATAAGAATATGAACTATGAACTATAATTACTAAAGAAACTTTACTTAGTATGGTTGAGATTAGAGGATCTTATTTATGCATTTCATAATTATGTTTCGAGGGTATTTATGTTTTCCTCTTATGATAGGATAATCCATGTTACAAATATGCTTATGACTTATGTTTTTCTACTATCTTCAAAATCGTTCTTTGACATAGTAAATTGCACGTATTCTACTAAAGTTTTCCTTTTTACATGTTTTCATGATTTTATGCAAGGTTATCTTACATAGTGCATTTTTATACTAATCCATGATTTTCCTACATTATCCTCAAGTTTAGGGTACAGTTCGCAAGGTAGTCATCAATATGGCTAAATCTCGAGTTTCTTATTCTCCTAGCTTGTTGGTGAGACCTCAGGATTCGAGGAAGGATGTTATCATTATAGTTACTCTCTTGTTTCTCCTATTCTTATTATGTTGTATAGGATATGTCAGTGATACAAATGAAAAAGGGAGGATCTTCAAATAATTGTGATACCGAATCATTTCGCCGGCTGATCTTTCGCAGCACAATTAATTACAACTATAAATAATTTATAAAATCTTAGTTTACTAGGTAGAGATTGTGCAACCACACTGAGAATTATTATTCTAGTTTTAAACATTGTCTTATGTTTTGAGACATTTTTCCTTAGTTTTTGAAGATTTCAAGATTTCTAATTTCAAGAAAATAGAAGTGGGTGTTGAAGTCTTTTCATTGTAGAGATGTGTAAAGACACTATCAGTCGTACCCATTTGATGGACACCATTTGGTATCAATTTCATTCTTTTTAAAATGTTTAGCTGAAACTCCAATTCATGGGGTTTGATTATGTGATTAAGGGTTGATATAATTGTTGGCTATTGCAAACTAATAGTTTATTTGTTGTATAAAAGTAATTTTGTTTAGTAGCTGTTGTTGAATTTTATGGGTTGTAGTCACAAATAAAATCTTATCTTAGCATTTTGGGCTTGCTCAAAAGAGATGTTTTGAAACTAAAACTACATAATCGATTGTATGTGTGTAGTGGATTGTCATGATTTCAACTCGAGAGCGTCAATCCTAAACCCTCTTCCACACATTCTGCTCGATAGAGTGAATGGACTAATGTGAGGGCCATGCTTAATTGTCTATTATTGGTGTTTGAGAGAAACCAATTGGTTAGGTGTAAATTGCGAGAAAGAGAGAGAGAGGGTTTACCCCCACTAAAGTCTAGTTAAGTCACTAATATATATTTGTTTACTAGTAATTGCAATTACTTAATTATTTGACTTATCCCAAAATTCTATCACATCACAAGAGTCCCGTCTCCATACTTGTATATTTGTGTATTTGTGTTTTAGTTGATACTTAGTTGCAAATACCCGTTTTGATAATCGAAACTTGTGTCACCCTTTAATTTGTGATGTTTTCATACGTAAATGTCTATTCGCAATAACTAGCTCAAAATTCTTCGCACTTGTCTATAAAATTTTGATACCAATTTGGTTAGGGTAAATTGTGTGTGTGTGTGTGAGAGAGAGAGGGGCTTAACCCCCACTACACTCTAGATTAATAACTAATATGCAGCTATTTATCATTGATTTTGATTGCCGCATTGTATATCTTATCACATAATATTATCACATCCCAAAAATCCTATCTCTATATTTGTATTTTTGTATACTTTCTATTTTAGTTGATAGTTGATTGCAAACCCGCCTTTTGATAAGTTACACTTGTCTCACCCTTTAATTTTTTAAGTTCTCATTAGAAAATGTCTTTTGACTATAAGAAACTCGATCCAATTTACACTTGGCTTCTAATTCTCAAAACCAGACCATTGGAACACAACCGCTAACCCTTGGATGAGTAATATTACTACTCATGATTGTTGACACTTTAACCGGAGTAGTGTTTTGATAGTCATAGAACATCACCAACCACAAGAATGTAAAAAATGAGTGTCATACGCTACATTAGTGAAACTATTTAGGTAAGAGAGGTAGTACAAAAATGGACCAAGTATGATAGCAATAAATAAGAGTTATGTAACCAATCTAAAAAAAACTTTTACTAACATGCAATGACCAAATTAAACCATAAGATAAAAGGGTTAGAAACATAAATCATGATAATGGTGAGTTTAAGTTAAAAAAAGGTTTATAACATATGTTAGGTATTTTAAAAGTAAGCCTTGTTAATTATTGTGTAAAGTATTAATTAACCAAAATACACAATATGAGCTATAACTTGAGATGTAGTGTACTCCTTCCATACAGAAAGGAGAGTGTCCTACTTGCCAAGGTATGGACCATGAAATTGTTGATTACATAGACGCACTTCCTAAAGTTTTAAGACCATCATCATCTATCAAAGACTATCATCTTACGGTCGCACATAGCTATGGGACATGGGTAGTGTCCACTTGTTTAGTGGATTCTAAGCATAAATCCCACATAATAGTTACTAATATTAACTTCTGTTATCATTATAGGATATGGTTAGTCTGCGCTTGTCTCTTAATCAATGGAAAGGCATAATTAAGCAACTAATCCAAACTACAAACATCATAGATTATGTCCTTATACCATGGGTCCTTAACAATCCATGATCTTTCCATAATAGCTTTTAAGTACCATAGTTATTCTCCCCATGGACAAAATTTCCTATTTCTAGTGGATATAGTTTTGAATGTGTGATGTATGATCATTGATGGAATATTTGATACCCTATTTAGCATGACCTAACTTAGGAAAATATGCCTAAAAGCATTTAGAGAAAATCTAGATGTCATTCATGTCATTTGGCCAAGGTTTATGGAACATATGAATACCTCGTCTATAAGCTTACTTGATTCATAAGCATTACTTTTATTAAATATGAATTTCTCTATAATTCCTTAATTTCAAGGTCCAAGCATCCTCAAATTCAACTACACCAATTTCATTAAAATGGCATGCAGATGTTCATAAATTCAAGTTTGATGGTTTATAGTCAAATGCATGGATGTTGAGTGGTTTCATGGTAATTCAGCTTAGAAACATGTAGTTACTTCAATTCACGCTTAATAAGACATAAAAAAACCGATGACAATTGAATAAAACCTTAATTTTATTTGTGAAACTAGTTGTACAAAATTGGGGAACTTAGGAATCCTATGGAGGAGAGAGCTTTATAGGTGAAGACAATCATACGTTGATAATAGGATCTTACAATTAATGGATGATATTGAAATTGATCTCAAAATCCTGGACTTCTTCTTCATCCATAGAGAGAAATATTTGAGAGGATGGTCTTGATCAACTTGGGGGAATTTATGAGAATGAATTGAATTGGATAGTTTGGAGGGTAAAAGTGTTTATGTAGGTCCTAGGGTGGAATATGAAATGACATTGTATTGATTTCAAACAGTTGGGAAAATACTGAAAAGTCCCTTTAAAGTAAATGTCGAAGCCTCGCTAATGGGCTGACCTACAATCAGTAGGTCATACCACGCACAATCTTGTTGGACTGTTGGTGGTTTTAGAGAGAACATTTTTGGACCCCCAATAATGGATCTCCATGTACGCTAAGTTGGTTAACTTGAGCCCTAGATTCAACCCTTCTTTTTTTTATGTTTCTAGAGAGAGAAATACTTTTTAAAGGAAGAATCAAATTTCCTTTGGTGGATTTACGAGAATGACTTGAATGGGTAAGTTTTGGGGATAAAATAATTTATATAACGGTCATACGCATGCTTCAAATGATATAGTATTGTCTTTAAAAAATCTAGAAAATAACCAAGAGCATTTGATCTTATAACTGGTTGAAATCCCTCACACCACCCTTCGTGAGCCATCAAGGAGCACATGGACCATTGTGGAAGCCATGTTCCTTTGCCAGTGGATTGCAAATATTCCCCAAAAACCATGCACCCCATGACCCATTCCATGAGCCTTGTTGGCTCTCACGAACAATCACGTGGCTCGTGTGGAGAGTCAGTATTTTTGATATCTACTTCCTTCAATCCACGACCATCACCACAGCTCGTTAGGTTCTTCACAAGTTGTTTGGGTGCTCGTCGGAGGGAAGCCTTCTTGGCTTAACTCTGTGAGCCACTATGGGCTACATTAAATCTCGTAGTGCAACTCACGGCCCATCAAAGCTATTTTGAAGGGTGCAAAAATCAAGTCCATGACTTTCTAGTTCTCACTTATCCCCTTGCTTAGTCTACTAGATGTCACAAACCGAGACTACATACCTTGGATGTGACACGGTCTATAAGATACCGAAAATCGTAATACAAGTCTAATAGAATTCATAACATAAGACATAAGTAAAATGGAATAAAATTTAAAACATTTAATCGATACAATAAAAAATCTTTGGTTAAAACATCGAAAGTCTTGACATTGTCTCACATGTCCATGTACTACAATCGATGTCTAAAAATAGGTTCACAACCCTTACAATATAATATCTGAATGTTAAATAATTAAAAGGAATGATACAAAAACATAATACTTGTCCTCAGATCTATTAGGACATACCACAAGCTTTGGAGAATAGTCCATCCAAGAATTAACTAGAAGAAGTCACCTCAGACTCCATAACCTACAATTAGTCGAAAAATAAAACAAATATAGGTTAGAACACAAAAATGTACTAAGTATGATAGTCATGTCAAAATCATGTGGAAAATAACATCTTGGTTGAAAACCATGCTATATAAGAATTTGAGGAAACGTCATGAACTTTATTATAAAAAACATGAGATAAAAATATTTTCAAAAAACAAGTCATTACACACATTACAATCATCATATTATGAAATATTATGTTATACTTGTGCAATGTACAAACGACATCTCATAACCATTCATACTAAGTACAACTCTGCGGCTACCATAGATGAACTTACAATTTTTCATATTCAGCCAATAATCATACATGAGGAACATTGAAATTTAATAAGTCTTCACAAGGAAGAAAAATCCTAATAGTATTCCGAGCTAAGCGTTCATCAATACATTAAACCTTTAAGTCAAGATTCTCATTTATTATGAATACATTCATTTCATTAGACATTATCTTTTGAGAGCAACACCATGACATTCTCCAAGCCTACTTGTGGAATGCATGGATGGCATCACATACGACAACCCACACTTCATAGAGCCTCTCAAGAAACCATAGCACATAACTCACATGATGGGAATAAGCGTTAACTAATACAGACCATGTGATAACTCATGGAATTCGGCATCTATCCCACACCGTAAAGGTTTGGTATACCTACCTTAGATAGGACCGATAATATTTTATTATAGGTGGATCCACTAGTTAATAATCTCTGCGGGCACATAGTTTGGGCTAAGAAAGATGTTAATCAAAACTCGGCTTAACATGGGGAGAGCTTCAATCTTACCATATCCACTCGATGCTAAGATTACATTCCCATAGAGTATTTCATCCTCATTAACATCATTACACATGATAGGGTGCCATTTGCCTACCTACCAAAAGTATATTGATTCACACATGAAAGGGTGGCATAACCCTACCGATTAAAGGTACATTATATGGAATGCTCACTGAATCCTTATGAAATGGTGTCATAGGCCTACAGATTCAAGGATCATCATTATCATTCATCGAAGAATTCCGTTAGCCTACCGATCTAAAAAAATTTATTATCACGCATGCAAGGGTTCCATTAGCCTATCGATGAAAGATATATATCATTACAATTGTAGGCAAATAATTATTGATCGAAAGTAAGTATTACTTCATTTTTTAGAGCTTAAATATTTTATATTAATCTAATTTAAATATTTTAATTTTCATCATATTTCAGTAAGTTCATTTTAAAATATTTAAAAAAAAAACAAAATAAAATGTTCTCTTTTTTTTAGAGTTAATAAATAAACGTGTATTTTTAAACTTTTATTTTTTTGATTATCTATTTAATAATTTTACTAATTTAAACAATTAAGTTAATATTTTTATACTTTGTATGTTTAATTGTAAAAAAGTAAATGTCATACACAACCCTACTTCTACACCCACAACCTCACATCACCCCACTTTTTCCTCAACCATAAGTCTCATCCCACTTCCCACAGTACAACAACCCTATTCTAAAACACCCCCAACTACGTCTACTACAATACTATACATACAGAACACAACCAAAAGAAAAAGGACTAACAGAAAAAAGAAATGACACTTGGAGAAAATTACAAAAAACAACCAGCACACAAGCACATCAACATCAAAAGAAAAGAAAAAAAATAGATTACACACTAGACACACATGTAAAAAACAACAAAAATCATATATATCTTTCCCAAAAAATAAACACCAGAAACGAAACAAAAGATTTGTGGATTTTCTATCGAGTTTTAGTCAAGATTTTATGATATTTATTCTCTTTGTTTAAGTGTTTCAACCTTTCTTTATCTCTTTAATTTGTTGAAGGATTTTGATGGGATTTTGTGACAAATTTTATTATATTTACTTCTATTGATAAATTTAATTGAAATGATCCTTGTGTTTAGTTGTTATCTCTCTATTTCATGATTGAAGGTAGCTTTAATCGACGATTATGTGTTTTTTATTTGTTAAGTTGTGATCTTTTTAAAAATGAACAGGTCATAACATTGTTCTTGTCTTGATTTAGTTAATAATGATAAGGTAGGTAAAATTAGGCTGAAATAAATAAATATATTAATATCATTGTATTTTATGAAACAAAAAATGAGGTTTTTTTTTAACAATTCTTTATTGTTCTATTTGATTCGAAAGTGCATAATTTATTTTGACATTAACTTTAACAGTAAACAAAAAATTAATTTTTAACATATAAAATAAAAGATACAGAAATAATGCAAGAATTATATATTGTATCCTCAATATTGAGATTTATATTACATTATTTACCTTTATGTATGAAGGAATAATATTTGTTCTAATGACTAGGTGAATTTTAGGCATATTAACAAATATTTTTTTCAATTAAGAATGTGGTTACACATCTTTTTGAGATAGTAAAGGTAAAACAGGAATGCGGAGACGCATCCTGTTTGAAAATATAAATAACTTTTATCAATTTAAAGTTACACTTATAGAGAATTATTAGGTGAAATTAGAAGAAGACACTTATGTCTCTGAACATAACGATCGAGAATGCAGTTATGAATATAGTTTAAGAAAAATATATAATCAACAATAAATATATGAACAAAACTCTAGCATATAAAATATATCTAAGAAAGAGTTGATAGAAGTATAAGTCGATAAAAGTGACCGTGGAAGAACAACGAAACTCGAGGTATGCCTAATACCTTCCTATCAGTCTATAGAATTCCTTGCCAAAATTTCTAGTTTGCAAATCAAACAAAGAGTCATTTCCATTTGATTACGGATTAAATTAAAAGGTGACTTGGAACACTATAACTTAATTCCAAGTGGCGACACTGAAAAAAGAAAAATGATACCTAGTCAATAATCTCAATTCAATTGGAAAAACATTTGCCACCGTGTGCGAAAAAAGGAGTGTGACATCTATGTCGACTCTGCTGGGGAATAACAAGAAAACAAGCTTTTCATATTGATTTTACATGATTTAATTATTTTATTTTGGGAAAAAGGCTAAAAAAAACTTAAACTATGTGAAAGCAGCAAAAATGTCTTTCGTATATAGTATTGTTCAAAAATGTCCTTACTGTCAATACTTGGGTCCATAATGTATATATATATATATATATAAATATATATAAATATATATATATATATATATATATATATTTATATATATATATATATATATATATATATATATATATATATATATATATATATATATATATATATATACTAATTAAAAATATTATGAAGAAATACTATTTGTTTTTGTCTCTTCTAAAATAACTTTAACAAATAAAACAGAATTTTTTTACTTCTTCTTAATCTCATTTTGTCAACAAAAAAAGAATAATTTCATGTACCATTTCGATAGATAATGTGTGTCATATATATCAGATCGTAGTATATGGATCATTAATTTATATTTATATAACGACAAAAAATAATAGTGATGATAAAAAAAAATTTGTTCTGCTTTAAAGTAAGATAAATATTATCTAATTTTTTTTAATTATTAATTCAGAAAAATGTTTCAAAGATAAAATAATAATATAGTTAGTTTGAAAATGAACTTTTTTGACTCATTCAATAACAATAAGGGCACTTTTTGATCAATGTATTGATGGAAAGAGACTTTTTTCGAGTAAACTACAAATGGGGGGCATTTTTGTTCTTTTTGCATAGTATAAGGGCAATTTTGAGACAAACTAATGATGGTAAGGATATTATTTAGTCATACTATAAACGAAGGTTATTTTTGTCCCTTTCACATTTATCACTTTGATACTGTTGGGTTGTGTATATTTATCTTCTTGCACACCATCCGAGTCTTAAAAAATAAGATAAGAGGGAATGCAGTTATGCATCCCACTTTCTTTTATAGTTAGAATTGGAGTGTTTGTGCAACCAGTGAAGAATTTTAGTAACCAATATTACGCGGAGTTGGACCAACAATGATGTCGAAATAGTGTTGCTAGCGATAAGTTGTCTCTCCTTGTATTAAGTGGTCCACAAAGTTAAGCAAGTAAAGGTACCTTTTTCTTTCATGTTTGAACCTTGTAACTTGAACATAGACATGATTATCCCTAGAAGGCTCGCTTATTTGAAATATTTGCATTTGACATAGTGGGACTTCACATAATTAGAGAGAAAACCCATAAAAATAGTTTTTAGAAATTCATAATTACGTAAAAATGAAAACTCACAATAAGATAAATCATTTCTAAAAAAAATCACAAGAACAATACAATAATATGAAATCCGTTCAAAATTTTTTTATACAATTTAAAATAAACATTATTAATGAATTTTCAACAATTTTTTAACTTTTAAAAAATAAAATAAACGAAAAATCAACTGTTCAATTTGAATGAACTATACACACATGATTCTCACCTCTATGAGATACGTAGGAAACCTTCTTCGGGTTCGATGATCCTTATTTAAAAATTCTTAAAAAATAAAAAAATTCTAATTCTTTACTTAATAATTAAAAAAGATAATAATTTATTATCCATCATTTAAAAAATAATTTTCATTCAAAAAAATTTTTTTACTCATATTCATTAACTAGGTTTGTCTTTATTTTTGCTTTGAAAAGATACGTAGGTGCCTTATTTTGATGTTCGGTTCAACTAAGAAAAAACATAAAATTTTCGTCATAGAAACTGGGGCAAAAATAGATAGTCTTGTATTTGGGATTTTTTTTACTTTATTGTTATCAACATATTTGTAATAAGCATAAAAAGAAATAGTTAAGTTTATAACTATTTAGAAAGACAGATAAACTCTGTTGTGACCTATAGACTTCTTTTGGTATCTTTTAATATATGTATGCAATATTTGAGAGATTATTTTGGTTAAAGTTAAGTCTAAAATAAATTTTATCTCATTTTTCATGTGCATTTTGTGGTGATCTCTTTATATATAATTCAAGGGATTGACTTTGTTATGTAGAACTTTGTCCTTAATGTTAGTTGAAACAAAATTTTGATAACCATTTAATTTGGGGAAAGATTATAGGTTTTGTTTGATCCTATTGTGTATTTCAACCCTACCTAATGACATTATATTCATATAACTCTTGTTTTGAGGATGAAATATTTTAATTCGAATAACTTTGCATTTATTATATCATAGTTCCACCTCCCTGAGCACATTATCCATTAGATACACATTGTCAGAGGCCTAAGTTAGATACCAAAGTGAAAAGGTAGAATAAATGAAAGTTCAAAAAATGACAAAGAAAGTTAGAATAAAAAAATGAAAAAATCTCCAACAAAAAAGAGAAGATATAAGGAAAAAATAAGAGACAAATAAATGAGGAGGGACTTTCAAATGAAAAAAAAAAAGGTCAAATGCGAAAATGAAAACATTTGAGAGCGTAGTGAAATTTCTAAATAAGAAATATGCACTTTATCCCAAATGAATATTAAACCTTTTCCTAAGCCTACATTACCATTCAATGACTAGTCATATTTGATCTCATTTTTTGTTCTCACTTAAGAGGATACTTATGTAAGGTTCAAACTTATGGTATCTCAATCTCATATTTTGAACATCATTTTGAGTGTTAGTGGCCCTTAAAACGTCCTAATATAAAAACAACATATTTCAGTTGAAGCAACTTTCTATCAAAGATTAGCGAAAAAAACCGAGGATGATAAATATCGGCGTTTTATAAAATCGTTGAAGCAATTTTATATCAAAGTCTCTTTGGTAGAAGCTCTAGAACAAATGCCCCGATTATGCCACGTTTAAGAAAGATCTGGTTACAAAAAATAGATCGGTCACTTTCAAGTGTGATTATAGAATGCCGCATTGTAGTGTTATAGCTACAAGATCTCTCGTATAAAAGAAAGAAGATCCGGGTGCATTCACTATTCCTTGTACAGTCGGTTCATTACATTTTGCGAAAGCATTGTGTGATATGGGGGAAAGCATAAATCTCATGCCCCTCTCAATTTACAAGAAGCTGGGTTTGGGTGACCCAATACCCCTTAACATGCGGCTACAGATGGCTGATCAAACAGAGGAAAGCCCTAAAGGGATACTCAACGATGTGCTGGTTAAAGAGGAGTCCTTCATATTTTTGGTAGATTTTGTTATACATGATTGTGAAGTCGATTGAAGTTCCTATTATTCTTGGGATCCCATTCCTTGCTACGGGTAGAGTCTTAGTTGATATGGAAAAGGGCAGATGAAATTTTGGTTGAACAATGAAGAAGCGACCTTCTACATTTGTAGGTCCATGAGGCAGAGTGGTGAGCTCCAATCGGTATGTGATATATCCTGCAAAAAAAAGATAAAGAAGGATTATAACCTAAAAAGTGAAAAATGAGAGTTTATGGTTGGGGATTTTGTGCTTATAGACAATTCTAGGTTGTGTTGGCTTCCGGGAAAGCACAAGTCCAAATGGACTGGACCTTACTTGATTAGCCAATTATTCCCTCATGGAGAAGTTGAGTTAGAAACCAAGGAGGGAGTGCGTTTTAAGGTTTATAGAGAACTAATAAAATTCTATTTTGGGCATACTAAATCGGCAAATGAAGTGATCGAGGCATACCACCTTGATGAAGGCTGAGTAATCAAGTGTCCTCAGTCGTGTCGCGACATTAAATCAGGCGCTTGTTGAGAGGTTACCCAATACATATATTTTTTCCTTCTAGTAATGGTATCATTTTTTTCTAATGGATTTTAAATTTGCAGGCACATCACCAGGAAATTCTGCAGAAAATCACTCTACAACAGTCACTGACAGACACATCGACGGCCCGTTACGAATGCGACGGACCGTCGCATGAATCCGTCATGCCAGGTAGTCGGGTACTCGTCGCATCATTTATGAGCATACCCGACCCGACCCGGTTGGAAACTTCTAAAAAATTTCAACCTATAAAACCCCGCACCCCTTTATTTGAACGGTTTCGTTTCCTCTTTCTCCCATTCCCTCCCTTTTAAACTTCCCACTCCTACCTCTTTTTCAACCGATCATTTCCCCAAATTCCTAAAATCCACTCTTTACTAGTCTGAGTCTGATGATGTGGTTCTCTTCCTTATCACCAAGTTCCTTTCTTGCTTTTTTTCCTCAAATTCTAAGCTATGTGTCCCTAATTTCTAGCCATTTACATTGCCTTTTTTTTTTGTCAATTAGTTTTAGCCTATCTCTTATTGAAGGGTTCATTCTTTAAACAAATTTTGTCTAACCTAGGATGAGAATCCTCAAAATTGCCTTGTTAAAACTCTAGAAATAGATGCTTTGCATTGCTTGTTTACTAGGTATTTGGGTTAGACACATGTAGGTTAAACACTAAAAATTCCATTTCGGTCATAGGAGATGATTATGGTATCCCAAGTTCTCTCATTGAATGAAAAAATGAGACCCCAATGACGGACCATCGTACCCATGACGGACCGTCATAGGGTCCGTTCCAACATCCCCAATGTCCAATTTTCTCCAATTGTCCACCAACGGACACAGGCGACGGACCGTTGTTCCCACGACGGTCCGTCCTGCACAACTGTTGTGGTTGTTAGAGACCCTATTCCTAGGGTATCTCACTTTTTTAAGTGTACTCTTACAGATATATACGACGGACCGTCATACCCTAGACGGTCCATCCTGTACAACCGTTCTGGTTGTCAGAGAACCTGTTCCTAAGGGTCTCAAACTTTTTTAAAGTGTCCTCTTACGGACATCTACAACATACAATCATACCCTCGACAGTACGTCCTGTATAACCGTCATGATGGTCAGAGACCCCTATCTAAGGGTCTCGATTCTTTTTCCAAGTGTCCTCTAACGAACATCTATGACGAACCGTCATACCCTCAATGGTCCATCCTGCACAAACCGTCATGACGGTCTGAGACCCCTCTCGTAAGAGTCCCCATACTTTATCCAAGGGTCCCACGACGGACATCGTTGACGGACCTTCATCATCACAACGGTTTCTCCTGCTTATCCGTAATAACTGTAGAGAGACTTACCTTCAGGTGTATCCACATAAACATAGTTTAAGTAAGACATGAAGGACGCTATGACGGTCCGTTTTACTCACGACGAGCCATCACCTGGTCCGTCGTGTTTCATTGTTACTATAAAAATGTCATTACATCTTTACTTTTTCATTTATTTTGTTTCGGTTTGCTTGTCTTCTTTGCTCTTGCTAGTACTAATATTTATTCCTTACATGTACTATTTGTAATAGCACCAAAACAAGATCGATTCTACGCATGTGGGCAATAAATGTTTGTCGCCCCGTCTGCCCGCCTGGTCATTGGCTCTGATGATGAGCCTGACCCCGATGACGTGCCCCTAGGCACTGCCAACTCATCCCGAGATGCACGTGCTGCCAGAGCCACACTCAAAAAGGTGACATCCGGCGTAGTCACTGCCTCCCAATATGATGAGGAGAGCACATTGACCGGCACATCTTTGGGGTCATCTACTCATGAAGAAGGAGCGTCAGGCTCCTTAGGAGTTTCGTGGTTGGAGGAAGCCTCCGGATATGCTGAAGTCCCTGCACCCGCCACAGCTACACAGTCTGCCTTGTCTGATGAGGCTGACAGTTTTGAATCCACTCTCGGCTCACCGACTCTTGCTCTCAGCCCGGTCGCCGATCAGCCCAACCGCTGGTGTGTCGAAGGGCAGTATCAAGTTTATTCAGATGCAAAGTTTTTTAATGATAAAGGAGTTATGACACAGACCCTTACATTGAAGATGGGGGTCCTTACGGGAAGTCTCACTACTATGGAAGAGATCCACAATCTCTTCACCACACACTGACTGGAGTGGACAGTTCATTCTTTGGGACGTTATAGTGAGGAATTGGTTCGAGAGTTTTACGCCTCCTATGTGGCTACTCTTAGATAACAGATTGATAGGCGGGCTACCCCCGCCAAATAGGACCCACTTGAGCATGTTCGAGTACATGGCATTCAGGTTGATATCTCCCTGGCTGCCACCCATCGATATCTATTGGCAAGGATATTGATGACAACTGGACCCCTCACACCGCCCAATTTGACTACCGGTGGCAAATTGTAAAAGATGACCAATTCATGCGTGGGCCATCGCAGAGAGAGACCACCATGAGGTGGCTTGCTCTGCACTTGCCTAATGATTGACAAGGTGCTGAGTGGGTAATTGAGTCGAAGAGATCCATCAAGAAGGCTAACCTGACCTTCACGGCTAAGTTCTTAGGTTTGATTGTCCACCACTGCCTTTCCCCCACAGCCGCTGATAATATAATCACATGGTATTATGCAATTATAATGGCGGCAATGATAGCCGGGTTTGAGGTGGACTTTGCTTGGCTTCTACAGGCAGTCATGCATGAGATGGATTTTAAGGTCACAACTACTTAACCTTTTACGTGCATGATATTCTCTTTATGCAAGTTCGCAAGCGTGCCCATCTGGCACATTGATCAGCTCAATACCCCGATGGGCACATTTGATTTTGCCTCATCAAGGATGAGGCCAATGAGTTGGCTCCACGCAGAGGACCCCGTCCAGAGTTGCCTCCACTTGGTGACAATCTGGCTGATACACTTGCTGAGGCTCGCACGGCTACGCAGGCTGATCTGAAACCACTAACACTACCCAGGTCTAGTATATCCCGGGTAGTAGCACTGCCCCGAGCTCCTCTCGCTCATCCCCTTTCCCTACTCTGGTCCCGCTTGATAGGGTCCAGAAACTAGAGGCACAACTGTCTACACTTCTGCATCACATCCATCCTTGGATGCAGAGGTCTATTGCTAATGCAGAAGAGCGCTTGGAGCGAAAAATAGTCCAGCACACAGTGGATCAGCGCTTGGACGCTTTGAATTGCGGGTGCTAGCCCGGCTATCCCCTCAGGTGGATGTGTCGACCCTTCAGGCTGCGGTCAAGAGTCTTCAAGCAGACATTAATATGATTTTAGAGGCTAGGGTGACTGAGTATGAGGCCCCGTCTGCCAAGCCTGCTGAGGACACTGTGATGGAGGCTTTATTCGTCACTTCTGATATTCCACCACCTCCCCCTCAAGAGCATGATCAGAGGATTAGAGGTCGAGAGGAGGATGAGGCTAGAGCACGGAAAAAAAAGTGCCATAAGATGAAGGCTTCGAGGAAATCCTCGCTTGTTAATGAGGAGGCGCTCGGATGAGGGCTTTAGAGTCAACTGCTGGAGCATCTAGCTCAAGAGATATGGAGATAGCGGGAGGCACTGCTAATAGTGGTGTTTCTTATGAGGACACTACTAAGGGTGTCAAGATTACAGAGGTACTGGGTTTCGGGGAACCGGACCCACCAGCTTGCTGATCGTCGACGCTTTGCGCCCAAGTTTGCTACGCCTACCGCTCTCGTATTCCAATTTTTTTATGCATTCGGGACAATTACATGTCTTTTTGTTGGGGGTGGGGTGAATGGAAAGTGAGTGCTAGGGTGAAGTCCGATTATCCCGTTTCACTATCCTCTTTGGGGGTTTTCTTGCCAGTGTTCTTTTACCCCAAGAGACTGATTATTTTTACTATTGAACTAGCATGTCTATATATTTTGTACTTAGTTTAACTCTGAAACATGAAGGCTAAAATGATATCCTGATGAAATGAAAATGATGCATGACTAGGCATTGTGATTGATAAATGTGTGTCTCTAAGTATGTCATAGAGAAACACCACTACATGACCCTGAGTCTAAAATTCGGACTAGGTGTTTAATAATCTGGTAGAGTAATGAGATGTAAAGTGCGTGTGAGGATGATTTCAATAGTCCACTATTTGTACTGAGCTAGAACTTGCCTGGTTAGTCCTTCTAAATGTAAGATGTAGTAGGCAGTTAGGAAAAGATCATAGGCCCTTGTTCAATATAGCCCATTTTTAGCCTCAATAAAAAAAATGAAATTAGTCATTCTATGATACAAATGATTTGAGTTTAATGTAGACCATTCTTTTTCACCCCAACTGCTCTTTTCTGGGAAGAATATTTTTGCCCTGGTCCCTCTTTGGACATGTGCAACTCAGCTTGTGCAAAAAGCGTAAGTTGAGGGTGGCTAATGCAGTAAACAACCTTTTTATGGCCCTGACCCACCTTTGGGTATTGTTTACTTTGACTCATGGCAAGGCCATGAGTTGAGGGTGGCTATTGTGAGGAATGCTCTAGAAAGTGGGGTTGAAAGAACAAAGAGAGAGAAAGAACAAAGGTAAAGTGAGTCAAGAACCAGTTGAAAGAAAAGTGAAATAAAAAAAAACAATAAATACAAGCAATAAAAGAAGAGAATCACTAAGACAAATGAAGAAAGATAGAAAAATAACAAGGTGAAAGAATATGAGAAATTGGGAGAAATAAAATGATAAATAGTGGTATGTTTAGCCGATATGTCAAGGAGGGAAAATAGTCACTAATGTATACCTAAATATACCCTACCTGACCCCGACCCTATGTTACAAGCTAAGAAAATCCTATCGTGATCTTAAGAGTTGTATAGAGAACTTAAAGTAGTGAAAATAAGGGCAAGCTTATGGCAATATGTATGAATGAGTTGTAAATTTGTTATGAGAGTGAGTTTTGAAAAGTAATCCTTATACTAAAACTAAAATCATTATGTGAAAAATGAGGATATTGATTTGAAGTGAGGACACTAGTTGCAATAAAGGAAATATTAGCACCTCGGCGAGAAATTGAAGAGGACAGGTGTTTGTGCTTGGTGAGTCCGTGTCATGGTCAGATTCCACATAATTCAAGCCTAATAGTGATAGCATACATAAATATGATGAGACTTATCTGGATTGATAGCCAAATGATTGCGAAATATAAATCATGGATACTATTGTACAAAAATTTTGTAGTGAGTCATAGTTCGTCGCTTAAGGACAAACAACGAATTTAAGTTGAGGGTGTTGATATACTGTGGTTTCACGGTATTTTTAATGTTTTTTTTTAAGTTTACTGTGTTTCCAAAAGCCTTTTTGTATTAATTTTTTATGTAAGTTTATCTTTATTTGCAGAAAATCTGTCTAAAGATGCACGAGGAGGTTTTTTAGCAAGAAATGCAGAAAAGTTACCATCTAAGGAGCTTGTGATGGTCCGTCGTGTTTGCGATGGTCCGTAAGTTGCATCGTAGTGAAGCTACTGAAAGAAGATGGGGAAGTCTAACCAAGTGTAGGGTTACGAAGTGCGTGACGGACTGTCGTAGCCATGACGGTCCGTTTTGTTGGTTCGTCGTGATGATCAGAGAAGTAGTCCCAGTACCCAAATTCCAAGTGTTCAAGTGTTATAGAACGAAGACCCTCGATGGACCGTTATGCATGTGATTATCTATCATACCTACCGTCGAGGGTAATGAAGAGAGCAACACATGAATTTGCAAAGTATGGGACAATGACGTCCATGACGGCCCGTCGTGACCACGACGATCCGTCGCGAGGTCCTTCGACCCAACCGCGTTTCGAAAGGTATCCAGCAATTAGAGTCCTTCTTTTATTAGGTCCTTATTTTTTATAAATAGTTAAATAAACCTCATTTTTGGGGTTAGATTCTCATACGGTTAGACTCTCATTGGGTTAGACTCTTGGGTATTAGAAACTTTTATGTTATGTTCTTGGTGAGGAGATTAATTTAATTATTACACTTTGGATTGTTACACTTTTCTTTGTAGTTGATTGTTGGTGATTTTGTCAATTAATCAAGTAAATTTCTGAATTTTATTCTTTCTCATTGAAGTAAGTGCATGAATTCTTATATCATATATATGAATATTGTGATTATTACTATGGGTAACTAAACTCCATAACTAGGGTTGTGGGAACCATGGGTGTATATTAAGATAAAATCTAACTAAAATAATAATTCTAGAATAGTCTCTTGCATGTACTGATAATTCTTTCACTTAGAAGTATTTTTAACGAATGGCCAATGTTATAAGTCACATAAATGATACTTGCCGGACCAAGGAGTTAGATAATAGGAAAATAATTATCAAAATATATTTAGTGTATACTATCTAATAGGCTAGTATTGATTTGTACGAGGTAATAACTTGGTCAAATATTGAATACAATGCTTAATATGAAGTAAGGTAAGGGTTAGTATAGAAACACACGTAGCTGGACCAAGGTGCGAGTGAAATTTTTTAGATGCCGGACCAAGGATTTAGAAATACATAACTTACCACTTTGCATGCAAGATACAAGTAAAGAATTATTATAATTAGAATTATAAAGTTATGAACCTGTGGGGAACTCGTAAACCCTAGTTACTTTTATTAATTGATTCAACTCCAACATTTGAATCTTTTAGCTTTCTACTTTAATTTAGCTAGTTATTTAGAAATAACCCCCCCCCCCCTTTTATTGTCTTTGTTTTCGAAGGAAATAATTGACTAAATAGTAGTAATAATAGATTGAAGTTAAGTCTGAACTATTTTCTTCGTGGAAACAAACCTAACCTCATTAGTTGGGTTCTTTAATTTATACGACCGCTTTACTTCTTATTTGAGAAGTAAGTTTAAGCGTATCAAGAGTGCTAAAATCTCACTCTATGTTGCAAGTTATGCAGTGAATTCAAGTCGAGGTTAATATGCTCACCCATAGATCAAGGTGATATCTTAAAGTCAAGACTCTAGAGAAGCTGAATAGATAGGAGCTTGTACTTTTATTTTATTTTCACTATTAGTTTTTATTTTATTTTCTATGTACGGATAAGAGTTGTGACCTGGAGCCCCAATGGAACTTCACTTAACTCGAACTCAACACCTCATCTCCTTGAACTACATGCGACTCTATTCCCTTATAACTTGGTAATAAGGCTCGGTCACACAAAAAAAAAATTCTTCAAATACAAGTTCTATCAAAATTTATCAAGTTATCTATTTTTATTATCTCAAAACTCTTCGTGTTTCCTGACAAAAAGGGGCAAACTGTAAACACGTAATTTTTGACCGAACGTAAGTTTTACTTCATTTTTTAAATCTTAAATATTTTATAAAAATCTATATTGAATATTTTTATTTCAAACTTATTTGAGTAAGTTTATTTTAAAATATTTAAAAATAACAAAATAATTTGTTTTCTTTTAGTTTTAGAGTAAGTAAATAAACTAGTATTGTTTTAATTATTGTAATTTTATTAATTTAAAATATTAAGTTAATATTTTTATATTTTGTAGGTTTAATAGTAAAAAAGATATCCTACACTACCCCATTTCTACACCTAAAACCCCGCATTACCACACAATTTCCTCCACCATAATCCCCATCCCACTCCCCACACTACAACACCCCTATACAAAAACACTCCACAACTACATCTATTACACTACAATGCATAGAGAAAGTAACCAAACATAAAAGGATAGACACATCAATAGAAAAAAACACTTGAAGAAAATTAGAAACAACAACCAGCACACACGCACACCAACAACAAAAGAAAAGAATAAACATCGACAACACACAACACATACATACAAAAATATACAAAAAACATATACATGTTTCCCAAAAAATCAACACCTCAAATGAAATAAAAGATTTGTGGGGTTCTATTGAGTTTCAATCAAGATTTTGCGATATTTATTCTCTTTATTTGAGATTCAAATTTATTCTCTCTATTTGAGATTCAACTTTATGTTATCTCATTAGTTTATTCATGAAATTTGAGGTAATTTATGATAAAATTATTAACATATTTATTTTCAGTCATAAAAATATTTGAAATAAACTATTTGTTTAGTTGTTATTCTACTTCATGAATACAGGTAGCTTTAATGATTATTATATTTTATCTTTTTTATTTGTTAATTGTGATCTCATAATAATGAACCGATGATAACATTGTTCTTTTCTTGATTTAGGTAATAATGATAAGTTAGGTACAATTAGGCTAAAATAGATAAATAAAATATTATTATGATATTTTTTTTTAAAGAAATGAGGTTTGATTTAAACAATTCGTTTTGCTTATTTGATGAGAAAGTGCATACTTAATTTAGACATTAACTTTAAGAGGAAAAATAAGATATAAAATATTAACATATAAAATAAAAGATATAGAAATAATGCAAGAATTAAATATTGTATCCTCAAAATTTAGATTTAGTTTACGTTATTTAGTATTATGTATGATGGAAAAATATTTGTTTTAATTACTAGATGAGTTTAGGCATATTAATAATTATTTGTTTAATTGAAGAATGAAATATCTTTCTTGAGACACCATAAGAAGCACAATGATTCTGAGACACATCTTGTGTAAAAATATAAATAAGTTTTCTTAATTTAAAGTAACACTTATAGACAATTATAGCACTAGACATCAGGATGGAGAATGCAATTATGCATTCGTTTTAACCCTAATAAATATATGAGCAAAATTGTAGCATCTAAAATATCTCCAAAAATTTTTATAAAAAAAGTAGATGTCAATAAATGTCACCGTGCTAGAACCACAAGACTCGAATAATACCTAATACATTCCCCTCGGTCAACAAAACATCCTACCTGAATTTCTAGTTCGCAAACCAAATAAAAAGATTTTTCCTTTTGATTAGGAATTAAATAAAAAGGAGTATTGGATAAACATTACTGAATTCCAAGTGACGAATCTGAAAAAAAAAGTAAAAATAATCCCTAAATCAATACCTACATTTAAATTTCAAAAACCAATCCGCCGTGAGCAGAAAAGGGGTGTGACAACAATAGTTCATCGACTAATAATTAAGGGGCTACAACTATTAGATCTAGAGATTCAAGATAAGGCCTAAAATACTTCATTAATCACTTATGAAAGGTCTACGAGCATTGGGTCTACCGATGCAACATTCATTAGGTAAAGATACATTAGTTGCACAAGTAGAGGATGCCTAAGTCTATCAATTAAATATGTATCATTATATTGAAGAGACCTTTCACATATATAATATTCATTCATTAGTTTATAATTGAGAATAACCTTTCAATAATAACACCATTACATTGTAGACATGATCACATTACTTTCATTCATATCACAAAGAATACACATAGCCATGATCATGCAAGAGTTCTTCATAATTTTCCTTCAAAGGCTATGAATAAATCTCTACCCAAAGATCAAGAATACTATTTTAGATAAGGAAATATAATGACTGAATAACTCAATTAACATAGACATAATAGATTAACCTTCTTCCATAATCAATAAAACCAAATCGTAAATTTACAATTTAGAATTTTAGTGGAATCATAATTTCATGTCAAAATTTCATAATAATTGAATATTAGTTCCTCAATTCAATCAAAATTAATCATAAAACAATCATTGAAAAGTTTTGAAGTTTAACCCATGACTTAGATTCAAACACTAACTTTTGGGGGACTTCGGAAATTTTGAATTTTTTTACGAAGGGACTCCTTGGATGGAACCAAGGATGAAGACTATCATACCATGACTGACCTATGGACAACAACTACGAGACGTGGTTTGTCCCACGCGGGCGTTGGGGGGTGGGTGTGGTGTAGGTCACATTTATAGGTCCTTGGATTTTTGAAAGGTTATTTGTTCTTGGGGCAGCCTTAGGGTTAGGCTTAAGGTCATCTTAAAGGACCCTTTCTTAGACCTTGGGGGGTCTTACCTTGACATTTAATCCCTAAAAACCTCAACCTAAGCTTGGGAACTCAGTTTACAACATAAAACTCAACAATACACTCGTAAGGCTCTAAATTCACCTACTAATTGTCCGAGTCGTTACACTAGATTCCTAGGTGTTACATTCACATACTAAGCCATAACAAAGAACCCTTCAAAAATACATATCGTTCTAGTATACCTTGACAATTATTTCCTCCACTAGACCTTGAATGTGAAAAATCACCATTAACCCTTATTGTCTTCTTTGAATCCCTAGTATTTTTCTTAAGTTTTCCTTATTCTATTTGTTGGGCAAGAACAATAAAACATGAGATTTCATCTCCTTTAACAAGTATGGTGGTTAGGAATTCATTGTCCACTAAGTTGAAAGCACATAAAACAAATTTAATCATTCTTTCCTTTGGACCGTCAACCATAATTGGAGTATATATAGACAATTGCATGAATTTCAAAGCATACTCCTTCACACTCATATCCCCTTGACGAAGGTTCTAGGTTTTAACTATCTTTTCCTCAATCATATAGAGGGGAAACAACCTATCATGAAAATGAAGCCCAGATTTCTCCCAATAATGAAGACCATCATTGTCGCCCTCTATTTGTTCCATTGGTTTAACCACATTTGACAAACACCTTAAGTTTATAAGCCACAATTGTCCGGCTTTTCCACTAGCGTTACTCCTATAATCATCAACATCTAATGTACCTCAAAAGGAAATTCGGAGGGTATTTGTTGACTTAAGAACAATTAAATTCCAAAGGATTCATCCTAGAAAACTCTTTAACTCTAGTTGTCGTCATACACAACCTTGGGTTCGCAGAAACCACAGCCTTTCTATTTGCTAGAGGCCTCAAAGCTTTTGCTAATGCGTGAAATGCAACTCAAAGCTCATCATTTGTCATGACCCAGGGCACACCCTAGACGTAACATGGCATACATGAATCTGAGAAGCCTCATATAAACCACTTAGCTTTCATAACATAAGTTAATAGAAATGAGCGGAAATGTAAACATTTTTCCACCAACATCAATGTTTTATATCAAAAATGGAAGTCAATTGCTCTTTTTTCCGAAATCATGTATATCATAAATATCTTGGGACACTACAAATACAATAGTGCTCAAAATATATCAAAAGAACATAAGAAAAATGATTGCTCTATCCTCAAATACTATGAGGACTCACCACTCTCCAAGTCTTGCTCCACTAACATCCTGGTGACGAGAATGGGAATTGATATTGTTAGACCCTACATTTTCGTAAGAAATATGGGCAAGAGTATGTGTTAGTACAAATATATACTAAATATTGTAGCTTATGTAAACGTAACAGGAGCATAGGAGTTAGGCATAATAAATACACACAATATATCATACCAATATCGGATAAATACTTCTTGACGTAACATCAAATCATGGAAGACAACTCTAGTAACCATAAAAGCTCATAATTCATTGTAACATAGTCTAGCTTATGTTTTAGAGAGATGTAGAATCCACTCTTTGCCTTACAACTAAAGAAAATTGGACGTTGCCTTTAGTCCTTCTAAACATATGGATCAGGATACTCACCTCTTGTCCAACAACATAAGACATGGGTATTCACCTTTTGTTATTCTATAATGATCATGTGTATTAACCTCTTGTCCAATCATATCTTAATTACATGGAATTCACCACCTATGCAACTTTAAGGAATAAGACTTCCCCTTGGGAACATGCATCCTAAAATGGAATTTTAGACACCTTCTCAAAAAAATAAGACTCAATATTAGTAGACCATCATGCATTCATTTTTTTTAGGGAAGATAGGAACTACATCTACCAACATAACATGCCTGAAATTTTAAAATTTACTCATATTCAAGGAGTAACTACCTTCTCCATTATAAATGTATGCTCTAAACAATCTCATGGAGATCATATGCAATTAAATCTAAAAAATCATCGCTAAATCAAGTTCATCAATTTATCTCTTAAAGTCTATGGGAAGTTCACACTTATTACACTTACAACATGAGGAATATTAATCATATAAATCCTTTTTTTTCATAACACGAGTTTATATGAACATCTATAACATAAGGAAATCATCGGAGCATCAATAAACACATGACTTCAAACAAGGAGAAAACCATGAAAAACTCATTTCTGCAAGCTAGAGGAATAGAAGGGGAAAATGTAGGACTACGCCTCAATCCAGACAAGATAACTCACGCGGATCATATAATGACATGAATTTACCTTTCAAAAAACACCTCTACTTTTTTTCCAATGAACAAGTTACCAATTTTCTCATAATTTAACTAGTACCCTAACTAAAAAAATCATCAATTTTCACACATTGATTATGAATTTCGGGTACAAGGATCAATTTTAACACTCACACTCAGGAATAAGTTCAAATAGAACTAGTGCATCACGTCATAGGATTGGCCTTATCTTCGCTGCTTAGGTTTACCAAACTAGATATAGGATCACAATAGGACTTTTTTCGCATGTAACGTAGGCTTAGTATCAAGTATGGTAAATTTGGATACACTATCTTCCCTCCTTGACATTACAACTAGGCTTTCCACCACTTTTTATTGCATTCGTGCAATATTTCTTTTCTCTTCTTTCTTTTGACTCATATCAACCTTAGGTGTGACTTTCACCTTTGTATCTTTTTTTCCCTATTGTTCTTTCATTTTCCCCAGCTCACATTCTTCTCTTTACTTATTATTTTCTTTTCAACATCAAAATCTTTCACAACCATTTCTGGGTATTCTCTCGTAATAGACACCCTATACTTATTACTTCATGAGTCGAGGTGAACAATACACAATGTTCGGTCTAATAAAGTCTCAAACTATTTGGATCAAAGGGAACATTCACTTCATGTAGTCAACCTCTTTTTAGGCTAGTTGTGGACAATTCTGAACAAGGGCCTATGATCATTTCCTATCTTGTAGAGCATATTCCATCAGTATGACTAACCTGGCAAATTCTTGTTATACACAAACTTATGAAAAAATAAATATTCTCAAAATAATTTGGCGCATGATACGCTCAAACTTACTTCTTAAATAAGAAGTGAAGCGGTCATGTCAAGTAAATAACCCAACTAGTGAGGTTGAGATCGTTACCACGAGGAAAATATTCTAGACTTAACGTCAACCTGTTATTACTATTGTTTGGTCAATGACTTCCTTGGAATGTAAAAAACATTAAAAGGGGGGTTTCTAATTCTAAATGAATGAAAATAACTAACGCAATTGAAAGAGACACTTAACAACTTTAAATGTTGGATTTTTATCAATTAATCAAAGTAACTAGGGTTTACGTGTTCCCGACAGGTTCATAACTTGATAATTCTAACTATAACAATTCTTTCCTAGTATCTTGCATTCAAAGTGATAAGTTATGTATTTCTAAATCCTTAGTCCGGCATCAAGAAAATCCCACTCCGCACCTTGGTCCGGCTATGTGTGTTTCTATCCTAACCGTTATCTTTACCTCATATTAGGCATCATATTCGATATTTGACTAAGTTTTTACCTTGTACCAATCAATACTAGCCTATTAGATAGTATAAACTAAATCTATGTTGATAATTCTTTTCCTATTATCTACCTCCTTGGTCCCGCAAGTAGCATTAAGGCGAGTTCTAACGTTGGCCATTCGTTAAAAAGACTTCTAAGCGAAAGAATTAATAATACATGCAAGACACCATTCTAGAATGGTTATTTTAGTTAGGTTTTATCTCATTATTTGCATATGGTTCCCACAACCCTAGTTATGGAGTTTAGTTACTCATAGTCATAATCACAATATTCAAATATATTAAATAAGAATTCTTGTACTTACTTAAATGAGAAAGAGTAAAATCCGAAAGTTTGCTTGATTAATCACCAATAACCACTTGCAAGAATCTCAAAATAATCAACAATCTCACAAAAAGTCTAATGATTATCAAAAGTCTAATAATCTAAGAATCTAACAATGAACCCAAGTCTAACCTAACAGAGTCTAACTATCCGGAGTCTAACTATATAGAGCCTAACCTCAAAAACGAGGTTTTTTGAACTATTTATAAAAAATAAAAACCTAATTAAACAAGGACTCTATTTGCTGGAAATCTGCAAAAACGCGGCTGGGTCGACGGACCTGGTGACGGATCGTCATGGTCACGACAAACCGTCATGGACTTCGTCGTCCCATGCATATGCAATTTCTTCTGCTGCTCTTCTTCATTACCCTCGATGGCAAGTATGACTGACCGTCATAGGCACAACGGTCCGTCGAGGGTCTTCGTTCCAAAACACTTCAACTCTTGGAATATGGGTACTAGGATTACTTCTCTGAACTTCATGACAAACCTGCAGGACGGACCGTCATAGACACGACGGACTGTCACAAGCTTCGTAACCCTACACTTGGTCAGACTTCCCCATCTTCCTTCAGCAGATGCACTACGCTGCCACTTGCAGGCCATCACAAGCACGACGGACCGTCATATGCTCCGTAGGTGGTCTCTTCTGCATTTGTTCACTCAAAATCTCCGCATTAAGCTTTGGACAGATTTACTGCAAAATAAAAGGAAACTTATATAAAAATTAGCCCAAAAAGGCTTTTGGACACACTAAACTTAAGGAAAAAGTATTAATAATACCGTGAAACCACGGTATATGAGCGCATCATTACATTATCAAAGTATCAGAATTTTCAGTTAATGTTTTAGTTACATGCATTGTATTTGGTGCATTTTCATGTCATGTCTGGACCCAACACATTCCACTTATCTGAGCCTATATATGCAAGCACTATAATTTGACGGGGCTCTTTTTTGTAGTCGTTATACATCAATCTTTCAAATTTCTACAAATATACTTAGTAATACATCTTGGTTCAATAGAAATTTAAGCAGCATCTTGGGAAGAAAGAACAGACACAAGAAAACCCTAATAGCGGTCGTGAGTTGGGATACACAAAATGCCCCCTATCAAACTCAATTTACCCTACCCCTAACAAAAGTGAGAACAATAGTACATAATGTACAATAAATCATAGAAAGCATAATTGTAAGTGAATCAAACCTCTCACGCATAGTTTAGAAAACCTCTTAACAAGTGGGTGGGTCCGGTTTCGTGGAGCCCGCAGGAACACCAATTTTGTCACCATAAGTGGTGCCCACATCTCCAAACATGACACCATCAGTAGTTTCATACACCACATTATCAGAACCATCATTAGTGCTGACTAGTCCACTACAGGCACGGAACTGGATGCCGCAATATCTAATGCTTGCACCCTCTTCTGGCGCATCTCTTCAACCACTATTGAGACCCTTCTAGACTGTTTCACCTCTGTCCTCGACATTTTTATGGCACATGTCTCATCACTGGCCTCAGGGGTGCAACTAGAATAGTTTTTTAATCCAAGAACATGTGGTATGGGTTGCGTCTTAGCAGGTTCCTTGAACAGGGCATCAAGGATAGTCTCACAACCGGGGAGCCCCCCTTAACGTAACTGGTGTCGTCGTCTTCGAAGCTTACATCATTCAATTCAAAGGTTAAAAAAGAAGAAAATATAAAAATTATCTTCTATTTATAATGAGGTTTACACAGACCTCTCACATACACATAATATATATTTATATCGAGTATACATAGACCCTTCGTATAGAAAAATTACATAGTCTTTTACTTTTATTACAAATACACACACACACAATATATATATATATATACATTTATATATATATATATATTTATATACATTTATATATATATATATATATATATGTATATATAATATATATATAACATACACTTAAAATGGATGTCTCATCTCATAACCATCTAAACAAGAGTATAACAACTGGGCATAGCCCATACATCAATAAAATAAAGGCCACAAATAGGATATAAAATCTATAGTACTCAAATTAAAGGAAATGAAAATAATATCTTTAAAACTAATCAACATCCAATGCTAGAAAGTGGAAATATCCTCTAAGTAGTGAGGACCTATCAAACTAAGGGAATGGGAATCCAAGTCTCCCTTCGAATGTAGTCACGAGCGAAACCTAAAATGCTGGGTATAATGGAGAAAATGGGGTTAGAAAATCACTTGTACAAATTATGAGACCATATAAACACACAACATAAAATCCTGCTAAAAAAGTACATTTCATTAAAGCATGCAATTTACTTTGAAAAAAGCCTCATGTACATTCAAGAACCAATACAAGCCAATAATAAATATTCATTAAGTTTTTACCAAATGCATCAAAAGGCCAACAATACTAAGTATAGTCAATTAAACATGCATATCAACATACTTGAACATATAATTAATACAATCCTATCATCAAATTATAACATCAACGAACGTATATCAGAGTTCATAATGTCATAACCAAAGCAAGACCATTACTCATGAACCCTCATTAATTCCACTAATGCAATGACTAAGAAAATCCCCATAACCTTGCTCAATAAAGTAAAACTCACAAGAACCATAAACATTTTCCAACTTCACATAGCATACCATTAAGAGTACAGAGCAACATACTTCTGCGTTAGAGACCAAACACATGTTCATAAGTGAAACTAACATTATATAGTGTCATCAATATGTAAGATCATCATATATATATACAAGAATATACATATATAAGAACATCCTTCAAAGATTTCCCTCAGGACTAACTTGTGCAATATATAGGTAGAGTCTTATACTCATACCTAGACTAAGCTAAACTCCTTATGTAATCCTAGTTAGAGTTCATTGATTACTTCATTTGACCTTTTTGGGATATCTTTCTTTAACTATCATAGAAGACATTATCCAATATGGAATTCGATGTCATGGAATGATACACTGATAGAAAGTGGACTACTTGCCAAGGTATTACCAAAACAAGATCATAGCTTCTATGTGTATGAACTAGCTAGTATTGCTATGCGGGCAACATAGTTCAACATCTAGGAGATATAGTTGGATGCCTCATTATTCTAAATGCATTATAGTCCCCAATATCATGAGTACATTAGTGATCCTACCTTCCCTATGTGTGAAGGGATACACCTCACTCTAGTTCACTCGGTGCTAAGCTATAACTTTGTTGAAATGTCATTAATGTCTTTATAAATCATAGCATAATGTAGGTCATATGGTATATCCCTTATATAATAATCATCATTGCTCAATAACAATTACATGAGTATTGTCCTTTAATAACATTTCATACATGTGAGGTTAGCACATTCACATAGTCAGATCATAACAAGGCACATTGGTAAGTTATCACCATCCTTATAACATTTACATCTTAGACAACCACTCACAAACCATAGTTGATGACATTCCAATTAAAAATCATACCAACCCTATAAATATTAGCATAATGTATTATGCAATACAACATCATCACTTAATCACAAGTAATCGTATTTGATGTAAAGAATTGAGATCACAAGACTTACCCAATCTCCTTCACAATGTCATCATCAAGGTCTTATCATAAACCATCCAATTCAAACGAAAATAAGTGTAATATCATCAAAAAATAGTAATCAACATAATAATGAAGTTAATTGAATCACTACACCACAATTCATCACTAGTTCATACCCTAGAGTTAGAGACTTAGGTCAAATTCATAATCTTCTTCACAACCTAGGCTAATTACTCAAGAACTAGTATAATTGGATTACAATATATCACACTCGACTCATAACATGACATAAAAACAACATAGAATAATAATTTACACGTTAACCAAACCAAGTTTATCAATACTAGATAATTCAACTCAAGATCACAAGCTAGTGTTAAAGGGAAAAAGGTCATCTTTCAACAAATTAGGTCAATGCATCAAGAAGTAGTCTAATTGATTAAATAATACATGTTAATATTCTCATAATAACAAAAATGTATCATAAACATTAAATTTCACAAATCAACTTCGTAGTGGAAGTAAACCCACTTGAATTTCATACTTTTGAAATCAATTTAGAGGAACCCTTTGGGGAAAGACATCCAAAAAAAGAACGAAATCTCATACCTTAATAATTGATGAAGTTTGATGGAACAAATTTTATCCTTTTCATCCTTAGAAACCTCCTTTTCTCTGTCTTATTTGGAGTTTCTTTTGGAGAGAGAAATAAGAGAGAAGGAAGAGCAATTGGGTTTTTCGAAATAATGAGAGTTAATTGAGGTTTTAGGCTTAGGGTAATTTATATTGGGACTTAACTAACTTAATTAACCACACACTAATACATAATTAACCTCCTAACTAACTAAATAATTATATGAATTATGTAAAATAAGGCAGCACATAGGGGCCTGATCTACGAGACCCTAACCGATAGGCCGTAGGTCAATCGAGGCACATGTGCCCCTCTGTGCTGCACACCCGTCGTTGGTGTCATAGAATGGTCCAAATGGATAATTATCCAATACATCTAAATGTTTGTGTACGGAAGCAGCGAAACTCTGTCGATCCAATAACGCCTCGTCGCTTGCAACTCGTGGGTAGACACTGCCTTTTGGCAGCTTTTTGCCAAATTGCAAAGGTCCTTCTTCAAGGATCCTTGGTTGGTCCTTGGGGAGGCTTACCCGGACATTTCGACTATGAAATATTTGTAATATGTTTTTTGGCTCTTCAAACTTAGTCAAATAGGCTAAGGCACACTAGCTCCTCTTGAACTAGTTTCCGGACGTCATGGACGTTCCTTGACGTTTTGATTCTAAACTTCCTAAATGATTTATACACATTATAACTGACTTTAAATTTTTTTTACAACTCTTAGACTCACATGTTAGGCTCTAGATTAGGATTTAGACTTTTATAGTATTACATTATTCCCCCTTAGGAATACTCGTCCCTAGATGACACAAAAATTCCTAAAAAGGAAGGAATAGACTCAAGACTAGCAGTTGAATAAACAAATAAAAATTCTACATGAGTCACAATAATGATCATCATAGTCACATAAACTTTTTAACCATACAACTAAAAATATAATTTTAAACTCTTAGGAGTTCAACATTTATTTCATGCTTATTCATTACGTCAAAGCTTTCTTCCACACATATCAACGTGCTCAATATATTTCATAAAGACTCAACATACCAAAATGCATAATGTAATCTCAAACCAATAAAAAGCAAAATTTTCATTTTTAGGCTTAAATTTCACCGTATTTTACTTTTGAGGCATAAATTTCACTGTGATTCAATTTAATATGCACCTTTTTGCACTTCACCAAAAAATCAAGGAAATTTCAAATAAACTGATTATGTTCACTATAATTACGAATAACTAACCTTAACTATCAAATAGATGAGGGTAACGGGACTTCATACCGGCCTCGGCCTCCCATGTTGCACCCTCAACTAGCTGGTTCTTCCATAACACCTTTACGGAAGCCACCTCATTGTTTCTTAACTATTTTACTTGTCAATAAAGGATATCAATTGGAAACTCCTCATATGAGAGGTTTTCTTGAAAACCTAGACCTTCAATATGAAGTATGAACTCGGGATTCCGGAAATATTTTTTAAGCATGGAAACATGGTACAACGATTGAACAGAAACAAATTCACTAGGTAACCCCAACTCATATGCAACCTTACCAATATTTTGCTTAATTTCAAATGGTCCCACATAAAAAAGACTCAACTTCCCTTTCTTGTAAAATATCACCACCGTTTTCATCAGTAAGATTTTTAGATACACCTTATCACCATCTTTAAACATTAATTCTCTTCTATTATGTTCGGCATAAGACTATTGCCAGATATAGGTTGTTTTTAAGCGGTTTCATATAATATGAACCTTCTCCAAAGTATTATAAATGAATTCGGGACCCAAAAGGTAAGACTCACCCACTTCAAACCATCCAATTTGAGATCTACATCTCTTACCAAACAAGGCTATGTAAGGAGCCATATATATAGATAAACAACATTGAACAAAAAATCAACCAAATGCACGTTTTATTCCAATTTCTCTTGAAATAAAGTATACTATCTCAAAGAATATCCTATAGGGTCTTAATAGTATGTTCTGCTTGACCATCTGTTTGAGGATTAAAAGCGGTGCTTAATATGGACACAAGTTTTGGAATTGTTCAAAATACAAATAATTAGTGATATGTTTATAATTTAATTAATAATTGTTAAATAACACATAGTTAAAATTTATATTGATTGAATTAGATATATATAGTTTCAAATAAGTCTCTAAATAATTATTAATCTAATTTAGTTAAATAATTTTACTAGTACAAATATAAAACATAAAATACAGAAATTGAAATAAAAATTAAAAATATTTGAGGTGTTTTTTTTTCTTTATGTGCTTATCCCATGGTATTATATATATCCTATATATTACTAATATCTCCAAATGAATGGTATTAGTAATGCATCCTATAATACCATGTAGGATGTATAAACTAATCAATGGATTAGTTATACATAGGCTCACATTCCTACGAAATATAATATTAAATTATAGCATGTATAATACATGGATTTTTTTTAATACAACCTACCAAACACCCCCTTAAAATAAAAATAATTAGTCTTATGCTTGGAGGTACGGGAATATGATGCCCTACTTGCATTAAAAAGGAACTGGCCAAATCTTTAATGATTCTTGGGAGAAAAAAGCACTCATGAAAAGATGCAAAACTAATAAACAGATTCAATCAATCTGAGTTTATAACTTGTATTTTCTGTGTACATGAAGTTATAAAAGAGCTCAGCTCATTCGGAATTTCAAAACTTCATTATAGCATATTGTTGCAGCTATATAAGAGTATTAATTTATAATAGCAAAATGCAACATATGTGTTTAGTGCACGCTATAATCTACTCTACATACTGTAAACTTATTCTATAACATGTACAACAATTTTATAACCAACAGACACAAGATCCATGATGCAATTTTGGTTGCAACAGATTTTGCCAGCTATAGTTGTTACATCCAAGATGAAATTTCGGTTTCAATATCCACTAACTACAGTGCCAAAATGTCATGGTATCAACAGAGAATTAGAAGATAAAAGTAATAAATATTTGAACCTATGTATCCCAAGAACAAATACTTGATTTGCAGCAGCCGCACCATACTTGTGTACCTATAAATACTAATACCAGCAATATTTAACAACAATTGATATTTTAGAATTTGGTTGTTACGTTTCCCAAAATCCATATGTTAGGATTTGGGAGAAGCTTCTGGAGTGCAAGCTCAATGTAAGCTTCTGGAGTTCAAGTTCAATCCATACGTTTCGAGGGCGTAGTCCTTTTCTTAGTTTATATTTAAAGACTCGTTATGTATTTTACTTTATTATAGAGGTCCATGTCCCTAATATATATTGTATATTATTCCGTGTCTTAAATTTGGCTTGTGACGGCGAGATTCTCTAAGTATTTATGAAAGATTGTCTTTTATTAAATATTCATGAAAATTTTTAAATTTCTGCAGTACTTTCATGTTTTATGTAATGAACAATAGTAAAGGACTTGTACAAGACCCCAAAGGGTCAAGAATGCTCGGACACGAAATGAGGGTTATCCCTAACTTCTAGGTCATTTTTTCGGGTCGTGACAGACTTGGTATCTGACAATAAAGTTAAGGAAAATAGTTTATGTTATAATAGTCTCACAAGCCACATATAGTGGTACCTTGGTCATTTGTGTGAGTCGCGACACATCCATGTACAAGAGGCTCTAGGATTATAGAAGTTTCACTTTCTTAGAGTTGCGTCATGTAATATGTCTTCTCTTAATCTCTTCTCTTTGTGTTTATAGGACATGAATACGAGGAGATCGACCGCTAGAAGGCAGGAGGGTTATGTAGCTAATTAGAGGATCCTTCTCCGTGACCAAGTTCCTATTGTTGGCCAAGAGAAGTAAGAGAATGTGGATGTTTCCATTCAAGAACCAAAAGTGCCTCCGGAACCACAATAACCTCAAGTGCCTCCGGAACCCCAGGGACCTCAAGTGTTTCCTATAGCTGAAGATCCTTTTGTTGAGAGTAATATTTCTAATGTAGAGTTGTAGGATGCCCTAATGAACTTGACCCAAATCATGATGGCTCAAGATCATGTTGTTAACACCCACTTTGTGGGCCAAGCTAACCAAGGAGATATGCCACAACCAAATGCTAGTAATCCCGCCTCTAGGATTTAGGGATTTCATGAGGATGAACCCTCCTACTTTTCATGGAACTAAGGTGGATTATATCAAAAAGGTTTCATATATGAGGTTTTAAAAGTGGTAGATGCTATTGGTTTGACCCCTAGGGAGAAAGAGGAGTTAGTGCTTTACCAACTTAAGGAGGTAGCTCAAGTGTGGTTTGAGCAATGGACGAGTGAGAGACACCTATAAAGAGGGTTGGTTTGTTGGCAAGAATTCAAAGAGGCTTTTCTAGATATGTTCTTTCCCCTAGAGTGGAGGGATAAAAAGTTGGTTGAAGCGATGAACCTTCGTCAAGGTGTAATGACTGTGCAAGAGTACTCTGTCAAATTCACGAACTCTCCAAGTGTGCCGTAACCATGGTAGCCAACCCTAGGGCTAGGATAAAAAAGTTTGTGATGGGAGTGTCTAGCTTTGTGGAAAAAGAGTGTCATACGGAAATGCTTTTTAATGATATGGATATCTATAGCCTCATGGTTTATGCGCAAAAAATTGAGGAGTCCAAAATTAGGGAGAAAAGGAAAGAGGGTAAAAGCCCTAGGTCGGATGATTCTAGTCACTAAAGTCCTAAGAAGAGGTTTTATACCTAATATTCTTTCATGGGAAACAAGGATAGGGATCCAAATCAACATTCTCAAGGTGGTGGTCATTCCTATGAAAGGGCTAGGTGCCCTACTTACTGAAAGCAACATGGGGGGTAAATGTCTTGCCAGAACGGATTGTTGTTTTTCATGTGATTATAAGGTCCACAAGATGAGGGAATTCCCAAACCTCAAATCAAGGGGGAATGATTTCAAATAAAGCTTTGTAGATTCTAATTCTCCCAAGCAGAACCCTTCCTATGGGATGGGGGCAAGGAAGGATAATTAATCTAGATTGATGGTTTTTTTAAGTCTTATCTATTTGTTATTGTTTCCTTTGTGTTATGGAGTGACATTATATGGTTTTATAGTTCATATGATCATGTCATCTTGATGAATTACTTAAAGAATGAATTTTCCAATTTTTTTGGAAACATAGTAGTGAACTTCACTGTGAGAATTTTGATTTTTTGAGAAAAAAATGGGGTTTTCTTTTATATAAGTTTTAATGTGTGTAAAAGAATTTTGTATGATCATGTTTAATGTTGGGGAAGGTAGTTCATCCATAAAAGAAGACTAAGAGTGAATTTTTACTTCATCAAGTTTTTGTAAAAGAGTTTGTGTTGCAAGGGGTTAGAAAGTGTTAAAGGATGTTGTTTGTTAGTTGATTCTATTATTTTTGAGTTTTTTAATCATGATTGAAATATTTTATGTGATGCTAAGCAAGTCCTTGTTATCCTTAAAGTGGAAGTGTTATTCGCAGACGAATGTTATTCCAAGTGGGGGAGAATATAAGGTCCCAAAACAAACTAAGGTGAACTAGAATCTCGTGGTTATTTCTATAGTCAATTTACGTTAAGATAAGTTTTTTAGCGTCCTTAGTCAGTATGTGAATTTTGGTTAAGTTTGGAGTTTAATCAAACAAGAACGTCCATGACGTTCGGAAAGTATGATTTCAAATGTACTAGTGTTTTTTGTTGAGTATAAACGAGTTTTACGTGTTCGTTTTACTTGAAGCGTGCATTTGATTTTTTCTAAGACCTATAAGACTTATCTCAGGGGATTAACGACTGGGTACAACCCCAGCTAGGACCCACAAGGGGCCCTAGATGAAGGGCTTAAGACTTGGAAAAAACTGCCAAAAAGTAGTGGTCATCGACGACCCTAAAGATGGTCCGTTGGTCCCTCAACGGTCGGTCGACCTAGGGAGTCGATTGGAACAGTGATGTTCAATTGTCTATGCTCTATTCAAATCTAAGTATCCACCAACTAGACCCTACCAATATTCCGTTTTGTCAACGACGGTTCGTAGGTGAAGGTCCGTCAGTGAGGCCTGCAACCTGTGAAGTTTCTGCCGACTTGGTGTATTTTATATAAGTACACCCCAAATCTTTTAAGACCCTAGGTGGATAATTTTAGTGTATTCATGTTATATTAAAATAGTTTTAAAGCATACACCTAGACAAGACCCGTCTCTTCAAAATATTAAACCTCACTCTAAAGATAAACTCTCTAAAGACTCCATTGAATGCAAGAGGTCAAGGAAGGATACGAGGGCTAGTTGGACGTGTCTCTTCATAAAAAATAATCTTGGAATTTGCTTCCTTAAGTGAGGTATGGTATTCGTTCTTGAATATTTTTCCATTCAAGAAGCAAACTTCCTAAAAGGTTTTCTAAACTCAAACTCCTTCTAACTTTTAATTCTACTAGGGGACTTCTTCTATTTAAGTTTTAATGGTTTAAATGTATTTAGTTTGGGTTTAATTGATTATTTGGATGTTAAACGCCAATTAAGCTCTTTTTTGTGTGTACTTCAACCTTTGGATTGAAATTTTGTTATGAGAGCATGATTTGAGTAGATTATGAACTTGGGTCTTCTTGTATTTGTTATGTTTGTGTAGATACTGCCCAAAAGGACGTAATATGGTTATATATTGATAAATTTCTTATGAGTTATGGTGGTTTAAATTGATGTTGAGTTGCTTTCATTATAGTTCCTGTTATGAATTGATATTGAGTGGTACGGTCTATCTTATGGATGGAGGTGCTAATTGAGGAACTTGATGTTATTTAGTATGTTTCAATATGTAATCTTCAAGGACTAACATGTGAAATGAAGAGATATTGGAAATGGGTCTTGTATTGTGTTTTGATGTAGCTTGAAGTGCATGCTTGACCTAGTTTAAGTGTAAATGAAGTATATGATTAGGAGAAGCATGTAGGGTGTGTAACCTTATGAACCAAGGTTAAAGTATGTGTAGAACTTGATGAAAATGAAATGACTCTTATATGCCAGGTGTGGACATGTACACACACACACTTTAAAGAATGTATTATACTAAGTTGACTAAAAATGGGAATCTTGAGGTGGACACACTTCTTGAGTTGAGATGTGGTGTCTAGTAGAAACCTTTCCATTCTTAGCAAGCTTTATATGATAGACTAGTATGTTAAGAAATCTGTGGGGAGTTATGCCTAGCACCGAGAGGATATGAAATGTGGTATTTTCCAAAGTACTTCTTGAGATGAGTACTCCTCGTAAGTAGAGAATGAGATACTTAGTAGCAATCTCCTTATCTCTTAACTATGTGTCCACATAGGTGTAGTTGTTGGGAAATATATGAAAGAGCTAAGAAGTATGACCTTATTTTACAAAAGTGCGGATCCCATATCCTGTAGGGGTTAAAATTGGTATACCATGTCTAGGTCTAGTGGTCTATGTCGGTTAATCCAATCCCCCACAAAGAATTGATCGAAATAAGTCTTTTAAAAGAACGTAATGCTTAGGGTTGATGGTGGTATGGCATACTCTTTGCTCAATACATTAGGTAGGACCTTCTGAAAGGGAAGACTTGGTGCCAAACCTTCTAAAATAATGTACTAGTTAGGTTAGGTGGTGGTATGTGACGCTTCATACTCATTGCAATAAGTAGGTATTCCGTGAGGGAAGACTTTGGTGGTTTCTCAGGAGTCTTATAATGTCTTGCCATTAATCAAGGGGCTTATTTCTCCTGAGTTTAGTAAGAAGAAAGGGGTGGTATTGAGGGTTTCTTCATTTTTTTATCGGAGGACGCAAATGCAAAGTTCCTCCATATCATACCTTAGTGAGTCTTAGGATAATTCCGAGCTAGGGAAACTCTAAAGGAAAACGATATCACTTTTTCTTTCGCTTAGCCTTGGAAGTTCATTCATTTAGTTTAGGATAGTTAAATGTAATTGCTCATTTTGAATTTATAGTGAATGCTTTAAATGATTCATTGTCAATGTTCAAATGTATTTACTTTAAATGCTTAAGTAGTTCGCTATGAAAGTCAAGTTTGTTTTACTATAATGTTCTTGTTGGCTTTCAATTATGGGAATTTTTATCTAAGTTGTAAATGATGGTTAGTCTGTTTCATTGCCTTGTATTCACGTATGTTTTACTTAAAGTGCATGATTAGCTATTTTTACTAAAATGTCCCTTTTTACATGTTCTTGCATATGCCATACTTAGTACATTGTTTTGTACAAACCCCATACTTTTCTATACTATATAAGTATAGGTTAGAAGCTTTTGAAGGTTTGAAGGCTATAAGGAAGAGCTTGGGAAAGTTTCTCTCCAGGCATAGTATGTCCTCATATATTCAAGGGAATAGTCCTTTTCTTTGTTTTTATTTAAAGACTTGTTATGTCTTTTACATTATTGTAGAGGGCCATGTCCCTAAGATATTATGTCTATTATGTCGTGTCTTTAAGTTGCCTTGTGACGAGAAGATTCTCTATGTATTTATGAAAGAATGTCTTTTATTAATTATTCGTGAAAATTTTTAAATTTCCGCTCTACTTTCATGTCTTATGTGATGAATGATAGTAAAGGGCTTGTAAAATACCTCAAAGGGTCAAGTACGCTCTGTCACGAAACGAGGGTTCTCCCTAACTTCTAGGGGGTGCTTTAGGGTCGTGACAATATCCTTTTGAATGCAAAACTCCTATAAGGTAAAGTGAAGGTGATTGTTTCTTTGTCTTCCGAGCATAAATATCAAGTTGTTGCCCGAGTAGCCATCAATAAATTCAATACCAACACTTGCCTGCAAGTCCTTCGAACATCGGTTCCATGAAGGGCATAGGAAATTGGCCTATTCATTCCAAGCATTCATCTTCTGATATTTGATGCAAACTCTCCATTCGGTCACGAGCCCATCTAAGCAAGATCATTCCTATTATTAACAACCACATTCATCCCACCCTTTTAGGCTAGCAATGAACAGGGCACACCTAAGTGCTATCCGCAATAGGATTAATGACCCCATCATCAAACTACTTGATGATCTTTTTTTAACTACTTCTTGCATAGGTGGATTCAACCTTCTTTGGTTCTGAATACTAGGTTTGTGATCTAGCATGAGTTTGATTTTGTGTAACAAATACCTGGAGGGATCCTAATAATATCCGCAATAGTCCATCCAATGGCTCACTTGCACATCTTTAATACCACCACTAAGTACTCTACTTGTTTCCCATTTAAATATGCTGCAATAATCACCAACAAGGTGTCATCTCTACCCAAAAACACATACCTCAAATGCGGTGGTAGATCCTGAAGCTCTAATTTCGATGCCTCCAGTATAGATGGTCTAACAGGTGGAGACTCGTGATGCATCATGTAAAACTCAAACTTCTTCAGCTTTGACCGATATTCACCTGTTTTAAGTGCGGCCACAAAATAATTATACTTTTCAATACCATAACTATATAAATTCGAGATGACATCTGCTAGTGCCTCAACATTTATTCACTCTTCTATTCACTCTTCAATTTGCACTTATGATACACTCTCAACTCTGTAATTTATAGCAGATATTATTTGGAGCTCACCACTCTGCTTCATTGACCTAATGATATTAAATGTTGTTTCTTCATTGTTCAACTTAAACATCATATGTGCTTTTTCCATATCGACTAAAGAGCCTAGTTGCAGGGAATTGTCTCTTTAGGATAATGGGTACCTCAAAATAAACCTCACAGTCAAGAATCACAAAGACGTTAGGAAAGATAAACGACTCCAGTTTCACAAACACATCATGGACTACGTCTAATGTCCTCTTCGCAGTTCGATCGACTATCAGTAACCGCATCATGGTAGTCTTTGGGAGCCCCAAGCCTTAAATCTTATAACTAGACAATGGCATAAGATTTATGCTCGCACCAAGATCTCACAGTGCCTTCGCAAAGTGTAGAAACCCTATATTACATGGAATAGTGAAGGCACCAGGATCATACTTCTTTTGCACACGAGACCTTGTAACTGACCTCTTCTTTTTCACCATATCCATCATAAACTTGGCATACCCGGGCATTTACTCTAAATATTCTATCAATGGAACATTGATGGAAAGCTTTTACAACATATTTAAAAACTACTGATATTTACCATCATTCATTTTCTTCAATAATCTATGAGGAAATGGTAACGGAGGTTTAGGCATAGGGACCACTTTATGAGATACCTCTGCTTCTTTCATTGTTGCATCACCCAACCCTCACCTATCTTACCCCGTCTAGTAGTCACTTCCATGCAATTCCCATAATCCTTTGGTTTCTAGATAGTGTTTCTTTGAAGAGTGTCAGGTTAGCGCGAGTTTTTTGTAGTAGAAATTTAGTATTTTGTAGCTTAAGATGCTTTATCGAGACCACATGTGCATCAACCTTTTGTCCAATACAATACAAATTACTTCTAATCTGCTTCTCATACTTATCAGCTTCATCAAACCTTCTCAATATCTTCTTCAGCATATTCTCAATACAAGCCAAATTAAAACCACCTTCCCCAGGGGCAGATTCCAAATTAGTGAGGAGAAACGTATGGCATAAACCAATCGTTTTTGCAACCATAGTTATTCAAGTTGAAGTTGTTGTCGCACTTGTAGTTACCATCTTGAACAAATTGCCTCTCTCGGTAGTAGTTATGTAACACTCCGCAAGTTTATGACTTTGTCTAGAGCCTCACATCATAAACCAATCCTTGGAAACAATGTTTCTAAGCCTAAATTAATGTATTGAAACTAATTAGGAAATGTTAGATTCATAACATCAAGAAAAAACCAAGACATCAGGAGACTAATAAAATCGACACTAATGTCTTTGCATGTATCAAGGTGTTTTAAGTGTCGAAATTTAGTCAAATTTAGTAAAAAGAAGTGCTATACATGTACTAGAGTGTTATTAGGTTTGAAAAATTTGGGTACCACTCCCTAAGGACAACCCTAAGGGTCCTTTGAGATGGCCCTAACATTTATTTGACCTAAAACATTCAAATTGACACTGGCCAAACTACTGTCAAAAAGACAAGACATTGATGGGTCAACGACCCTTCAATGTTGTTGTAGGTCAATACTTAGATTATTGTAAAAAAGGGATCAAAATACCCTCTCTGTATAGAGGAAGGCTTTCAAGTACGGGGCTTTAGATGATTAGTGTCTCGTAGAGAAAGGTTTGTTGGTAGAGTGTCAAGTAGAGTCCCTAATTTTTAGTTGATCAGTTAGTTGGTTAGTTAGTTATGTTATTAATTAAGGGTTAACAAGTGATTAATTAATCTAGTTAAAGGATTTTATAATCTACCCTAACTCATAAACTAACTTAACGTCCCCATTATTCCTATGACCCAATTCTCTCCACCTTCTCTCTTCTTTCTGTCTCCTTTCCCGAAGATCCTATTAAAAACAACGCTTCAAGGTTCACTTGGGCTCCAAAACTCAAGTTTTTCTCTATCAAGAATCAAGTAATATTAACGTTATGAATTGATGCATTCTTGGGATCTCATTTCCAAAGAGGCTCATCAAAATTGGTTTGTAAGGATGTCTAATAGATGAGTTTTCATCCAATTTCGTGAATGATCTTTGAAATTGATTTTTCGTTATTTTGATTATTATTAATAAATTATGATGTTTTATTGGTCAATGTTTTTAGTTCTTAGTCTTGACCTAGATCTATGAAAGAATCCATGATTGAACACTTTTCCCCTAACCCTAGCTATATATTGAACTTGTACATGAGTAAGGTTGTTGAGTTGATTCTATTATTGATTATATTATGATGATGGTGAACGGATTATTGGATAATTTTAATTTATTTATGATAAGATCTTGAAAGAGATTTTTGAAGCTATTGGTAAGACTTTTTGTGACTATGAGTTCTCTACTTCAATTATGTTGGTCTATTCTTGATGATGATATTCAATTGAAGTATGTGTATGTGATTTTATTAAAAAGATTATTATATGATAATTATTGTGGTGTGTTATGAATCTATTTAATTGTGAGATCATGTTAAGGGTATGATTATTTAAGGTTGAAGATTTTTCTCTTGTATGCCTTATTATAATATGACTATGATGTGTTGATCTCACTTATGATGGTTTGTGATTAAATGAAGTTCTCATCCTGTACCTAATGAGCTATGATTATTATTATATAAGGGTTTAGTCTCCTATGGGACTAAATTAATATTGATGATTAAAATTGATGTAAAGGCATTTCAACAAGGGACTTTAACTTAGAATTGGTGAATTAGTTATGAGACGTGTCCCTCCCAAATGTGGGTAGGTAGGTTCACAATGCTTCTCATGAGATAGAGACTATAATGCAATGTTGCATAAAAAAGGTTTCTACCATATCTCCTATTTCTTGAACTATGTTGACCTCATAGGAATACTAGTTACTGGATCCACCTAAAATGTTATGTTCATGTTTTAGTTCTACCTTGGCAAATAGAGCACCTTCTTTCTGTGTAGGATTTAATTACACCGGATTCCATGACTAGATCACATGGTCTATTGTTAGTTATAGAGATTGTCCCTAAAAGTTAAATTGTCACATCCGAGTTTACCCCCTAGACGTAATCGGCATCTTCGTCCTCTTTTAAGACTAAGACTAGCTCCTTAGTCTCATGTCATTACATTCATAGGTTAAAAATGTGAAAAAAATTTAAACATTCATTACATCAACTTGGAGGTTTACATACACCTCTACATACACATAATATGTACGTATCCAATATACATAGACCCTTCGTACAGGAAGGTCACATAGCCTTCTACTTTTATTGCACATACATATACATAAGATAAAAAAATAGTTCCAAAGATTGTCTTATCTCATACCATCTAAACTGCCATCACAATTTGGGCATAGTGCTACATCAAGTGTAAAGAAGCCACATATAGGCTTATGCAAGTATACACAATGAAAGTGGAATGAACATAAAAGTCTTAGAAAAACAAAGGAACTTCATAGGCAAGATATTGACATCTCCCTCGGAAAGTGAGGACCTACCACCTTGGAAAATAGAGAATATCCAAGCCTTCTTCCAATCGTCTCAAATGAGCCTTCAACGACCAGAACCTAAAATGTTTAGGAAAAGGGAAGAAAAATGGGGTTAGTACTTCACCTGTACTAAGAATGACATGATATGCACATATAAGATAAAAACATGCTTAAATGGGACATTTAGCCAAAACATGCCATTTTACCCCTTTTAAAAGTCTAATGCAAAATCAGCAAGTAATACCAACTAAACAAACATTCTTACTTACTGAAACAAGTAAAATGTATCCCACCATACTTGAATCCATGATTTACTACAACCTTATCATCAAGGAATAACATCACAAGTATGAAGAAGAGTCTATTCTATCATAATAAGAAAGACAAGTACTCATGAATCCTTAGCAAGACCACAAGTGCCTTGACCAAGCAAACCCCCATAACCTTACTTAATCAAGTAGCCCCAACAAGAAACCATAACCAATGTTCAACTCCACATAATATAACATTTGCATATACATTTCTTACTTTAACAATACAATACAACCCAACACGTACTCATAAATGAGCTAATCAGCATGTATTATAAACAATGTGCAATATGTACATAACATATATCATCATACCATAAACATATATAAGAACACGATCCTAAGACTCCCCTCAAGGCTAACTAGTGAAATGCTTAGGTAGAGTCCCATACTCCTACCAAGACTTTGCTAGACCCCTTAGGTTATCCAAGTTAGAGATAAAATCCTTTAATTCATTTTACCTTTTTAGAATACCTTGCCCTAACCGACATAGACCACATGAACTACTGTGGAATTCGGTGTTATGAAACCCTACACCGAAAGAAGGCGGACTACTTGCCAAGATAGTACCAAAACATGAAACATACTACGTGGATCCACTATCTAGTACTCCTATAGGGGAAACATAGTTCATGAACTAGGAGATATAGTTTGAATCCTCTTAATGTGCTATGCAATATAGTCTCAAATCTCAAGTGTAATGTAGTGCTCCTACTTTCCTTATATGGGGAGGGACACTCCTCAATCTAGTTCACTCGTTGCTAAGCTAGAGTCCCTTTTTGAAATGTCTTTAGGCCTTTATTTATAAATCATAGCTTAGTCATGGTCGTAGGGACTACCCCTTGTATAATAATCATCATCAATAGCTCAATAAAAATTGTATCAGTATAAATCCTTTCATCACAATTCATAAAGGTGAAGTTAACACATTACACATCAATTCATAATAAGGCACATTGGTATACATCACCATCCTTATAGTAGGGTCATCTCGAATAACTTCACAACCATAATCAAGACATTTCAATTAAACATCATACCATCCTATAATCCTAATATAAGGCATACTACAATATAACATCATGACTTAACCACATTTAATCACATTAGGAAGTAAAGGTAGAGAGTCTAAGACTTACAAAGTCTTCTTCATAGTTTATCATTTAGGTTTTACCCCAAAACCTCTATTCAATCCAATTTAGTTGTTCAAAAATCATAATTCAATAATAAACATGATAACAATAATAGATGATCACTACACCATAATTAAATACCAAATCATTGCTTAATACAGGGTTACTTAGGCCACATTCCATAACCTAGATCACTCCTCAAGATTAGCATGAAAGATAACAATTCATTCTAATTTGTTAATAATTGGTGAAACAACATCATCTAATAGTTATTTGACCGATAGTCTAGATAATTGAATCAATCACAATCTAATTTACATCAAGATCAACCTAAAGGTTAAGGGTTAAGGATCATGATCTTCAATTTAGGTCAAATCATCACAAATTCATATAATAAAGTTAAATTACATTTTAATATATCAATCATATCATAAATAAAAAATATAATACTCAGTTTATAACATCAAATTAATAATTGAGTGAAACCCAATTGAAAACCCATCTTTTGAAATAAATTTTGAAGGAACCCTTTGAGGAAAGAGTATCAAATAAATTAGATCCCATAAATTAAATTTTGATGAAGATTCCATGGTGACTTCGTACCATTAAAGCCCCCAAAACCCCTTTCCTTTCTAGTCTTTAATTGTGGCTTCCAAATAGAGAGAGAAAGAAGAGAGAAAATATAGGAATTGATTTTAGACTTCTCGTTAGATTAATGGGGTTGGGGACTTTATATTGGAGATTAAATAAATTAATTAGACCCCCTAATCCCTTAATTAACCACATAACCCCTTGACTAATTAAATGAACATAATTTAAAACGTGCAAGAAAATCAAGACCCTCACAGATTGAACCCCACAGACTGACCCCCCCCCCCTCCGTCCTACACATCCTATGTAAGTTCAGAGACTTGTCCAGGCGAGGGTTTCCTAAAATTTCCTAAGTGTGGGACGACGGTTGCATCAACGCCCCATCAGTTTACACATGGACCGTAGCTTGTCCCGTCGATGCACACGTCCTAGGCAGTGTTTCTTTGACTTGCTAGGGTACTTCTCAAGAACCCTTGGTTGGTCTTTCGAGATTCATACCCAAACGTTTTGACCATGAAACAACTTCAAACACATATTAGCTACCCTTTCACCAATTTTAATAATTTTCCAACTCCTAAAAGCTAGTCAAATAGGCTAAGGCACACTAGTACCTTTTTGAACCAACTTTCGGACATCATGGACGTTCCAGGACATTTTTGTTCTTAAACTTTCTAAATGACCTATATTCATTAAAAATAGGTCTTAAAACAGTGTTTATACCACAAATGGAACCTATGTTAGTCTCTAAGACTCATATTGCATTTTCAAAGTATTACAAAAATGAATGAATAAAGTAATGAAGATAAACACTAACTGGGGTGACTTAAGAGGTTCTACTTACTGTAGATATGGGAATGATACTCTATCGATACATTGAAAATGTTAGGCTTGAAGAGAGTCCTAGGAGGTAGTATTTATGTTTTAATGCACTTTTGATATCATGAAATGTATATATGTTGTTTCTACATGATGTTGCCCTTATATGATATTCGTTTCACTAGATGAACATGAAAGTGGTATAAATTGATAAAAATGGTGGAGACTACACAAGATGGTAAGTATTTGAAGAAAGGCATTACGAATGGTTCCTTTTCTTATTTACTTGGTCGTGCGGGGTTATGAGGTTTCACATAAGTATTGCATTTGTAGGCTTGGGATGGGATTTTTTTCGTAAGGGTCTTGTATGTTGGTGATATGAACTAATGAACATGAAATGTAAAGATGACTTAATTATAATGTTGTCCTTATTTATGAACATTACGTATGTTGTTTTAATCCTTGAATTGTATATGATCTCTTGTATGTGCCTACAGGCTTTCAAAATGATTTAGCATGTTTCTAAGGAAATGGTCCGTTTTCATGCATGTGCTCAAATAGTTTTATGTGCATATGTTTCCATAATTAGTACAAGTCGTTGTATTAACCCATATAATTTATATTACTGCTAATATATAGGTTTTGGCCGTTGAGGTGCTTAGAGGGCATTTGCAAGAAACTTTGACTTTTCCCCAAGTTGTTGGTGAATACTCAATGTTTGAGGATGGATCCACTTTCAATCTTATGGATTGGCGATATTGCATGAATAAGAAGTCTATGCAAACTTCCTAAATGAGGATTATGTAAAACTCCATATATGATATGTTTGAAGTCTAAGTATACTTCACTATGTAAACGTTTTAATTTTGCACATTTTTCTTTGCTGATGATATGACATGATGTATGCTAATGGATAGTCTAAGGCCTATTTGAGGACAAAGACACGGTTACGTCTAGGGGTGCTCTCTGGTCGTGACATACCTTTTATCAGAGTATGTGGTTATGTAACCATAAGATTGATGTCTCACTAAACCACGTCTATGTTGAGTCTTAATTGTAATTTTTAAGCGCACCATACATACGAATGAGAGGCTATAGGATCCTTAGGAAATTCTCATCTTCTTGGTATTTATGTCACTCCTCAAAAGTCTTCATTCTATGTGTCCTGTTTCATCTAGATATTTTATTGTGGTTTAAAGGCTAGGACTACTAGAAGGGTATCCGCAAGAAGAGTCTAAGAATAAATTTCTAATGCAAATCTCCTCCCCATGACAACCAATCTCCTTAATATGTCAATCAAGCTCCTCCTCAAGAACAAGTTACATTGGGTGGCCAAGAACCGGTCACATACTCTTGCTATAACGGATGGAGGAATAAGGTCAGTTTTTCTAAGTTTGGCTCAAGATATGAATAATCAAGCACAAGCCGTAACTATTCAATTTCAAGCTAGGAAGGCTCATGCAAATAGATAAGTTGGACCCCAAGTGAACCAAAATTCTAGTACCATGGCTTCTTGTTTGAGAGACTATAATACAATGAATGCTCCTATGTTCTTTAGGTCTAAGGTTAATGAACACCCCCAAGACTTTCTTCATGAGGTCTATAAGATCTTTTTTTATATGGGGGTGACTACAATTGATAAGGACGAGCTAGCAGGTTTCTAAATCAAAATATGTGGTTCAAACTTGGTATACTCAATGGAGGAATAATAGGGCGTTGAGAGTGGGTCCCATGACTTGGGAAATATTTAACAGGGACTTTCTTGATAGATTCTTTCCAAGCGACAAATGGGAGGCTAAAGTACAAAGTATTCTAAACTTCATCAAGGAGGTATGAATGTATAAGATTAGTTGGAAGTTCACTAATTTTTCTATGTATGCCCCTTCTGTGGTGTCTAACCTAACGGAGGAGATGGGCGCGTTGTAACGCGAGTGTCCTAAGACTTATTACATGAATGTTGTGTGGATATGATTTATGACTATATGGACATTTCTCGTTTATTGGTGTATGTTCAAAATGTTGAGGAGACTAGGTTTAGGAGGAAGAATAGGGATGATAAGATGGAAAATTCTAATGAATGTGGTTCTTCTATAGGTAGGTTTAAAATTCAAGACAAACTATGTTAAAGAAGTGCTTATACAACCAAGTTACTTTTAAATTCCCTAAGGTTTTTTATGTTAGGGTATCTAACCTGAGGTACCAAAAGGGAAAAGGTGGTAATTCACCAAGAAATAAGCCCATTTGTACCAAGTGTGGTAAGTAGAATGCGGGTGAATGTCTTGTTGGGACAGACAATTGCTTTGGGTGTGGAAAAAGATACCATAAGGTGAGGGATTGTCCTAATTTAGGGGGTCAAGAGAAGGGGAGTAGTCTAGCTCAAGAAAGGGGCCTTAGTTCTAACGTTCCAAAAAGGAACCACTACTTTGTTGTACGCTCTAGGGGTGATCAACAGGAATATCCCGACGTGGTCACTGATATGTTACATGTCTTTTCCAGTAATATCTATGCTTTACTTGATACTAGTGCCACATTATCTTTTGTGACTCCTTTAGTGGCCATGAAGTTTGATGTGTTACCTTATATCTTAATTGAATTATTTTTGGTTTCTACATCTGTAGGTGACTCGATTATTGCTAAAAAGAGTCTATAGGAATTGTCCTATAATGTTGCCCAATCGATTAATTCATGTATATTTAGTAGAACTTTATATGGTTAATTTTTATATCATTTTGGGAATGGATTGTTGCATGATTTCTTTGCTTTCATAGATTGTAGATCAAGGGTACTTAAGTTAAACTTTCTAAATGAACCCATCTTAGAGTGGAAGCCAGGAAACTCAATTCCTAGAGGTGTGATTATTTTGTGTCTACAAGATTCTAAGATGATCCCTAAATGGTGTCTCAAATCATATTGTAAGGTCAAGGATCTAGACTCCGAAGCTCCTCCTTTAGAGTCGGTCCTGTAGTGAAAGACTTTCCAGAAGTCTTTCCTGATGACTTGCCCGAAAATTCCACCCGAACAGGAAATAGACTTAGCTATTGGCTTATTGCTGGATGCAAGTCCCATTTCAGATCCTCCTTATCATATTGTCGCGGCAAAATTGAAAGAGTTAAAGTCTCGACTAAAAGATTTACTAGTAAAGAATACCATTTCACCTAGTTTTTCTCCATGCGTTTCGCCGATGTTGTTTTGAAAAAGAAAGATGGGTCTCTTAGGATGTGTATTGACTATCGGAAATTAAACAAGGTCACCATAAAAATAAGTCTTATCTCCCAAGTATTGATGATTTGTTTGATAAAATCCAAGGTGCGAGTTACTTTTCAAAAATTAATTTTGAGGTCGGGATATCACCAACTTAGGGTAAGAGGTGAAGACATTCCAAAAATGGCTTACAGAACTATGTATGGTCATTATGAGTTCTGAGTCATGTCTTTTAGATTAATTAATGCTCTGGTGGCTTTTATGGATCTCATGAATACAATGCTCTAAAATTACCTTTATGCTTTTTTAATTATCTTCATTGATGATATATTTGTATATTCTAAGAATGAGGATGAGCATATGCGCCATTTGAGGGTAGTATGTCAAGTCCTCAAGAAATATTAACTTGTTGTTAAATATATTTAGTGTGAATTTTGGTTAAGATTTGTTGTGTTTCCTTGTTATATTATCTTACCAGAGGGTATAAAGGTCGATTAGAACAAAAAAGAAGTGGTTACGTATTGGCCTTGAGTTTTGACTCCAACTGATACTCTAAGATTCTTGGGTTTAGTCGGGTATCATAGAAGTTTTTTGATTGGTTTGCATCTCTTGTAATCTATTCACAACACTAACTCAAAAGATGGTGATGTTTTAGTGGTCGTAGGCTTGTGAAAGAATGTTCCTAATGTAGAAATAAAAGCTTACATCCGTTTCTATGTTAACTTTACCGGAGGGTACCAAGGGTTTTGTAGTTTATTGTGAGGCCTCTCAACTACGTTTGGGTTGTGGTCATACCACATGGCAAGGTGATATATTATTACTCTAGACAACTCAAGGTGCATGAGATGAAGTATCCAACTTATGACCTTGAAATAGCGGCCTTGGTGTTTGCTTTGAAAATATGGAGGGATTATCTTTGTGGGGTACATGTGGACGTATTTACCAACCACAAGAGTCTTTAATATGTATTTAGTCAAGTGGATTTGAACCTCCGATAAAGAAGGTGGTTGGATCTTTTGAAGTACTATGACATAAGTGCTATTTACCACCCCGAGAACGCAAATGTTGTGGTGGATGCATTGAGTAGAATGACTATGGCTAGTGTAGAACATGTCCCTGATGATAAGATAGAGCTAGTAAAAGAGGTTCATATATTGGCTCGGTTGGGTGTTTAGTTAGAAGATTCTCCACATGGCGGTTCTATTGTTCATCATAACTCCGAATCATCTTTAGTGGTTGAGGAGAATTCTAAGCACACTTTTATCCGGTATTGTTGGAACTGAAGGAATCAGTACTTATAAATCTCAATTTGTCATTCTCCTAGGGGGATGTTGTTTTTAGGTACGAAGGTAGGTTATATGTACCAGATGTTGATGATCTAAGAAAATGAATTCTCAAAGAAGCTCATTATTCCTGATATTTTATTCATCCGTTTTCCACCAAAATGTATCTTGATCTTAGAGAGCTCTATTGGTATGATGGTTTGAACAGAGGTATAGCAGAATTTGTTACTAAGTGTCCAAATTGCCAACAAAGTTCAGGTCGAGCATCAAAAGCAGGGTGATTTGACTTATATAATGAATATGCCTACTTGGAAGTGGGATGATATTAATATGGAGCTCTTTGTTGGGTTGCCTCGAACTCATAGGAAAAACTAGTCAATATAGGTTATTGTAGATAGGTTGACGAAATCTACCCACTTTATCCCTGTAAAATCCACATATTCGGGGAAGGAATATGCTAGAGTATGCATCTATGAGATTGTGAGACTACATGGGATCCCTTTGTCCATCATCTCGGATAGAGGTGCCCAACTCACTTCCAATTTTTAGAGGTATTTTAACAAAAGGCTGGTTACTCAAGTGAAAATAAGTACCGCTCTTCATACTCAAACGGATGGTCAAGTAGAACATACTATTAAAACCCTAGAATATATATTAAGAGCTTGTGTTATTGATTTTTAAGAAAATTTATTCTATCAGTTGCTGTTGATTGAGTTCTCTTACAATAATAGCACCATTCAAGTATTTCTATGGCACCTTTTGAAGCACATTATGGTAGGAGATGTAGATCAGCGGTTGGGTGGTTTGAGGTTTGTGAGTGTTCACTTTTTGGTCCTGCGATAGTCTAAGAGGCTATAGATAAAATAAAAATGATAAGAAAGAGGTGGAAAACAACAAGTAGTTGGCAAGTATCTGGTGTCGACAATATATGATGAGAACTTGAGTTTAAAATAAATGATTGGGTTAATTGGAAGGTTTCAAACATGAAAAGGGTGATGCAATATGGTAAAAAACGGAAACCAAGTCCCAGTATGTGGGTCCATATAAGGGACTGTAATGGGTCGTAAAGGTATCTAATGAGTTTAAACTACCTAGTGAACTAGATTCGGTTCATCCAATATTTCATGTTCATATGCTGAAGAAATGTTTAGGTGACCTGTACCTATTCTCCCTATGGAAGGGTTAGGGTTTAGTGAGAACCTTTCTTATGAAGAGGTTCCGGTTTAGATCCTACATCGACAAGTCAAAAAGTTGAGGAACAAAGAGGTGGCCTCCGTAAAAATTCTTTTGAGAAACCATCTATTGAGGGTGCGACATGGGAGGCCGTGGCCGACATGATGTCATGTTATCCTCATCTATTTCCTCGTTAAGGTCCATAGTTCCTCTTAAAACCAAAAATTATGAATAATGTGATAATTGGATTGTTTTTCTAAGTATGTGTATATACTAAATAAGGTTTCACGTGAAAATGAAATTTCATTAAAATATGAGCTTTTATGTTATAGTTGCACTTATATGATTTCTGCATAGTTGCTTTATTAAAATTGAAGTGTTTTTGTTATGGTATTGAAAAGAAGGGTTAAATGTTAACTCTTTCATGTCATTATTGTGCTCATGTTGATATTGAGAAGGTATTTCTTCATTATGTCATGTGAAATGATGAGCTTTTATGCGTTGAGAAACTTGTAATGAGTTGGTATATGAGGTACCTTGATTTTATGTGGAATAAAGTTGTGAATTACTCCTATGAGTTGTGACTCATGAAGTATGGGCATGTTGTTGTTGATTAGTTGTCTGTTTGTATTGAGTCTCTCCTCTCCCTATAAAAAGCTTTCAGTGTCATTCGGGGAAAAAGATCTTATGGGGGAATAATGTAACACTTTGGAAGTTCATGACTTATTCTAGAGACTCATTAATGAACCAAGCCTTACAAACAACGTTTTAAAGCCTAAAATGATGTATTGGAATTGAGTAGAAAAGGTTAGTCAAAACATCATGAAACGACCAAGACGTTCAGAGCCTAGTGAAACTGACAGTAGTGTTCCTTAGCATCTATCAAAGGGTTTTTCGGAGTCGTAATTTAATCAAATTTGGTAAAATGGTTTTAAACATGTATTAGTGTGTTAGGGTCAAAACATATGGGTACGAACTCCCAAGGACCATCCTAAGGATCCTTTTAGAGGTCCATAACATTTGATACAAAACTATCAAATTATCAGTAGACAAACGATGGAGCAAACAATGAGTTGTCGATGGGTCAATAGCCCGTCAATGGTGTCTTATGTCCATACTTAGATTATATAAAAAAAAAGGGCTCAAAACAACCTCTTTTTAACAAACGACGACTTGCCAGTACGGGGCTGATTGATTGACTCATCGTAGATAGGGTTCGTCAATTGAGGGTAGAGTTCACTACCTAATTTTTAGTTACTCAATTAGTTTGTTAATTAGTTTAAATGTTTAATTAAGGGTTAATAGGTGGTTAATTAAGTTAGTTTAAGTACTATATAAGCTACCCTAAGTCATAAACTAACGTAACAACCCATTATTCCCAAACCCATTTCTCTCCACCTTATCTTCACTTTCTCTCTCCTTCCCAAAATACCCCAATTGAAGACCAATCTTCAAGTTTCACTGGAGATTCAAGACTAATGTTTTTATCCATAAAACTTGAAGAAATCATAACGTATGGATGATATTTACTCTTGGGGATCTCTTTCCCCAAAAGACTCTTAAAATTAGTTTCTAATATGTCTACAAGATGAGTTTTCATCAAATTTCGTGACTGATCTTCCAAAGTTATTTGATGTTGAATTAATTTGATTAATATTTATATATTTTTATGGTTTTATATTTTAATTTTTGTAGTTCTTAGTCTTTGACCTAGTCCGATGAAAGAATCTACGATTGAACTATTTTTACCTAACCCTAGTTATGACTTGGACATGTAGATGAGTTGGGTTGTTTGAATTGATTATGTTATTGCATAAATAACTATATTATGATAGAGGTTATTGGATTATTGGATAATTGTGATGAATTGAGGGTAATATCTTTAAGGTGGTTTTGGAAGATATTGGTAAGACTTCATGTGTGACTATGAGTTTGCTACTTCAATTATGTTGGTATATTCTTGATGATGATATTCAATTGAAATATGTTTATGTGATTATATTAAGAAGATGATGTTATGATGATTATGATGTCATGTTATGAATATGTTGAATTTTGAGATCATGTTAAGGGTATGATGATACAAGGTTGAAGAGGATTCTCTTCTAAGCCTTATTATGATATGACTATCATGTGTTGATCTCACTAAGGATTGTTTATGATGAAAGAAAGTTCTCTTCCTATACCTAATTAGCTATGATTATGATTATAAAATGGGCTAGTATCTACGGCGTAAATTATCATTAATGATTAAGATTGATGTAAAGGCATTTCAAAAGTCAAAATTCCCCGACAACGGCGCTAAAATTTGATACACTGAAATTACATCTCGATTAATAAGCATAAACAACCGTTATCAAGTAAAGAACAAGTATAGTAGGTTCGGGTCCATCCCACGTGGAATATTGTTTATACTTAGCTTTAACCCAGGATTATACCATTTTAGTCATGGTATTTCTGAAACAAATAAGTATAAGGGGTGAGGTTTTGTGAAACAAATTCCTATATTAAAAGAGTATAAAGTAAGCAAAGATCAACGTAAGTGTTCCGCACAAGCTCATAACGCAGAAATCCTAACAATAGCAATACTTTCCTAATTTATTACATGCATTGTGGTAAGTTATGTATCTCTAATCCTTGTTCAAGCATCTAGAGAATTTCACCATCCACCTTGGTCCGGCTACGTGTGTATAATTTATTAAACCTTACATTTATGTCATATTAGACATCATAATTGATGAATGGCTTGATTATTACTTCGCACTAATTGACACTAGCCTATTATATAGCATGACGTTAAATCTATGTTGATAATTCTTTTCTTATTAACTATCTCCTTGTTTCGGCAAGTAGCAACAATCATTTCATTTCTTTTCAAACTTACTTAATCCTCATGGTTCCCACGACTTTAGTTGTGTATTTAGTTACCCATATTAGTAAGAACACAAATAATGTTTGTAGATGAAGAAATCATGAACTCACATAATAATTATAGTAAACCCAGAGATTGCACATGAATTTCAAATCAACAATATAAAAAAATCAATTATTTACCAAAGGTGTAAAAACTAAACTCCAACACATAAACTAGAACAATGGTAGTAGTAGCTAACCCCCAAAACACTATGTAATGCCCTATTGATAGAAAACAAAATCCTAATGAAAAGGACCATCGATCGATCAATGGTTTGAACTTTGCTTCCTTCAGCCATGACTTAAAAGAATATTTCAACCTCAAAATTGCATCTCCTCTGAACCAAACGACAGACCAACAACATACGACATTGACCCATCTACAATCTTTTGATTCTCTTTCATGGATCCACACATAATTTTTCATGAATAAGGCACTAGAACCCTCACATTATCAAACTATGGTTCATTTATACAGTCTGTTGATCGATCGATGGACCGTCGATGTTAGTCGTGGTTCCATACTTTGTTAGAGTTCCCTAATTTCCTCCAATGCCTTGGCTGCTCATCTACGATCATCATCCACGGGGCGTCAATGAATTTACAGTCCATTGATTTTCTCTATAGGTCCTTTTTTTTTAAACTATTTCATATGTTTCCTTCATTTATGCCTAAAGATCTTTCTTGCAAAACAAGGCACAAAACGTGCTAAAACATATACTAAAAGGATCTAGATACACATCCCTTAAGTAAAATTGATTAAAAATATTGTGAACACACATTAAATCACTAAATTTATTAGGTTGAATTAGAGCCTCACATGTTAGTTTATAGTTGGAAAATTGTTTGAATGATGAATAGGGCTGTTGAAGTTAGTTTTGTCATTATAGAGGTCAAATGTTAAGAAACGACCATGATGTCCGTAAACTAGTCATTTGAACTAGTGAGTTGTAAGGGTCTAGTCGTTGATGTTTTAGTGTTATTTGAGGGTTACAACTTGTAGAAGTAAGCCGAACACCTATATGGACATGTTTAGAGTCTTAAGTGTAAGAGTACGACCCCCCAAGGACTACCCAAGGGGTCTGGAAGACGACCATATGTCATGGTCGTAGCTTTGGACTTATCTTAGGGTAGTTTAAATCCCTAAAGTAGAGTCTCTAAATCAAACGCCTATGCAATACAGGGCGTAAAACCACCTATTGTCTATAGGTGGTGCTCGTAGTTGTTGCAAGTTCCCTTCTACATTTTTCATATCGTGCCATAGAACTTAACTCTATAAGATCTCGCCCTTATGTTTTCTTTCCCTGTGGTCTTTTAGATATGATTGCTTAAACGATATTTTATCAATTCTTGTGGGAGAAAAGGTGAGTTCAAATGCTTATCTTGGTTTATGTATTGAATCACTATGTGTGAAGGTGAATTTAGGTATGTTTTGATGATGTGATGCCAATTATCTCTATATATTAAGTTTAAGTGAAATACAATGTTATGTTAAAGAATGTGTGTCATAATATGGTTGAGGCATGCTAGAAGTTGTTATGGTTGACATGAAATTCTTTTTGAATAATGTGTTGCTATAGGTTTTTTTTTACGGTAGCCTAAGTACGAGTTGAAATCTAAATTCTTAATGACTACCTATAGACGCATGCTACCCTAAGATTTTGTACTTAATGGTGTTCAATGTTTTCTTGTGTGTACATGTGGTCCTTGATAAATTGTCTAGTATTGATTGTAGTCCTTTGTATTTACTTGTTCCTAGGTATGATGATAATATGCTTACCTTGATAAAGTTTTGTATCTCATTTTTCATGCTTTCCCCATCAATTGCCTAAAAGCTGGATTTTTGGTATGATGAAGCATGTTCACTGTAGTAATAGACAGTTTACTGTAATATTTTTGAAAAAATCAACTAAATTGTTCTTTGATTAGATGTTGTCGAAATGTGTATAAAGTTGATGCATATGAACATGATAATGAATGTAAAAAGGAGATTTTCTATTTGGAATGAAGTATAAGAATCTTATGGCATGATGGGTTGTAGGATAATTTGTTACTTCTTATTGGGTTGTAGGATGATGATATGGGTTTTATTGACCTAGAAGTTACCTTACTTTAATGTTGAAAGAAAAGAAAGAGTCCTTAAGGCTAAGTCTCCTATATTGTTTCCCCTAATGATGTATGACCTTGTTGTCTATTGTATTGTATGAAAACATTATGTGGCTGAATGAAATTGACTAATATGATATTGGGGATAAATTTCATAGTAAATGAAGTTTAGAATAACTTGCTGTTCCTATGATTCAAATATCGTTAACTCATTCTAAAATTTGTAATCGCCAATCAGTGATAAAGAAAAAAAAAGTTTGTTTAGTTAAGATCCTCTTAAGGTTGGGTTATGTTTCTCTTAAATTGGGTCTATCCTAACTTGGTGATGGTGATGGAGTAGTAATGTTGTAGATATTCTCTATCTTGTCCTTATATTTATACTTGAACTTGAATCTAATTAATTCTTAGTAAGCTTGTTCATGAATGGAGTCTTGCATAAGTATCAACTGCATGAACCTTATATGTTTTAGTATATATTGATTGGCATTACCTTGAACATATTGTGGATATTCCAAGTACATGAAAGAATTTTTTTGTGAAATCCATGTTTTCTCATGTTAAATTACATCTTGATATGCCAGGTGTGAATTTGACTTAATGAGATATGATAAGAAGCATGCTAATAGTCACGTGTGAGGTGAAATGTTTAGCATTAAAATGAAAAGTTGAGTGTCTTTAAATTGACTATGTTGAGTCTCTTGAAAACATTGTGACTTTTATGATTTGGAAAGCATGATTTTAGGTTCATTCTTGAAAAGTTAAAGCATGTTTAGCTAAGTTCTCATGTATTTGCCTATGATTTGTGTGATTCTTCTCAAAATATGCTTACTGTGAAGGTGAGTACTATGTTTGAAATTGACAATTTGCGAGACTTCATATTTGTTGTAATGTAGTTGGTGTGACTTACCATTTAGACTTCACTAGGAAGAAAACATGATTATGCCATGGTTTGAAAGTTGAGAATTTCTCATTTTAAGAGGAAATTGAGCATGTACCTTGATTAGGTGTGAACTAATGATACATGTAAGTGTGTTGAGGGGAATGACATTCCTCCATGGACACCACTAAAAATGGTATGGTTGAGTATGACCTTCATGGCACTACGTCTAACTAATGAAGATCTTTGTTGATGCAATTAACTCAATTCTCTGTGCATAGAAGTATTAGTGCCTAAATTTCTTCTTGAGTATTGTTGAAGTATGCCTAAATGTGACTTAAAGAATAGCTTCAAGATGATCTCTTAATGAATTAAGGTGTAACTACCATGTTATAATTAGGAGAAGGATGTTCCTCCTATTATCATGATAACAACCTTTGGGTTTGATGCATTCAAGCGTGAGTAAGTAAAGGTTTTTCTTGATTGTGTGAATTGAGTTATAAACATAATTTGATGTTTTATAAATATTCTTTATTTCTCTATGATGTATTGAAATCCTTGTTGTGTTTAAAGAGCCCTAAGTGTCATTCGAGGACGAATGTTCCCAGGGGGATGTTGTAAAACCCCAAAATGACTTAACGTGTATAGACACTAACTTATTGTATTAATGTTATCAGGTCCTAAAATGAGTTATAATATCGTTTAGAGGAAGTGTGTACAGTTTGAAGTGATTTGGAAGTCGAACGTCAAGGGAAGACATAATTGTTTGACGACTAGTCACATATGTGTCTCATGTGTACGTGAATGTTATATATTGTATTTCATGATCTTATTAAGTCTTAATATTATTTATAATTATGTTTATATATTTTATATGGGTTTCTAGATGTTTGGAGGTCAAACGACCAAGAACGTCTAAGGTGTTTGAGAGATAGCCCTTAAGACGCTCAACGTGTGTGTTCATGGGGCCTTGCCTCTTTGGACGAGTTGCAGGTGTTTCATTTGGGTGAAAATTATTTGGAAGGGATGAAAATTGGTAAGGGTTGTATTTACATTTTAAATTCTGGGTACGACTTCCTAAGGGCGCAAAAGGCCCCACAAGAGGGAGTGGAGGCTGGTCAAGACATTGCCTTGGCAGTTTCAATTGACGGAAAAAACGACGGCTGGTTGGTAACCCAAAGGCCCGTAGGTTAGTTCTCATAGACTTGTACTTTAATTGGGCAGGTTTCAAGTAAAAATTCTTCCAAAGACCAATCGATAGAAGACAATCCACAACCCGTCACCTGACCAACAACCAGCATATGGTTCCGTCGATGGTGGCCTGTAACTTGTTGCCTGCATCTGTTTCGTTTAATGTGTCAATGGGAAATGCACCCCACGTAATAAAATTAATCTAATAGGTTTATTTATATCATTTTTTGTGTGTATATATCATCTAACACCTGAAGAACCCATTCAAAATCCTCTCCCATGAATTGAATCTTTTCCCTCCAAAATATTCTCCCTGGAAACCGCCATTTTTGGTGAAGCTCAAGAACAACTTGGAGTTTGTATTTAAATGGATGAATCATCAAAATTTACATATTTTTATGTAGATAAAGGTATGTTTATTCTTCATCTCTAGTTATCCTTCCATTTAGAGAATTAAACGCAAAATTTTCGAAGAGAAAAATATGATCAAGTTCTTCTTTGTCATTCTTGCCATGGGTTCTTTCTTTAATTGATTTTAATAGAATAATATGAATGTATTGATTATTATGTACTGATTTGGACGTGATTTTCAATCCTATTGCATGATGAACCCATGCTCTTTCACAAACTCGATTTTAGCCTATGTATGGCTTAATGATCTTGATCTTATGCATATATATTTGTGATTCAATTATGTTAATATGCCTATGTATTCTGTCTAGTATGTATATTGATGGTGAATAATTAATGAGTTACCCATATGGATCAACGTATGAAGATTTAAACATGTTTACTCTAGCTTTCCATGATTCACTGTAATGTTGGTCTTTTGATGATATAATGAATAATTTGATTGTGTAGGCGTAGTTGTATCTACTGTCTTAATTGTATATTATAAATTAATTGTAGATAAGTTATTTTATGTTTATCAATGTTGGTTAGCCTATGATTATTCTACTTTCCATGGATGTCTTAAATAACATATTCAATGTAATCTAAAGGTTATAGAAATGGTAGTAGGATTTCATGTAGATTATGTTGTCATTATCTACTGCATTATATTGATGATATTAATGTATTTTCGGTATTAATTATTGATGATCAAAGAAAAGGAATCTTGTCATGAATTGATATAGGTTCTTCTAGCCTACATTTTGAATGTTGTAATGAAAATCATGTGATCTTAATTCTAGGGTAGATGATGCATGATTTAGATCTAATTTATATCTATTTGATTAGTTCCCTAAATGTATATTAGTGTTACATGATGGTTGATGAACTAACCTAGGGAGGTTAGTTGATAAACTAGGACTCTCTACTATCTAGTACATGTGAGATGCTTTCTATTATGTTATAGTATGATTTTGAAGCTACTTGTACCTGGTTTTTTTATGATTAAAATTCATATAGCTACTTCCCAAAATATAATTGTTGATCATCAAGGGGTATTGTTCAATGATGATCTAAGGGTGAGAAATTGGTAAGAATGCTTATCTCCCCTACTTTATATATCATAGTAATGTTGATGAAGACTTTTATTGAAACGTGTGGTGTGGTCCACTTATGGTGAGGGTTTGTATTTTATTCTTATTATATATGTGTTGACCATGGACTTGAATTCCAATTGATGAACATATGAACATGTGCTTATGATGATACTATGAGTATATTATGCCTACTTCCCTATTGTAGTTGTGATCTAGGTTGTATGGCTATTGTATGAACATGTGTATATCCATGTTAGGGTAAAGTATATGTGCTGCCATTGATGATTAAAATGGTTAAAAATCCATTTCCTATGTACCCCTATGTGAATTCATGAGTAGCACAAGTTAGGAGTCATAAGTGTAATATGAAGTTGACTTGTCTCCCATGCTATTCTGTGTTGTGTGGTTTATGCTTGATAGAGTATTATGGTCTAAGAGGGTGGTTGCCTCAATGTTTTTTTTATAGACATTATCTGATCATGTTGAACAATGTACACACACTCACACACAGTATGCATGCTTACAATGTAGTGAATGTTCATAGTGTCTAATGAAAGGTTGTTCTCATATTTACTAGTGTCTACTACTATGCATGTAAAGTATATGTATGTTAAGTAAGTTATGTATTCCTTAATAGGATGACTTGATAGGCGTACTAGTATGGTCAAGGCTAAGAGACCTTGTCTATGAATTGCACATATGTACCTTGATAGATAGTTCCTAGGTTTTGTATGTTCATATGTGGTTTGAATGTGTTATGTGAAAGATTTGTTCACATCTATGTATACACTTACATTTATGATGGTCTATTAAGTAGATGAGCCTTGAAAAGGGTGCCCAAGAATACTCTAAACTAGATAGGAGCTCTAGTATGCTATAAGCATATGAGAATCAAATATTCTAAGCCTATGTTTCATACATAAATGTAATAAAGGCTTTTTCAATAAATGAACCTAGCTGAGCACCGAGTGAACTTGATATTGAGAGGTGTTGAATTCCCTTGGAAAAAGATTCACCATTTGTCCAATATAGAGTGGTGACTTCCCTGAGAGGAATACTTAGCTATGGACTCACATGAGATGTTGACTTCCCTTTTGAAGAAGATTCACACAAGTTTTCGCATTAGATGAGGCCCCAAATTCCCAATGGCATTTAGAGGGAATAAACCTAATCTTTTAGTTCCATAAATATTGCTTGCCACATAGGATCTAGCAATGTGAATTCACTTAGTATGCTAGGATGTATATTAATGTTCTACTTTGTCTAGGTAGGAACACCTTTCATTGGTGTAAGGCTCTACAACACCAAATTCAATGTTTAAGACCCATGGTGTTAGTGTCTGTTAAGGCTTTAGTTTCCATAAAATAAAATTGACTAATGAATAGGATCCTTACTAGGAGGACTCAAGGTAATTTACTTAGGATATGTTGAAGTAATTAACCCATATAGACATTGCACAAGTAGCTCCTTAGGAAATCCTAGGAAGGTGACCTAAATGTATGTTTATGCTTATGTCCACATGCATGACTTTGTAGTATTGGCATACTTGTTGTGATGAAATGCATAGTATGAGTCTACAAGAAGTGGTCCTTATGTATACATATGCATAACGCTGGTTTAATGACTATATGGTGAAGGTTTTTCCGAGTTTGGATAAAGTTAACTTTACTTTTTATGATTATGTATTAAGTGTTAATGTTTGTGGTCTCATGAAGAGTTTACTAAGAATGTATGGGGTTATGGGGCTTCATCTGTTCATTGCACTAGTAGATAAAGATTGGGGTCATGACCAAGGTCTTATAATGATGGGTGTGGAAAGTAGTTAAAAGATGTATATATTGAAGTAGCTTATTGTAAAGACAATGTAGTTTTGACTTAAATATGTCATTGATATATTACGCTTATATGATGATTGTGTGACTTAGGTAGGACTTAGCTCGGTTATATTCATTTTTTCTTGTGGCCTTAAGGTAATGCATTGCACCAAGTATCACTAGACACTTACTTCGTACGTCAATGAATAAAAAGAATATTAGCTCACTGTTGAGGGAACAAGAGCTCACTGTAATATGACGCAAAAATGCAATAAATCCTATATGTGATCGTACAAAATGTTTGGCTTTTGAATATGTTTATATGAAGTATATGAATGATATAAATGCTATTGTTTCAAGGTTTTATAAATATTTACTCAAGAAGGCATGAAGTATGATTGCAAGAAAATGTCCCTTTTAAATGAATGTTTTTGCATGGTTGCAATACTTAGTGTATTCTTGTACTAATGATATTCTTCTCTACTATTTTTACAAAGTGTAGGTTATCAATGCTTAAAGGATGTCTATGATTGAGAAGCTTGATATGTTATTCCCAAGCTCAAGGAAAGGAGTCCTTAAGTTACAAGGATTCCCTACTCATGTCAAAATGTAAAGTTTTTTAAGATTGTATAGTTATGTCTTATGTTTTAAAAGTCGTGTCCCTAATGTATTCAAATGTTGTTGACTCTAAGATGGAAAAGATACTTAGGGTAAAAATATGTATTATGATTTATATTTTACATATAAACGGAGTGATTTTTCTAGCATATGATGTGCTATGAAAAGTTTTAAATTCTTCGCTAAATTTACTATGTTGATGCGATGAATGATGACTATTGGGTTGTATAATACCTTTGAGAGGTAAAATAAGCCATGTTACATCTGGGGTTGCTCCCCGGATGTGAGACCAACACCACCGAGTTTTCTAAATTCTGATATTAGAGTAAAAAGTTATGCCCGAAATAGTGAAGCCACTACAACATTTTATGTCTCCAACCATCCCAGAAAAGTGTGACCTAAACTATGAAAAAGTGTGGCCTTTGGTAAAAAGCCACACTTTTTGACTTTAAGCCACACATTTCCAGGTGTGGCCGAAACCAGCGAAACCTTAGAGTTTAGGCGACGCTTTACAAGCATATTCTTATCAGCTACGCTTAAAAGCATAGCAAAAAGGAAAAAAGGCCATGATTTTTACCTACGCTTAGAAGTGTAGCCATATGAGCAACACATTTAAGCGTAGCCTCAAATTCAAAAAGGCCACACTTTGTAGCTACGCATAAAAGTGTTGCCTTATAAGCTACACTTTCAAGCGTAGCCTAAAAGAAAAAAACCCACACTTTTGCGGCTACGTTTATTAGTGTTGCCTTATCAGCTACAGTTTGAAGCGTGGCCTTTGCTACCATATTGCCCACACTTATCAAGTGTTGCCTTTTCTATATTATATATGAAACAATTTGAAGTGTTGTCCTTGCTCAAGTGCATACAAAATTTACAGTCCTATGCCACAATTTCTAATTAAAATACTCCAATATTATATTGCAATAAATAATCTCTAGCACTAATAAGTAATTCAAATTTATAGATTTCCCATAAAGTACTTCAAAAGATAGTAAGTGTTGTGTAGATACCCATACTTATACATCAATATTCTAAATGTATACACAATAAATCAAATATTATTTAAACTTTTACAATAGTTCAAACACTCTTCATCATCGACTTCAAATTTGATCACCTCCATTTCCCTACACAAATAAGATACTGGCAGTTATATAGAAGAGGTAAGAAGTTCAGATTGCAACAATATAGAGAGGTAAGAAATCCAGCAGTTACAGAAAATAGACTTTACTGATAGAAATATTTATATATAGAAGCAGCAGTTAAAGAAAACATTAACAACAAATCTGCAGATTGCAGATTGCAGATTCCATACCATTTCAAAGTTTGTTTGCAGAGGTTTAGACTGACCAGTTTGCAAGCTAGTACAGACCTATAGCATGTTTTAATGTTCTATACAAATGCCAAAAAAACATTGAAACAAAAGAAGAAAGACCTTAGCTCAATTTAAACCAAATACATTAACAACAACTAAAGAGAGACATGTCCAGATTGTAAGTTACAAAAAACATTGACAACAAATCTGTATATTGCAGATTCCATACCACGCCAAAGTTAGTTTGCACAGGTTTAGACAGACCACTTTGCAAGCTAGTAAAGACCTATAGCATGCTGTAATGTTCTATACAAACGCCAAAAAAAGAGTGAAACAAAAGAAGCAAAACCTTAGCTCAATTTTAACCAAATACATTAACAACATCTAAAGAGACACAAGTGCAGATTGTAAGTTACAGAAAACATTAACAACAAATCTGCAGATAGCAGATTCCACACCATGCAAATGTTTGTCTGCGGAGGTTTAGGCAGACCAGTTCGCAAGCTAGTAAAGACCTATAGCATGCTGTAATATTATATACAAATGCCAAAAAAACTCTGAAACAAAAGAAGCAAAACCTTAGAAAATTTAAACAAAATACATTAAAAACAACTAAAGAGAGACAAGTCCAGATTGTAGATTACAACATCAGGAAAAATTATAAAAAATTAGATTAGTTTCTTTGCGTAGTTAATATGTTCCACACGATCAAACAAGGAAACTAAATCTGACATTGCAAAAATACACATCAACCATACCAAACAAGCTAGATGAATAGTGGTCAAGAGAAAAAAAACCTTAGCTCAATTCAAACAAAAGCCACTAACAATAACTAAAGAAAGAAAACTCAGTCGTATTTAAAGTGTTTCTCCACCATGCAATAATATTCAAAACCATATCGAGAATATGTAACAAGTTCAGAGTTACTTCATACTCATCAGAGCGAGGCAAAAAGTAACAAAATATTAATTGAGATCTACATATATGCAAGTTAATTAACTTATTCCATGTATCCGGAGAGGAACCTAATTCACTGGGATATAACTTCATAGCAATCAACTAATCACATACCTCTACAGCGTGGAAAGACCTCTTTTTCTACTTTGACGCAAATTTCACATCATTGGAGGATTCCTGTCAGACTAGAACATATTTCAAGCTACTTTGAATGATTCAAACATGAAGTTAATCAGTAAGCCAATTACAAACAAGAAGACTTTCTGAGAAACTGAGAGGACTAATTTGAAAAAAGTACTAAATACCTTTTGAAGAATCGGATATTGAGTTGACCCGGCAGATTGTAGAGGATTTTGGCCTTTTACAGCTTGTGCACTACTCGCATCAATAGGTGAAGCAATGTTAGATACAACACCCCCTTGCGTACCTCGAACATTCAATCCAGGGTTGTTTTAAAGCAATTGACTAAAAAATGTCACATTTCTTCTCTCATTTCTTGTCTTATTTGTTCTCTAATTTCATTCATTTCTTATTTCATAGAAGTGATTTCATTAGCATGTTTTGTTTTAGCTCGGTATCTTCCTCATCTTTCTTCAAAGAACTTGCTGTCACTGATCTACCATAGCACCTAAGTCGACCAGGCTTCTCCTTACCAAACAATGTCGTAAAAGCATCATCTGCAGTTTCCCCGGAATTTTAGCGATTCTGAAGTTCAGCCTATTGAATAAAATTGGCATTCATATTATACGCAAGTACTTCTAATTTCTCTCTAGATTAAATGAGTTATTGGTTCATTAAGTTAACTTCAATTGATATCCTTTCAAGCATATTAAAATAAATTATCACCCTCCAAACAATGTAAAATTATTGAAACTAAATTAAATTCATCATTAATAAACTTTAAAAAACATAGTATTGCAATTTTTGTATCGGCCTGAAGTTCCATTCCCGTTTTTGTACGAGTTCCAATAAACATTTCAGACTTTGATGGTTCCTCATTGTTTTCTTTGTTTGAAAGCTACAAATTATATAAAAAGATATTTAAAAATGTATCAATCTATTGGAGGAATACAAATGGATTAAATGTATATAGCCGAAGATGCTAAGTATTACCAATGCCACGCGTACTCTGGCAAAACTAATAGGTCCCATTCGATGCCTCCATTTATGCTTTTTCCTATTTTGAGAATTCAACTCTCACATGGCCTATAAATATATAAAAGAGATTTTTGAATTAATAAATAAAACAAAAATAGAATCGATATAATCCAAAATAAGTTGAACAATAGAAATGTACTATTTTAGCCTTACTTGAACAATTGGGTCTTTCCAATACTCGATCAATTAACGAAATCAATATTTTACCATGTCACTAGGATGTTTTGCTAGCATGTCCTAAATAGTATTATTTTTATCACAAAATCTCTATTTAATATTTTACTTCTATCGCTTCCAAGCATCACGAAATCCAGTAATCACCCACGCTTTTCCTTCTATTGGAATTATGAATTTGGACTATGTAAAATAAAATATAGTTAGCTTCAATCTATAAAAGCAAACAATAACTATGCATTTTAAAAATTAATTCTTCTTACATTGATATATTTCCACATGCGCTTTTTAGTATCTTCTGGCACCGCATGCCAACTAGTGTACATCAAGTTGGTGAACCTAGGATTCCTTGAAATTGTTCCTATAAAGTTTTTTAATTAGGACACTATCTTACAAGATTGTCCCACTGCTTGCCCTTTATCAAATGTCACCTCCTTTCTTTCTTCCAAATTTCTTGCGTGAATATCTTTACATGTTGTTTTTCCTATGACTTTTTTCGCCTCCAATATTTCTTGATTTATGTAACAGTAAGTAAATAAGAAATGTATTTTATATAAGTAATAAATCTTATCACGCTTATGACATACCTTCAGTACTAGAATTAATGCCAATTTCCCCGTCTATAGCACACTCATCCCTGTTGATTTCTTCTTGATCCACAAGATCATCAGCTACTGTGTGGTTATATATTTTTGTTTCATCGCCTATCTGTAACGATTTGTTTTTGAATACTCTTCAAGACTAGTAGCTGGTATGACCGACTTCCTCTTTACTTGCTTGCAGTTTGGTAGATCATTAATATCATGTTCTTTCTGTAGCCGTTGTTCCTTTAGAAACTGATCAAGACTTGTGGCCGGTATGAAAGACTTCCTCTTCACCTGTTTGAAGTTTAATTGATCTTAAATACCATGTTGTACCTCTGAATTACAAAATAATTCCCTAGTCACATACACTAAATCAGTAACACCTTTCTTTGAAGACATTTGGAACCTAAAGTTTACCATAGGAGGTTTAATTCTTTTCTCTTGAATGGACTCTCCAGATTGAAATAATCTCTTCTTAATTTTTCCTTTCCCAAAAAGTATATGTGAGGTACCAAGCTCTTCTCTAGAAGACGATTGAATTGCTGATTTAATGTCAAGCAACTTAATCCTTTCTTGTTGTTGAATTAATTCCTCAGATTTCTTTCATTTATGCACTATTGGTACATGCTCTTTCTTAGCTTTATCATTGCGTTCATTAGCAAGTTGTTCTCACTTGATCTTGAATTGGTTAGCCAATTCAGTACGTGATCGATATTGCATATCAAAGTTCTGATTCTTCAATGGTCTTTGAGCTTTGTTCGGATTCAAACCCTTTTTCTTTAGTGCTGCTGATAATTTACTCATTATTTCCGCTTTCTTTTAATATCTTTATTTTCTTTCCCAACAGTAAGTTTACCAACAAAACAATAATAATGTTATTGCTAACTAGAAAAAGCAAACCTGCAAAAGGAAGAGGACTGATTTCACTGTGCTAATTAGAACGAGTAGTGAATCAATCTTTAGCTTCCAAAAAATTGAGTAGTACATAAGGAGGACTGATTTCGGTGTGTTGCCTTCACTGCCTTGGCTGTGCTGCCTGTAATGTCCAATGCCTAATAGTAATAGGAAAAAATAAGAATTTAGATGACAACAACAATTCACATTTACTAATCAGAAAGTAATTTAATAAATGTAACATGCATACTTCAGATATTACTAACCTTAGTTCTACAAGTTGTGCCAACATACAGTCAAATAAAATAAAAGTACGCTAGATTTACAGCTTTATCAACAAAACAATAATTACATAAATTAATGAAGTCAACATAAATTATCGACCAAACAACAATCAGACACATCAACCTCTTGCATATGCTCTCTACACAACATGTATTTTTTTGATAACATAATACATAAATTAAATATGTTAAAACTTAATTATACAAATGAAAATACTATAATAAAGTAAAGTACCTAATATATTCTTGAATCTCATCGCAATTTCCCAAAAAGTATGCATGTGCTTGACTTAGAGATTTGTTATCGAAAACAAATGGATCAGTTTTCTTTGCTCCTATAGGACATCCCTTAATAGGAAACAAACTTTCTGTTTTTGCATCATTTGGGTCACATTGATTATTATTTCGGGTTCTTCTAATAAATCTTGTTTGTACAGACCCATTCATATATCTTGAAAATAAATTCATACAGTTTGTTTCCACACGTGACTCTGCTATGCAACCTTCTGGATAACGTCTGTTGCAGATATATGATTTAAATGTACCCATTTCTCGTTCAGTGTAATACATCCATCGGTTCTGAACTAGACCACCTAATCTCACATCATTTGCCAAATGTATAGGCAGGTGAATGATTATATCAAAAAAAGACGGAGGAAAAATTCGTTCCAACTGATTTATTGTTTCAGTTATCTCTACTTCTAAGCAATCTAATTCCTCCAATGTGATAATTTTTTGACACAAACGCTGGAAGAAGGAGCATAAACGAAACAAAGCAATAGCCACATGATCTGGAAGGATTATTTAATGGGTATTGGAAGCAAGTATTGTAACATGAAATGAGTATCATGGGTCTTATAACAAGACAATATCCTTTCATCCAGTTGCACACACCTAGATATATTAGACGCACTGCCATCAGGTAGCTTGGTCTTCTTTAAAACTACACCAAAAATTAATTTCTCTCCATTTGTCATTTAGGAGCAAGCTTTTGCAAACTTTGTTCTCTTATCATATCCAACATCTTTTGGATGAAGATTCTTTCTAATTCCTATCTCTTTTAAATCATACCGAGATTTTTCATGATCCTTTGTTTTGCCAGGAATATCCAAAAGAGTTCAAAGAATGCTATCAACTATGTTCTTCTCTATGTGTATTATATCAAGGTTATGGCGTAACAAGTTGTGCTGCCAGTAAGGTAATTAAAAAAAAATTGACATTTTTTTCCATGGGCCATCATTTGATCTCTTTATCTTCTTTCCAAACACATTTTCAGAATCTTGTAATTTATGAAGCACATTAGTTCCCTTTAATAAATGTGGAAGAGGCCTGAATACAGTTTTTCCATTGAACGATCTTTTGTTAGATCTCCACGGATGATCCACTGGTAGAAAAACACGATAATCCATATAACACATTTTCCTACTATGCTTAAGATAGTGAGAATTAGTGTTATAGTTAAAACAAGGGCAAGTAAACTTTCCTTTTGTACTCCATCCAGAAAACATAGCATATGCTAGAAAGTCACTGCTTGTCCACAAAAGAGCTGCTCGCATTTGAAAAGTTTGATTTATTGAAGCATCATATGTTTCAACCCAAGAATTCCACAATAATTTTAACTCATCTATCAATTGTTGTATGTAAACATCAATAATTTCCAGATGACCGTGGCCCAGGTATAAGTAAAGAAAGTATAGAATATTAAGATTTCATGCACATCCAAGGCGGTAGATTATACGTCATCAACATAACTGGCCATGTGCTTTAAGATATACTCATAGTTCGAAATGGATTGAACCCATAACTTGCTAATTCAAGTCTCACATTGCGAGAATCTAGTGCGAAATCTGGATGCAACCTATCAAAATCGATCCATGCTTTACCATCAGCGGGATGCCTTATCTTTCCATCTTTTGAACGCTTCTCATCATGCCACCTCAAAGAATCTGTCGTCTTTGAGCACATAAATAACCTTTTGAGTCTAGGAATTAATGGAAAGTGTCTCAAAGTCTTTGCTGAAACTTAATGTGATTTTTTAAAAGACTCAACCTCACCATCAACTTCAGGATTTTTAATATATCGTGAAGCTCCGCATGTATGAAAAAATTCTTCATCCTTATAATCATTTCTAAACAACATGCAATCATTTGGACATGCATCAATTTTCTCATAATCATGGCCGAGATTCTTAACCATAGACTTGGTTTTATTGTAAGAGGGAGGAATGTTCAACTTAGGCATCGCCTCTTTTAATAACTCTAAAAGACAAGTGAATGATTCACTGCTCCATCCGTGTAGACACTTCAACAATTATAAACGAAGTGTGAATGATAATTTAGAGAATCATGCACAACCAGGATATAATTCTTGGCTTGCCTCTTCGACTAACTTATAGTATTTCTTGGCATCTTCATTTTGACCATAATAAGCTCCTTTTGCCTGTGCAACATCTCTAAATTGATCATTCAACAATCCATTAATATCATCATGCGAGCTATCCATATCATCTTCAACATTCAACTTAATATCCCATTCTCCATGATTGATCCATCTAGTATAACCTTTAACAAATCCATAGTATATTAGATGATCATACACTACATTCCTTCGAGTCCAACGAATATTACAACATTTTGCACAAGAACACTGAATTTCCACTCCGTGAGGATTTCCATAAGAGTAAGCAAAATCTAGGAATGATTCAACACCATCAATATAGGGTTTGTTATACCTTGCTAAATTCATCCAATCCTTGGATGAGATATTTGAATTCCTATAAGAAGATATAAATATTTAATATTTTAATACGAATTATTAAATTCATGATTAAGTTACAAAAATTAGGTGTCATGAGATGATAATAGTTTCTTACGTAGTCATGACACTTGTGTTATGCCAATTCAAACTTCGAATCATCCACAAATATTTTTTAATGTTGATTTTTGTTCTAAGGGAAAATAAGTAAAATTAATAGGATAGAAATAATTAAGAAAGACGGTGAATTAATAGGATAGACAAAATTTAATGAACTAATCAAGAATAAGTTATTATTCTTGAGAGAAACAGGGGTATGCACTGCCTTTTGGTCTTCAGAGGTCCTTTTGTTTTGAATGAATTAGTTAATTTTCCATTTTTGATGTTTAAGTTTCTTTCAACTATGTTGAAGCAGTAATGTCTGTTGTTGGTGGTTTTAGAGTTGGAGTCTCTGGGGTTAAGAAAGGTCATGTAATCTTGCTTATTGAGCACAAACCTTTAAAGAATTGTTCACTACTTTGAATTTATGTGATCTGCTAGTCTTTTGATCCCATAATTCTCTATCAGCTCAGCATGTTTTCTATAAATTGAATACTGTATTCTGGTAGATTGTTTGCTTATAGTTTCTATAGTATCATTCCTTCATGACATCCATTACAATTGTAATGACACAAGGAATATTAGGTTGCCACATTGACGGATGACATGCACCAATTGAGGGAATGGTCAGTACTTGTTCTTAAGTGTAATTTGCTATTGCACATGAGGTATAAACCTCATTGATATTGCCTAGATCAGTAATGAAAGAAATTTGTGGTGATATTACATTTTGTATCATTTTGCTCATTGACAATTTGTACATTTTAATAATTCTGCTGCTCAAAATTGCCAAGAAAGCACAGTTGTGTGAACTCTAATAATTATGACTAACAACACTGAGTTGAAATTCTTATACCTTCTATCTTGAGGTTTTAGGCTTACCCTATGACTTAGATGATATGATGGCTATGATTTGCTCTTTCTACCATATTTGATATCTTGATGCACTCGATGTCCTTTAATCAGTTAGATTTCTTATACTCTAATGTCTTTGAAGATCAAGTTATGATGATATCAGTGGCATTTCTGGTAATTCTGTTCAGTGACATGTAAAATGGGGCATTTCGTCGGTCCTGCTTTGTTTATATGGTTCTGTTCCCTGGGTGGCATTGGCGTCTACAACCTTATTAAATATGATTATAGTGTTTGAGAGCATTTAATCCAGTTCATATATACTATTACTTTAAGCGCAATATCACAAAGGCGTGGTACTCACTTGGAGGCTGTATTCTTTGTGCAACAGGTAAACTCTACATAATGTTAGTTTCCTCTAACCAAAACCTGAAATAGCAGAGAAGATTTCATGGTTTAGAAAAAAATTGATCGAATTGTTCTTATGTAAAAGTAGAAAACCACAGAAATAGTATCTTTATACATGCAACAAGAGATTTTATTTCTTTTAGGGGAAAAATAAAAATTGTAGCATGCTATTTAATAAGGCTAATGAACAGTGAGACATCACTCTTACATTGCAACTTTACTAGGCAACTGCAATGCAATACAAATATTTTTCAGTACTATCTAAGTACTATTTGAAATAAAAATGTTACTAGTTTAAAAATAAATTTATAGAAAACATGTCTTTAACTATATATTCTTGTAGATTGCAGATTCCGTGAAATATTTCTATTAATCGAGATCACATATGATATGCTTGGAACATAAAAAACAGAAATATAATAAAGCATATATATTGAGTTGATAAGGATAAACAAAGTAAGGAAGTTTCTTTCTAAATAAGAAGACACTATGCTTAGAACATAAAAAGATCATAAATATATTAAAGCTTATAAACTTTTTCAGTTCGTTCGTTATCATTATATCTCCAATCTCAATGTGGGAAAAGGGTAATATGATACACATTGATTAAAGTATCCAAAAGTACAAAAACATAGAAAATTATGAATCATTGTCTACTCCCAAGGCTGAAACATCTTTCGACACTCCAATCATTTTCTGCTTGATTTAGAAAAAATCAGGCTCAAAATGATATCCCTATTGATCTGGCGACAACTATTATCACTACCAAGCAAGCACTGCCGGTTGGAAGAACAACTACACACACAAATCACCAACCAGATATGGAGAAGGCAAATGAGCTATGAGATGAGCAATGGAAAGTTTAAAATAAGGAATACTACAGGCAGAATAGACACACTTTTGGATGAAATAATCAGGTAAGACACTTAACTCTACTACTTCTACTCATAATAACTATTATGATCTTTTTTTCATGATCAAACTAATAACAACCAAGAACAACAATACCACCTTCACAATTGGATACATCAATAAAGGAAATACATCAACAAACCAAATAAAGAATGATTTGAATAAAGAACAACTAGAAAAAATTAAGGAAAATACAGTCGAGAGATTCCAGAAGAGAGAAAGAGCGTGAAAAGCCAACAGAAAGTTAATATTGAACCATAAATACAAATTATTGCTAAAAACTGCACATCAAGATGCTGCCTACTCTCGACGAATTATTCACAGTTGAGCAACCAACTAGGCTCAGATATGTCACAAAATCAGGTACTGAAAAGGGACACTTCCTATAGCAGCAAACCAGAATAACATACAACATCAAGAACAATAATCTAGTTGGATAAACTAAATGAATCCTTAACGTCCCTTCCACACAATTGGGACCTATTTCGTCCCAATACTCGGTCACACCACTTACAACACAATTTAATTTTCCCTACCAAGATTTGGTTCGATGTCACGACCCAAATCCGATCGCGACTGGCACCCACATTTACCCTCCTATGTGAGCGAACCAACCAAGTTAAACCTTAACATTTCAATGTAATATCATCATAAGTAATGCGGAAGACTTAACTCATTAATAAAACAATTCAAAACTATTATTAATATCCCCAAAATCTGGAAGTCATCATCACAAGAACATCTATCTCAAATTACTAAACTAGGAATGTCTAAGAAGCTAAAACAAATACTAGCTAGTCCATGCCGGAAGTTCAAGGCATCAAGACTTGAAGAAGAAGACCCAGTCCAAGCTAGACGCATTAGCTCACCCTGAATTTCCGATGAAGTGAAGGCGGCTAGATCTCTTTGTTGAGTTGAAGTTGACGGAACGTTTGTCGCATTACACAAATAACAAAGAAGAAAAACATAAAAGTAGGGGGTCAGTACAACCACAAGTACTGAGTAGATATCATCGGCTAACTCAAAATAGGGAACAGTATATATCAATAATAATGCAAATCAACTACAATACTCAACATGTAGCAATAACAACATGAGTTCATCAATAATTACAACCGAGTTCACACATGAGGACTCAAGCCTCAATACCATACTCATTTGGGAATTAAGTTCATTAGATTGAGTATATTCATTATCTTTCAAGATTCATTATCTTTCTTCCTCTTGTGTCGGTACGCGACACTCCGCTCCTCTATTTCTATCCTGGTGCCTAACGTGGCACTCCGATCCTCATATACTATCCTGGTGCAGGAGCGTGGCACCGATCCATATTCTATCCTGGTGTCGAACGTGACACTCCGATCCTCATATTCATTCTATCCTGGTACCGAACGCGTGGCACCCGATCCTCATATTCATTCTATCCTGGTACCGAACGTGGCACCCGATCCATATTCTATCCTGGTGTCGAACGTGACACTCCGATCCTCATATTCATTCTATCCTGGTACCGGAACGTGGCACCCGATCCTCATATTCATTCTATCCTGGTACCGGAACGTGGCACCCGATCCCCTAATTCATCAAGCCTTCTTTTACACTAAGGCATCATTATTCTCATTATATAATATATCAAGCCTTCTTTCATACTAAGGCATCATCATTCTTATTATATAATATATCAAGCGAATTAGGGTTCTTTCAAGATTTGGGATTCAATAGCTTCATCATGCTTTGTTAATTCATCACAATTTCACATTCATATTCATGCAAGCATACAACTTAAGCACATAGTAGGGTTTACAATAATATCAACACATAATATTCACTATTAAGAGTTCACTACGAATATCGTATCATAAACCATAACCTACCTCCACCGAAGAATTGGAATCAACAAGCAATTTCCCAAGCTTTGATATTCTTCTTCCTCGTTCGACTCTCTCTCTCTCCCAATCGATTCAATCATCTCTCTTTCTGTTCTTTTCTTTTTCTTATTCAAACCCTCTTTCTTTTACCCTAATTCTATATAATTAGGAATGAAAGATGGTAATAATGACCCACTAATTAACTTAAGGTTACCTAATTTAACCCCCAAGTAATTAGATTTATTAATAATAACCCTCAATCTTTATAATTAAGGAAAGAATAGTCAAAAACGACCCTTAAAACGTGTGGAGAAATCCTAAACTGCCTGGGATTGTGCAGCCTGTGACGGGCCGTCACGCCTGCGACGGTCCGTCACACAGGCCGTCGTGTCTCCCAGGACTCTGTGGTTCATGACGGCCCGTCACACTGTGGACGGTCCGTCCTGGCCCCTCCGTCATGACGGTCGTGAACTCGCTTTCGTCCCCAATTTCTCAAAAGTTGAAGTGTTTTGCAACGAAACTCACGACCGTCCGTCGTGGATGTGACGGTCCGTTCGTCATTTCGTTCACGAAGTTCGAGAGTCGATTTTCAGTACCCAAATTAAGAATTCTAAGTGTCATGGGACGGAACACCCACGACGGTGCATCGAGCTGCGACGGTCCGTCGTTGGCTCCGTGGTTTCAGCCGCTTTTTCCGAATTTGTTCTGCAACTCTAAAACGACTAAGCAGTCGTTACAATAGATACCAATTTACCCATCGCTCGTCCCGAACGATCAAAAGAAGAAAAACAATGGCGAAAAGGAGTACCGAATCACGTAAGCAGATGTGGGTATTTCTCTTGCATATCCGCCTCCTTCTCCCAAGTAGCCTCTTCAACCGGTCGATTCTTCCATTGAACTTTGATGGATGCAATTTCTCTCGACCTCAACTTGCGAACCTCTCTATCTAATATAGCAACCGGTTCCTCTTCATAAGTCAAGTTTTCATCCAACAAAACTGAATCCCAACGGATGATGTAGTTTCCATCTCCATGGTATCTTTTCAACATGGACACATGGAATACCGGATGTACTCCGGACAGCCCCGGGGGCAAGGCTAACTCATAAGCCACCTCCCCTATTCGCTTAAGCACTTCAAATGGTCCAATATACCTTGGACTTAACTTACCTCTTTTACCAAACCGCATCACCCCTTTCATGGGTGAAACCTTCAACAAGACTTGTTCACCTTCCATGAACTCCAAGTCTCTAACCTTTCGATCTGCATACTCCTTTTGTCTACTTTGCGCCGCTAGAAGCTTTTCTTGAATGCCCTTCACCTTATCTAACGAATCCCTTAAGAGATCAGTACCCCAAGGTCTAACCTCGAATGCATCAAACCAACCAATGGGAGACCTACATCTCCTCCCATACAATGCTTCAAATGGAGCCATGTCGATACTAGAGTGATAGCTATTATTGTACGAAAACTCCGCTAAGGGTAGGAAGCTATCCCAATGGCCACCAAACTCTATCACACATGCGCGAAGCATATCCTCCAACACTTGAATCGTTCGTTCAGACTGACCATCGGTCTGAGGATGGAACGCAGTACTAAGGTCCAACCTAGTACCCAATTCCGCATGCAATGTTTTCCAAAACTTAGAAGTAAACTGCGTACCTCTATCTGATATGATGGATAGTGGAACTCCATGCAGTCGAACGATTTCTGAGATATAGATTTTGGCTAACTTCTCTGCATTGTAAGTCACCTTTACCGGAATGAAATGAGCAGACTTAGTTAACCTATCAACGATTACCCAAATAGAATCAAACTTTCCCAATGTCTTGGGAAGACCAACCACAAAGTCCATTGCGATTCTCTCCCACTTCCATTCAGGAATGGGCATTCTCTGAAGTGTTCCTCCGGGCCTTTGGTGTTCATATTTCACTTGTTGACGCTTTGGACACTTGGCAATAAAGTCAACAATATCACGCTTCATTCTACTCCACCAAAAGTGTTGCTTTAGGTCACGGTACATCTTGGTTGCACCGGATGTATAGAATACCTTGAGCTATGAGCCACGCGAATAGTGTTGATCAAATCATCAATACGGGGCACACATACTCTTCCTTTGATTCTCAAAACACCTTCCTTATCGATTTGTGCTTCCTTAGCCTCTCCTCGCAATACTTTATCTTGAATTCGTCTTAGTTTCTCATCCTCAAACTGCTTTTCCCTTAATCTTGTCAAGAAAAGAAGATCTCGACTCCACACTAGCTAACGATCCTCCCTTCTCATTTACTTCTAACCTCATCAAATCGTTAGCCAAAATCTGTACTTCTCTAGCCAATGGGCGCCTAGAAGCTTGCAAATGGGCTAGACTTCCCATGCTTCCCGCCTTTCTACTCAAAGCATCCGCTACAACATTCGCCTTCCCCGGATGATACAAGATAGTGATATCGTAGTCCTTTAGTAGTTCCATCCATCTCCTTTGTCTCAAGTTCAAATCTTTCTGAGTAAAGACGTACTGAAGGCTACGATGATCCGTGTAGACTTCACACTTAACCCCATACAAATAGTGTCTCCATTGTTTTAGTGCAAATACTACCGCGGCCAACTCCAAATCATGGGTCGGATAGTTACGTTCATGCACCTTTAATTGCCTCGAAGCATAAGCAATCACATTCTTCTCTTGCATTAGCACTGCACCCAACCCAGAATAGGATGCATCACAATAAACAATGAAGTTTTTACCTTCTACTGGCAAGGTAAGAATTGGTGCGGTAGTCAACAAAGTCTTAAGCTTCTGAAAGCTTTCCTCACATTCATCTGACCATACAAATGGAACATTTTGCTTAGTCAAGTTCGTCAGTTGGGAAGCAATAGAAGAGAATCCCTTGACGAATCGGCGGTAGTAACTAGCTAACCCAACAAAACTTCTTATTTCTGACACATTAGTGGGTCTCACCCAATTCTTCACTGTCTCAATCTTAGATGGATCTACCATCACTCCATCCTTAGAAACTACGTGCCCCAAGAAGGACACCGCATCTAGCCAAAACTCACACTTAGAGAACTTGGCATAAAGCTTTTTCTCCCTCAACATTTCCAATACCATTCTCAAATGCTCTTCATGTTCCTTCTTGCTCTTCGAGTATACCAATATATCATCAATAAATACGATCACGAAAAGGTCCAAATATGGCTTAAAAATCCCGTTCATCAAGCTCATGAACGCAGCAGGGGCATTCGTAAGACCAAAAGACATCACTACGAATTCATAATGCCCATATCTAGTTCGAAAAGCAGTCTTTGGTACATCCGTTGCCCGTATTTTCAATTGATGATAACCGGATCTCAAGTCAATCTTAGAGAAGACACAAGCACCTTGTAACTGATCGAACAAGTCATCAATGCGAGGAAGAGGATACTTGTTCTTTATGGTTACCTTGTTTAGTTGTCTGTAGTCTATGCACATCCGAAAACTCCCATCCTTCTTCTTCACAAACAAAACCGGAGCACCCCAAGGGGATGCACTTGGTCTAATGAAGCCTTTGTTCAATAACTCTTGAAGTTGTGCCTTTAACTCTCTTAACTCATGGAGCCATTCTATAAGGGGTATAGAAATTGGGCGAGTACAGGTTCAAGATCAATGCACAGTCAATATCGCTATCTGGTGCCATACCAGGAAGACCTGCGGGGAACACATCCAAAAACTCACGGACTACCCAAACCGACTCAATTGAGGGTACTTGGATAGTGTCATCCTTAAGATGTGCCAAGAAAGCTAAACACCCTTTACTAACCATTTTCTTAGCACGAAGAAAGGATATGATACGCACCGGATTAGAAGTGTAGTCGCCCTCCCACACTAACGGATACGCCAGGCTTGGCTAACGCCACCGCTTTAGCATTACAATCCAAAATTGCAAAATTCGGAGAAAGCCAAGTCATACCTGAATTACATCAAAATCACCCATTTCTAAGATAACCAAATCTACGTAAGTGTTGCTCCCCACAAAATTCACCAAACAAGACCTATACACTTTTTCAACTACCACAGACTCACCCGTGGAGTAGAAACACGAATAGGCATATCAAGTAATTCACAATGTAGATTTAGACCATTAGCAAATGATGAAGATACATATGAAAACGTGGAGCCAGGGTCAAATAATATAGATGCCATGCAATCACAAACCAAAAGATTACCTGTGATAACAAAGATCGACGCCTCCGCTTCAGATCTCCCAGGGAAAGCGTAACAATGGGCCCTATCGTTTGTCTGTCCATTGCCCCTACCATGTTGCGTAGTAGTGGCTCCGTTTTGCCCTTCACCTCTGCCGTTTTGGTGACCACCATTACCTCGACCACCACGTCCTCCAGAAAAACGGCCTCTACCATGACCACCTCTACCTCTAGCTATTGGGGTTCTGTAACTCTGGTTTGGACAATACCTCTTAATGTGTCCAACCTCCCCACATCCATAACACTCTCGGGGTTCATGCGTAGGTCTCTCGGAGTAGTGTTGACCGTTCTGAGGTGGACCCCCAACTACAGTCTGTAGTGAAGATTGAATTGGTCGACTTGAGTAACCTCCGGAGCTCTGTCCTCCGGAGTGAGAACCATTAAACTCACCTCCTTTCGAAACCTTTTTGATGTCGAAGTTGTGGTGAAGTCATCCGGTTTCACTCCTTCCACCTCTATCACAAAGTCTACCACCTCTTGGAAGGATGTTGCTGTTGCCGCTATCTGCAAGGCTGAAATCCGCAATTCTGCCCTCAATCCCTTCACAAAACGGCGGATCCGTTCTTGTGTGAAACAGAGTTGGGTGGCGATCTGGATAGTGCGCGAAATTTAGCCTCGTATGCATTAACCGTCATTCTACCTTGCTCCAGACTCAAGAACTCATCCCTCTTCCTATCCCTCAAGGTCCGGGGGATATACTTTTCCATGAACAAACTCGAGAATGATTCCCAAGTCATATGTGGTGCCTCCGTTGGTTGACACTCAACATGTGAACGCCACCACATTTTGGCGTTCCCTTGAAACTGATAGCTCACGAACTCGACACCAAACCTCTCTACTATACCCATCTTGTGTAGTAGCTCATGACAATCAACCAGAAAATCGTAGGCATCCTCTCGATTCTCGCACTTAAAGACTGGAGGTTTCAATTTCAAGAACTTCTTGAAAAGTTCATGTTGATCGTTTGTCATAATAGGCCCGATGGTCGACGTGGAAATGTGCCCATTCCCAATGGTGCATCCATGCGGGAGCCATAGTAGCCGCATGTCGTACCTCAAACCGGAGGTGTTGGTGCAGAAACCCTGGAGGTGCCTGACCGTGATCGATAACCCGCTAAGATAAGCGAGAACACGATTGATCATCTCCGGGGTAGGTTGAGGTGGCATTTCCTCATTCCTGCACTTGCTCATTCACCCCATCCTCCCCTTCTCTTATCACCTCTTGATCGGTGGAGGAGTCACCGCCCTAGTATCGGATGGGCTAGGTGCTCGTCCTCTTCCTCTAGAGGACGCCCTCCCACGACCTCTCCCACGACCTCTTGCCGTTGTTCTTCCTCGAGCTCTGACCCGGTGGCTGGCTCCAGACGCACCCTGTCTGCCGGTCTTTGGGGTTGGTGTCGTCGTTGCTCTAGTTCTAACCATCTGCGAAAGAGAGTGAAGATGGTCAGATACCAATTCGTATCGCCTAGATACCAATTGGACTCAAGTAGTAGCACGAAAGAAAGAATGAAAGAGTGAAATTTTCCTAAAGTCTTATAGCCTCTCAAGGAAAAGTAAAGGCGTCCCCCTACCGTTCCTTAAGACTCTACTAGACCTGTTCTTGTGTGATGAGACCAACGAACCTAATGCTCTGATACCAAGTTTGTCACGACCCAAATCCGATCGCGACTGGCACCCACATTTACCCTCCTATGTGAGCGAACCAACCAAGTTAAACCTTAACATTTCAATGTAATATCATCATAAGTAATGCGGAAGACTTAACTCATTAATAAAACAATTCAAAACTATTATTAATATCCCCAAAATCTGGAAGTCATCATCACAAGAACATCTATCTCAAATTACTAAACTAGGAATGTCTAAGAAGCTAAAACAAATACTAGCTAGTCCATGCCGGAAGTTCAAGGCATCAAGACTTGAAGAAGAAGACCCAGTCCAAGCTAGACGCATTAGCTCACCCTGAATTTCCGATGAAGTGAAGACTGGCTAGATCTACTGTTGAGTTGAAGTTGACGGAACGTTTGCTGCATTACACAAATAACAAAGAAGAAAAACATAAAAGTAGGGGGTCAGTACAACCACAAGTACTGAGTAGATATCATCGGCTAACTCAAAATAGGGAACAGTATATATCAATAATAATGCAAATCAACTACAATACTCAACATGTAGCAATAACAACATGAGTTCATCAATAATTACAACCGAGTTCACACATGAGGACTCAACCCTCAATACCATACTGATTTGGGATTTAAGTTCATTAGATTGAGCATATTCATTATCTGTCAAGATTCATTATCTTTCTTCCTCTTGTGTCGCACGTGACACTCCGCTCCTCTATTTCTATCCTGGTGCCTAACGTGGCACTCCGATCCTCATATACTATCCTGGTACCGGAACGTGGCACCGATCCATATTCTATCCTGGTGTCGGAACGTGACACTCCGATCCTCATATTCATTCTATCCTGGTACCGGAACGTGGCACCCGATCCTCATATTCATTCTATCCTGGTACCGGAACGTGGCACCCGATCCATATTCTATCCTGGTGACGGAACGTGACACTCCGATCCTCATATTCATTCTATCCTGGTACCGGAACGTGGCACCCGATCCTCATATTCATTCTATCCTGGTACCGCAACGTGGCACCCGATCCCCTAATTCATCAAGCCTTCTTTTACACTAAGGCATCATCATTCTCATTATATAATATATCAAGCCTTCTTTCATACTAAGGCATCATCATTCTTATTATATAATATATCAAGCGAATTAGGGTTCTTTCAAGATTTGGGATTCAATAGCTTCATCATGCTTTGTTAATTCATCACAATTTCACATTCATATTCATGCAAGCATACAACTTAAGCACATAGTAGGGTTTACAATAATATCAACACATAATATTCACTATTAAGAGTTCACTACGAATATCGTAAGATAAACCATAACCTACCTCCACCGAAGAATAGGAACAACAAGCAATTTCCCAAGCTTTGATATTCTTCTTCCTCGCTCGACTCTCTCTCTCCCAATCGATTCAATCTGTCTCTCTTCTCTGTTCTTTTCTTTTTCTTATTCAAACCCTCTTTCTTTTACCCTAATTCTATATAATTAGGAATGAAAGATGGTAATAATGACCCACTAATTAACTTAAGGTTACCTAATTTAACCCCAAGTAATTAGATTTATTAATAATAACCCTCAATCTTTATAATTAAGGAAAGAATAGTCAAAGCGACCCTTAAAAGCGTGTGGAGAAATCCTAAATCGCCTGGGATTGTGCAGCTGTGACGGGCCGTCACGCTGCGACGGTCCGTCACACAAAGCCGTCGTGTCTCCTGGACTCCAGGTGGTGCGACGGCCCGTCACACTGTGACGGTCCGTCTGGCCCCTCCGTCATGACGGTCGGGAACTCGCTTTCGTCCCAATTTCTCAAAAGTTGAAGTGTTTTGCAACGGAAACTCACGACCGTCCGTCGTGGATGTGACGGTCCGTTCTGTCATTTCGTTACGAAGTTCAGAGAGTCGATTTTCAGTACCCAAATTAAGAATTCTAAGTGTCATGGGACGGAACACCCACGACGGTCCGTCGAGCCTGCGACGGTCCGTCGTTGGCTCCATGGTTTCAGCCAGTTTTTCCCGAATTTGTTCTGCAACTCTAAAACGACTAAACAGGTCGTTACATTCGAGCTGACCAAAACTCAATTTACTCAATAAGCTCTACATCATTACAGCCTACAGATAAGCATGAAGAATAAGAAATGAATCTTACTCCAACAAAGTTAATATTGACTTAAAAGAATTATCTAAACATCAAAAAAGGCACTGCAAAGCAAATTACAGTTTATTAAGAGTACACTACGAAACATAAATAAATTCCCAGAAAACTAAAATTAATAATAGCCCAAAAAGAACTTAAACAGTACATAAAGATGGAGTTAGACTCTTAGATATATTCTTAATAAATAGTACATATAAAATACTGATATTTATGATGGTCATACCTGTGGAGGAGGTAGAAACAAGTGAGCAAACTCTTTAGGGACATTCTTTATTTGGATTGTTGATATACAAAAGAAGCAAACAATACAGACGATTCAAAATATAAAACAAGGACTACAACTAAGGAAACTTGTACAAAATAAATGAAAACTAGAGGAAATTTAATCACCTAAATGAGTTATCATTATTTGGGAAATACCAACAGAAAGGAACTGAGTTCTCACTTGACACGAGGTATCAAAATTAGTGAATCACAAAATTGCGAGGGCAAATAAATGAAGATACAAATTCAAAAATAGCTTGCTCAATAACAGTCCAAACAAGAATAAAAATCTCACAAAACTAAACATGAAATTTAAACTGAAATTATCTCAATATTGGCATTAGGGACAGATACATTCAAAACCACAAAAGAAAAGATAGAGAATATCATCATTAAGTTGATTAAACACGAACATAAAGAGAAGAACATTTTAAGTAAATAGGCAGCAAACTCATGCTAGTAAGAGGGTCGCTTTTGTGCTTATGGCCAAAACGTCTGAATTAGCTAAAGTTACTATCTATACTTGAAAATGCACTAGAGAAACAACAAAATGACTTCTTCACTCTTCAATACATACAGTCGAAAACAAAAAAATTGTTACAGCAAAAAGAGACAAGACAAAATCATTGTTATTAACAAATGAACAAACAAAGATTAAGGCGAGCACAATAAAAAATGCAGTGACCACAGATTAAAACAAACATTATAGCAAAAAAGATCTTAAACATGGACAAGCAACAGTACCAGCAATCAGAATAAGAACAAGAAAAATCTTAAGCACTTGCAGAAATTAACATGAAAAGTAAAGGAAAATCTAAATGTTTACGAGCTACACTCCAAAAATCAACTGATGAAACTAAAATAGAAGTCACACTCCAAAAAATTGCATAATAACACATGAATATAAAAACCCTAAAGTTAAAATTTAGAATTTAAAAATGAAATTTCTTACCTGATAAACCCAAATCCAACAAAATCTCTTTGAAATCGTGTTCTTCAGTGAAACACTTGATATAAAAGTGTGACAGAGAGACTAATTAGCTTCAGTTCATCATCATTTAAACAACCAAACAATATTCATTTCTTCTATACACAAAACAAAAAATCGAACACTTCAGCTAACAAGAAGACTGTTTTAGAAGTACCACTTCAGCTAAAAATCAAACACTTCAGCTAAAATCAAATAAGTTTAGGAAAACAAAATTGTTCTTACTATTATAGAAATCATTCTTACTCTTCAAGGAATCATTCAACTCTTCAGCTCAGTTCATCGAATCTTTATCGTGTATCAGAAAAGAGAACTACTTCTTCAGCTATCTTCGCCTCTCTTCACTTCAAATCTTTAGTTCTTCAGCTTGTATCGGAACGTTTAGTTCTTCAGCCAATTCTTCTGCTGAAAAGAGAAGCATGAAAAGGAAAGTCTGAAAGAGGAAAGTGAAGGCAAAATGTTTTGTTAATATTTAATTTTTTTAGCAAATAAAAATGGGAGGGAGTGTTAACAATATTGGAGGGAATATAATATTTTAGTGAAAAATTTTAAGGCAACACTTATAAAGTGTTGTTTTTTCAATTATAAAAATAGGGCATTTTAGAAGTGTGGTCATATATGTAAATAGGTGTTGCCAATTATATCATATTTTTACAACACTTATAAAATGTATCTTATATTATTAAAGAGTACACTTTTTGAAGTGTTGCCAAAATAATTGTAGCTAAAAGTTAAAAATTTTTGCTACGCTTCCTAAAATGGTGTAGTGAGAAGTCTCATGACTTACGGAGGGCAGTGAAAGAAACTAACTCAAACTACGGCATGTAGGTGGTGATCCATAAGTATTGCCAGTTTTTAGCAAGTTCTTTTTAAGTTAGACGTTACGGGTTGCGTTATATATTAACTAAGGGATATTAAAGTTTGTTCGATAGGTTATTAACTACTTTTATAAGGTTAAATATAACCTAAACTAATCATTCTAACTAACCCACCTAAAGACCTCAAAACAAACCTCATTTCTTTTCCCTCCCAAAAGTCATAGTTCTCAAACCTCCATTGAAGAACATGGAAGGAGATCAACTACCCCTTGAAGATGGGAGCTATTCATCAAGAAATCTATGGGATTCTAAGGCTAGATCATGGGAGTTTTTTATTCTTGGTAATCTATCTCCAAGAAGCCCCTTCAACTTTGATTTTCAAACTTCCCCAAATTGTTAGGTTTTAGTCAATTTCGTGGGTATCTTTCTAAACATGATTTCTTTGATGTAAATTTATCAATTATTTTTAAATATGGATATTTATGGATGAATTCAAGTATCTTTTTTATGGTTTTTGTCCAAATTCTCTCAAGACCCATGAATCGTTCTTCTTTCTCAATTCTAAACCCTAAGTTGAGTTTGATAATGATGGTGAGGTGAGAACATAGTATGTTTATGTATAATTCACTATTGTAATGTGATCTTGACCTATTTAATAGATGATTTCCATGAAATTAGGGTTAAATATTTAAAGGGGTCTTGAAATCTATAAGTAAGGACTTTCCAAGTTATGAACATGTTATTATGGAAATGTTGATTCACCTTTGGTGGAGGTGTTTACTTTTGCTGGATGTTGAATTGTATGTTATTTTAATGTGCAAGCCCCCTATACACATAGCCCTTATATGAATATATGATTCTAAGAATGCCATGAATAACCCACTTGAATGATGAACGTATTGATGTCTATTGCAATGAATATTAGGTATGTTGATCTACATGGTGTCATATCATTTAAATTGCAATATATGTGAATTGTGCATAAGTTGGGATACGATGTACATGTTTTTATCCCTTTTAAAAGGAAGTACCTACAATAATAATGTTATTGTTGTCTTTCCACTGTAAGCATAATTATGCACACACATACACTCCATACATAAATATGAACATGATGTGTTTATGGTGTCAATTGAAAGGCTAATTCTCATATGCACCTTTGCATACTATTAGTCATAACATGTACATGAACATGAAAATATGACTATGAAATGCCTATAAATGTTGTGAAATAAAGATGAATGTGTTTTTATGGTGAACTGAAAGTGATTCTCATGCACACTATAAGACTATCATATGAAAGATGCATACTCACATGATCTTGGTTCTATGATGAAAGGATATTCTCATCTTAGAAACCCCTGAGATATATGAAATATGAGGGTTAAGTCCGTATGTAATTCTTTATGAACCAATGCTTAGACTAATTATTACTTAATATGGGAAATTTACTCTTAGCAATAAGTGAAAATGAATATGAGATGGAGGTTTTTATGTTCGCAAGTCTGTCCTCCCATATGGGTTCCAATATATGTGTGGTCTCACAAGATAGAAACCTTTAACGTTAGAAAGTACAAGTTTCTAGTAGCAATTCCCATGTTCCCAACCTACATGCTCTCGTAGGTCTTGCCTAGTGGATCCACATAGAAGACATTATGTATGTATGTCCTACTTGGAAAGTAGGACACTCTCTATTCGGTGTGGGGGGAAGACAACGAATTCCATGAAGCTCACATGGTCTATTTTTATTATTGAAAATTTCCCAAATTTTGAAAAGATTAATGAAGATAAGAACATCAATTATAATAAGGCTGCTTAAGCGATACAACTTAGTGTAGGTGATGATTTGGGATGTTGACCATGCATTTCATAAGTCGGTCCTAAGAGTGGTTCTTGTCAGAGTCGTTCATGCATTTTTATATATGAATGGTGTTATGTTTGGTTTAATTATTATGATCAATAATGAAGAATGTGAACTATGGTTGAGTTCTTCATGGGTTTGCTTAGTATATGTGGGGGTATTGAACACTCAAATTAAACTTTCCTAAAGAAGTATAAGCGGTCTTATCAAATAAAGAACCAAATTGTAAGGTTGGGATCAATTCCACGAGGAAAATGGTTTATACTTATCTTTAATCTACGATTACGTCTATCTAGTGAAGTCCATTCCACAAAAAATAATTAACGGGGGGGTTTGTATAACAAAAATGTCTAATTATTTCCATGTAAGATAATTAGAAAGTTTATAATATTGGTTTTAATAGAGTGATGACCAAAACTAGGATGTAAGTATTCCCCATAGGTTCATAACGCGGTAATCCTAGCTACAACAATTCTTTCCCAGTTTCTTACGTGCAAAGTGGTAACATATGTATCCCTGATTCCTTGGTTAAACAACTAGATAATTTCACCCTGTACCTTTTTTTGGCTACGTCTGCCTACTTTACTAAACCTTACCTTTAAATCATATTAAGCATTATATTCAATGTATGGCTATGTTACTATTTCGCACGAATTAAAACTAGCCTATTTAATAGTGTATACTAAATCTATGTTGATAATTCTTTTCCTATCAACTACTTCCTTGGACTGGCAAGTAGGAATAGGGAAATTTCTAACGCATGAACTCGTTAAAAAGACTTCTAAACGAAAGAATGATCAATACATGAAAGAAACTATTCTAGAATTGTTATTTACCTATATTTACCTTATTAGTTACCCATGGTTCCCACAACCCTCGTGGTTGATTTAGTTATCTATGCTTATAAATACACAAGTCATGGTTATTAACAAAGAATTCATCTACTTACTTTGACAAGTTTGAAGAAAATCCACAAATAACACTTGAATGAATGAAAATATCTTGAGAATCGATTGGAGAAACATGAAGTAATTCCAAAACTTCAAAGTTAAACTTCCAATAAAAAACTATGAAAATAAATAAAAAGTCTAAGCCCAAAAATTAGGTTTTTATCCCTATTTATAATAATAAAGTCCTAAATTAAAAAGAGTTCTAAATAAGGGAAGTCTTTCACAAAATGTATCTTCAATCGATGACACCACTGACGGTCAGTCGATGGAACGACAGACCGTTGAATTTCTCCGTTGGTCCACACATAGCATCTTCTTCAAGCCTCAAACTCGCACCTTCTCTGATCTAATCGACGGACCAATAGCATTGTCCGTCGATTCACATACGGTCCGTCGGTGTATATCGTCATTCCTTACCTAGAAACTTCTTCAACCTTTATCCTTGCATATTCTCTGATCCAATCGATGGACAAAAAGAATGGTTCATTGGTACATATCAGGTACGTTGATGCCTATGTTATTCTATACTTAGTTTTTCTTAAACTTTAGTACTGCACTACTCTATGATCTGATCGACGACTTGTTTGGACGGTCCGTCTAGAAATCTATGGACCATCGATCCTTTCGTAGGCCCACACTTGGTCAGATATCCCTGAGTTGCTTCTAGATGTTTGGACCTCTAGTCGACCACCACCACCTACGAACCATTCGTTGATTGACGGGCGGCTGATGGCTTCGTGGGTCACCTTTTCTGCACAATCTTCTGCATTTCTATTTTTGACAACTTTCCTGCAAAACATAGATAAAAACCATTAGAATAACTACAAAAAGGCCCTATAAACACACTAAATTAAGTAAAAAACCATTAAAATTACCGTGAAACCATGGTATATCAACATCGTCAACTTAAATTCGTTATTTGTCTACAAGCGACGGACTATAAATCACCACAACATCTTTTTACCTTAGTATCCTCATTTAAGCTTTCACAATTATATGTATATCAATCCCAATTTTTTCCATTTTTTTCATGCATGATATCACTTTTAGGCTCACTCATGTGGATCATACCATGACACAGACTCACCACGCAGACACCTCTACTCTTTTATCTCTCACAAAGTCACCAACTCTCCAATATTGCAACTAGTGTTCTCACTTCAAAAGATATCCTCCTTTTTCACACGGTGGTTTCAAATTTGAGTATGAGGATCATTATTTAACACTCACTCTCAGAACAACTTCACATCTAGTTTATACTTGTCTCCTTAGGATTTCCCTTATTTTCACTTCTTGAAGTTCAAGATATTAAACTCTTAGGATCACGATAGGGCTTTCTTGGCTTCTAAAATCGTCTGAGGGTAAGGTATGGTACATATGGATGCCTTATAGTGAATTTTTGACCTCCTTGAAATTACGGCTAAGCGTCCTACCTTTTCATCGTTATTATGCCCTACTTTTCATTTTCTTATATTATTTGCCTTGCTTTTCTCCTTTCTTTCTCCTTTTGTGCAAATGACTCTTATTTCATTTTAATAATTTTCACTTTTTTTCATGTTTGATTTGGTTACTTTTCTTCATTTTTTTAAGATTAATTATTTCAACCCCACTTTTTAGAACATTCCTCTTAATAACCACCTTCAAATCATGGCTTAACCATGATTCATGGTACACAACACCAAAGCATGGGTCAGGGCAAAGACGAGATTGGTTTCTTCATTAGCCACCCTCAACTTATACTTTTATCCTAAGTTGAAGTGCACATGTTCAAAGAGGGACCAGGCTAACACATTATACCTTGAAACATGAATAGGGGTAGATAAGAAAGGTCAATGTAATCTCAAATCATTTCCTAATTGTCTAACACGGAGCACTTTTTGCAGGACTAACCGGGTAAGTTCTAGATAGGTACCAACAGTGGACTATTACACTTTCCTCACACTATATTTACACCTCATTACCCTACCAGATTATCTGACACCTAGTTCGAGTGTTACATCGAGGGTCATAAAATGATGTATCTCTATGTCATTCTTAAAGCAAACACATTCAACATTCACTATGTCTAATTATGCAAGCATTCTCTTTAGAAAAGGATATCCTTGTATTTAGCCATAATGCATCAGATTTCACATTCATACTTTGTACAAGACACTAAACATGCAAGATCAATAGTAAAATAACCAGTCTCTGGGGGCAAAAGAACACATGCCAGAAAACCAGAAGAGAGAATCGTGAGTTAGTCTACTCAGACTTCACCCTAGCACTCACTTTCCATTTACCCTACCCCCAACCGGAAAGCATGCAATTTTCTCTAATGCATAAGAAATATAAGACAAGGTGGTATGTGAAGCTACCTGAGGCGGATAACGCTGTCGATCAACAAGCTAGCTGGTTCGGTTTCCCAGAACTCGCTCTATAATAAGTGTGGACACCATCAGTAAAGTTCGCAACAAATGTCAGCACCCTCAGTGGTGTTCCTATCAACATGATCAAGCCTAGAGATAGACGCCCCAACATCTAACTCACGCTCCCTCAACTGTCGGGCCTCCTCATTTAAAAAAGAAGCTCTCCTCGCAGCTTCAAACTCAGTGCACTTCTTCTTCGTATCCCGAGCCTGTTCACTATCTCTGCACCGATGTCTCTAGGAACGCTCACGTGGTGGGGGAAGTGGTTCATTAGAGGTAGTGAACAATGCAGCAAGCATCATATCCTCAGTAGGCTCTGCAGTTGTTGCCTCATACTCGGGCAACTGCATATCAAAAATAGAATCCACATCACCCCTCAGACTCGCCAGAGAATCTTGGAGAGTCATCAAATCAATAGTAGGGGTTGTCCGGGTGAGTAATCTCAACTCAAATGCATTAAGGTGGTGGTGTACCGCCAGAAGCTGCCACTTACTCTACTGGTCAATCTTCTTCTTAATCCGATCGTCAGCTTTGGCAAAAGACTTCTACATCCAAGGCTGAATATGAAGCAAAAATGTGTCCATCTTGGCTTTAAGCTTCTGGACCCTAGCAATCGGGACTAGTGCAGCTAATTGTGTAGATTTGGACGAACTCGGTGCTCTACTAGTGCGCGGGGAATACTCAACTAGGGTTGTATCGGTAGGCTTAGAAGCAACATGATCAGCTTGTTGATCTTTCTCTATGGTATTTGTGAGGTTCTCACCCAATGGTTGTACCTCAACTCATGGCCCTCTATATGGTGCCGCCTTATTGGCCTCATTCCTAAAGTGCGATGTCAACTGTTCAAGTAGGCGTTTGGAGAAAATAAATGTGAAAAATGGTCACTCCAGCACCGCTTCACAACTCAAAGATTATATAAGGAAAGGGGTAAGTGGTCGAGGCCATAAAATCCCTCTCATGGATGACCACAAACAGAAGTATTGGAAAATCAACCTCGAACCCAAAACCATAGAAGAAACCAAGACCACTCTATCGAATTTGAGTAAGCTGTCCGAACCTGTGGGGGATAGCCGGTGGAGGACCAAGAGCCAAATGAACTTGGAAGGAAATGTTAAGTTGGCCTTCTTGATAACTCCTCTGGGCTCCAGTACCCAGTCTGCTCCCTCATGATTCACGAAAATGTGATGGGTGATCCATCTGTTGGTGGTGTCTCTCAAATCCTTGTCTCGCTGGAAATGGCCCTCCTTAATCAACTTCCACAGTAGTCAAACTCGGGGCTTAGGGGGTCCCTAGTGACTCAATATATGCCTTGTATAATAAACGGGAAAAAGTGGGCAATGAGATATCCACCTGCTAGCCTTGGACTCGAACATAGTGAAGTGGTGCCTATTTGACGGGATTGGACCGCCTATCCAAAGAAGCCCTGAGAGTCCCTATGTAAGAAGTGTAGAACTCTCGTACCACCTCCTCATTGTAGCATCCCACGCTTCTAGACATCCACTCTAGCTGATGGCAGCTGAAAAGAGCATGTACATCAAGGAAAATGTGTAGACTCTCTGTAATAACCCGTCTATACACTGTCAGAGTCCGAGTAAGGACACCTTTATCATTTAGAAGCATGGCCTCCCTGAATATATGGTTCTTTCCTTCTATGAACCACATATTAGGTTTACCAACAACAGGTTAAGGATCCCCATATGGGGTGATGGAGCAGCCCCCGAACATTGTGCCTCATCAGACAAGGCAGGGTGGGTAGGTGCGTCCGGAATAGTGGCAGGCTTTGAAAAAAAACCTGAAGCAGTGGCCTCATTTGACCCTATAGAGTGGGCCGACTCAGCATCAGATGCCTTATCAAAGCCAAACACTCTCTTTGAACCCGAGGCATACCTAGAGGGTGTGTCGGTTAGAGTGCGCTCCTCATCAGAGTGGGAGGCAGTGACTAAGCTGGACGCCACCTTATTAGGCGTAGCTCGAGTGGTCCTAGCAACATGTGTCGGTGTATGGGTTCCAAGTGGCACGAACTCTAGATCACACACATCTTCTTAGAAGCCAAGTACAATTCGACATTACGGTGCCACAGACTTGGATCTTCCTCTAGAGTATACTAAATCTAGCTTGGGGGCCATCGGTACCTTAAAAAAGGAGTTATTCGATTCATCAGAGTGATCCTATACACATAAGAGAAAATTTTTTTTGGAACAAAAGGCCCTAGTGAAGTGCATAATTGCAGTACTGAACGACGAGAACTTAGCATATTCTTAGAAGTTAGAAGTCCACAAAGTTTGCATTTAGAAATGAATAACATGTCGAACGGACCATCGATGTGACTATGGACTGTAGCCCACTTCGGTCGTTCAAAATTTAGAAAAAATTATAATGCACTACAAAATAGGTTTTTAGATACGAACGATGGACGTGCAGAACAACATGTTGATCAATCTATGGGCCGTAATCCACTTCCGTCATCTTAAAGTTAAACAAATATAGGGTGACGCTATCGATGGTTCGTTGATAGACCGACAGTGCGTACACGGGATCTCGTACTCTAGATCAGAGAAAGATTATGGTAAGCCATTTTGGCACCCTCAAAGGACAAGTTTGACCAACTTATGACACATCATGTTCATAAAGCAATCAACACACCATTTCATCATTCCTAGGGCTTCGATTATTGCAATTTCAATCCAAAATTCTAAAATACCATCAAGACCCAAGTCGAAAAATGAAAAAACACATAAAAAATTCATTTAGAAAATAACAACCCCAACCCATTCAGTTTCTATCATTCTAAGGGACTAGGGACCCAATTTTAACAAGTAAATCATGCAATTTCATCCCAAGGTCAAGACCCACATACATTTTTCATCATTTTAACATGAAAATGAATGATAATTCATTGAGTGGATGAGAATTGAATACCTGTATATTGTAGTGGAGTCAATAGGAGGATGACTTTTTCATGAACAACACCAACTCCACCTTCGAACACCGACAAGAAAAATAAAAATAGGATGGGAATTTGGGAGAGAGGGTTTGGGGACTGAGGCGATTTAGAGGAGATGGGAAATCAGAAGGGAAATATAGTTTATTTAGTGTGGGAGTGAGTTGGGGAGTAAGAGAATAAGGGGAGGGAAAAGGTTTGGTATAATTTGAAAAGGTGGGGGTAACTGAAAATTAGTTGTGTTAATATATAGCCGGTCGGGCCCGGTCAGGTCATGGGTTCTTGGGAATTAATGATTCCCCATTGAAGGTCCATCAATTTCTCCAGCGAATGTGCCCTAACATAGACTACATTTATAATCATATATGGGATCCATGGACGCCATCGACGGTTCGTCGATCGGATGACGGCCTGTCGTTTAGTCCGTAGATCAGTACACTAGACCGATTTCTGCAGATTTCGATAGGTTTGGTCCCTGCACACTGAGCACCCAATAAGCCATTCTTTTTGTATTTTCTCAAATATTTTTCAATAAGGACCCTAGAATTTTCTCTAGCAAACACTCTAAAAGAAATAAAAAATAAATCCACACAAGAAATTTAACAAAAACCAAAATAATGCAACTATTCCTATAAAGACAAGAAAAACCTAATGTTGGCTAGAGGATATATATTGGGTTTCCTCCAAATCAGCGCTTGATTTAACGTCATGTCACACTGCAAGACTCTTCATTACTTATACTTCATCAAGATGGTATGCTTCTACCACTTCATTCGCATTTTCCACATGCCCTAGGTAGATTTTGATTCATTGCCCATTTACCTTGAACCTTGCACCCTCATTGTTCTCTATCTCAACCGCACCAGGAGAGTATACTTGAGTGATCAAGAATAGACTAGTACATTTGGAATTGAGTTTTCCCGGTAACAAGCGCAACCTGGATTTTAACAAAAGCACCAAATCCCAAACCACAAAGTCGTGCTTCTCAATCTTTTGGTCATGGTACTTCTTCATCTTTTCTCTGTAGAGGGATGAACTATCGTATTCCTTCATGCAAAACCCAACAAGATCATTTAACCCATTCCACCTCTGCTCCGCTGCTTCAATCCAATCCATCTTAAGTTACTTCATTGCCCACATGGCCTTATGATCTAACTGAACCGGCAAGTGACAAGCTTTCCCATATACAAGTTGGTACGGAACATACCTATGGGAGTCTTGTATGCTTTCCGGTAGACCCAATGAGCATCATCAATCCTCTTTGACCAATCCGTTCTACTAGCATTCACAGTTTTTGCCATAATTTGCTTGATTTCTCTTTTTGACATATCAACTTTCCCTCTAGTCTAAGGATTGTAAGGAGTGGGTACATTGTGTAGAACCCCATATTTCTCCAGTAACCATTTGAACAACTTGTTGCAAAAGTGGGATCCCCCATCACTAATATTAGCTCTAGGAGTGCTAAACCTGGAAAATATGTTCTTTTTTAAGAACTTGGTGACACTCTTCCCTTCGTTGTTGCAAGTGTTATGGCTTCCGCCCATATTTACACATAATCAACCGCTAAAAGAATATAATTCTTCGCATGAGAACTAACCAAAGTATCCTTAAAGTCAATGCCCCACACATCAAACAACTCAATTACAGGAATGGGATATAAAGGGAGCTCTTGCCTTCTCTAAATACCTCCATCTATTTGGTGCACCTCTCACATGTATTGGTGAACTCATGAGCATCTTGGTGTATTGTTGGGCTCTAGTTGCCACATTGAATGATTTTATGTCAATCTGTATACCACTACGATGCCCACCCATAGGCAAGGAGTGGCATGCCTCCAAAAACACATAACATCTAAACTATTGGCACACAACGACGAATAAGACCATCAACACAACTCCTATATAGATATGTATCATCCCAAAAGAACTTTTTCACAGCATGCATGAACTTTTTCCTTTGATGAAAGACAAGTCCGATGGTACTATATTATTAGCTAAATAATTCGCAAAGTCGGCGAACCGTGGAATAAATTAATGAGAAGCGGCCAAAACGTGATCATCAGGGAAAGTATCATCAATTTCAGCTTTTTCACCCAACTCGCGCATAACATCATATTCAAGTTGGGACAAGTGATCGACCACTTGATTATCGGTCCCTTTTCTATATTTCACTTCAACGTCAAATTCTTGCAACAGTAATACCCATCTAATAAACCTTGTATTCGTATCCTTCTTTGTCATCAAATATAACAAAGAAAAATGATCAGTATGCACTATGACTCTCGTGCCACGAAAATAGAAGCAAAATTTATCGAACATAATAACAACCGCAAGGAGCTCTTGTTCAGTCACAATATAATTCTTTTGAGCTTCATTAAGGGCCTTACTGGCATAACATATGGGATGAAGTATTTTATCCCTTTTTTCTCCAAATACTACACCAAGAACAACCCCGCTAGCATCACACATCACCTAAAATTGCTTACATCAATCCGGTGAAATAATAATGGACATAGACACAAACTTCTCCTTCAACTCACCAAACTCTATAAGGCCACATTCAACAAATAAATATTTAAACTCTTTCTCAAGTAAATTGCACAGAGGATGTGCAATTTATAAAAAAATCCTTGATAAACTTCTAGTAGAAGCCCACATGCCCTAGAAATCTCCTCGCACCTTTTATAGAGATGGGAAAGAAATTCTCTCTATAACTTCAACTTTGGATTGATAGACCTCTATACCCTTTTCTGAGATGTGATGACCCAATACATTACCCTCTTTCACCATGAAATGACATTTTGCCCAATTTAGCAGAAGGTTGCAATCTTTACACCTCTTGAGAACCTCGGCCAAGTGACTCAAACAACGCTCAAAAGAACCACCAACCACTCAGAAATCATCCATAAACACTTCAATAGTGTCATCCACCATACTAGAGAATATCAACATCATACATCTATGAAAAGTAGTCGGTGCATTACACGACCCAAAAGGCATTCTCTTGAACACGAAAGTATCATAAGGACAAGTAAAGGTGGTTTTTCTCCTAAGCCTCCGGTGCAATAAAGATTCAGTTGTAACCCTAATGACCATCAAGAGAACAATACCACCCCTTTCCCGCAAGCCTATCCAATATCTGATTCATGAAGGGTATCGCAAAATAGTCTTTCTCAGTGCATGCATTCAACTTTTGGAAGTCCATACAAACTGTCCATCCGATCACCAGCCTTATTGGAACAAGCTCATTCTTCTCATGAGGGACCACAATCATTCCCTCCTTCTTGGCCACACAATGAATAGGACAAACCCAACTACCATAGTCGATCGGATATATGACACCGGAATCAAACCACTTAACAGTGTCCTTCTTCACTACCACTTACATAGGTAGATTTAACTGTCTTTCATTCTCTATAATTGGCTTATGATCGGGCATGAGTTGGTTTTGTATGAACAAATACCGAGTGGAATTCCAATAATGTCTGCAATAGTCCAACCAATGGCTCGTTTTAAACACTTCAACATCTCTACAAGACACTTTACTTGCTCCATATTCAAATCTGATGCAATGATTACCGCCAAAGTGTCATATTTTCCCGAGAAAATATACCTCAAATGAGGTGGTAGAGCCTTATGATTTAATTTTTTGGCCTCCTCAATGGATGATTTCCCTGGTGGAGACTCACAATGTTTCATATCTATATCTAATTTATTTGGTTCAGACCGAACATTACCTCGATCAAGTGCCGCAACAAATGGCCCATACTCTCCGATACAATTACTCTCAGAATACATGATCATTGCCTCTAGTGACTCATCAATAAAACACATTTTTATTTGTACCTAGGACGAACTCTCAACCTTGTTTGATATCGCATATACCGATTGGAGCTCACCACTCTTCCTCATGGACCTATAAATGTTGAAAGTCGCTTCTTCATTGTTCAACCAAAACTTCATATGCCCTTTTCTCCATACCAACCAAGGCACGACTGGTAGCAAGGAACGGTCTCCCAAGAATAATAGGCACCTCAAAGCCCACCTCACAATCAAGAATCTCAAAAAAGGTCGGGAAAATAAATGACTCCACTTTCACTAGCACATCATAGAGTATCCAAATAGGCCTCTTCACTGTTCAATCAGCAATCGGTAGCCGCATCGTAGTGGGATTTGGGTCACCCAAACCCAACTTCTTGTAAATAGAGAGATGGGTATATGATTTATGCTTGCCCCATGATCAAATAATCTTTTACCAACCCGATTCCTTTAATTATTCTTCTATATCTTTAATTTTTATGGTTTTGGCCAAATAGGAAAGTTAAAATTGTGAGGTAACAATAGTTGTTGAATGTAGGTTCCCTTAAATAGATGACAGATTGCTTTTGATGTTTTGTACAGAAAGTATATGATTTGGATTTTTCTATTTACAAATTTTGAACCCTATAAATATTTTTTTGTATGAATGTTTGTCATTTTAGAGGTATTTAGTAATTGTTTTTTAATTTATTTAAGAAATTTATATTCAAAATTAACAATTGAAATTATTTTACAGGAAATTTTTTAGAACAAATTTAGTGAAGAGTTGGACGTTTCTATATAAAATATTGGTGATGGATTAGCAACAAAATATTTTAGTGTCAAATATGTTGGCTCAAATAACAAAATATATTGTAACGGATTAGTAACCAATATTTCATCTCAAATTTATTTGAAAATATAAGAATACCGATGGACCAGTCCGTCACTACCAAGTGGAGAAGGATATCATCCGTCTCTAATACGTTGCCCAACTTGCAATGGAACTCATTTTTCGTCGCTAAGAGATTACTAACGAGTGATATAGAAACATCCAACAATCCATCAAAAATTTCTCAAATATTCGATTTAGCAACGGAAAATCATAGATTTGCAATGAATTGCGTTTGTAGCTAAATGTTGTTTTTTAATAGTGCAAGGGACGGAGCATATTTAGACAACATAGACAACTTTAAAGAGAATTCATAAACACTCATATTGCCTTGCTTGAGATTGATAAACTCCTCTACCATAACTTCCCTGCTCTCACAGAGAAAGTACTTTCCAAGAAAGTCTTCCTAAAATTCTTCCAACTCAATAGGACCCGACTCAACCGGCTTATTGCCTTTCCGTCGTTTATACCACACTTGAGGAACATCTTTCAATTGATATGAAACAAACTCCACTTTTTACCTAGAAGTCACTCCCATAGCATGAATTATCTTATACACCTATTTAATAAATTCATGGGGATCCTCTCCCACATAAAATCCATGAAAAATAGGAGGATTCATCCTCACAAAATCTCTCAATCTATATGTCATAGTGTTCTCCACAACATTCACCCTAGTCTCCATACACAAATTCACATGAGTAGTCACAGCACAGGCTACGGCAAGCAAAGCCTCTCTAATCTCTCTATTAGTCAATTTTGAGGGAACCACAGTGACATCATTACATCATTCCACAATAGGAAATTGATCACCTTGAACAGGTTGCTCAACTTTCTCAACTTGAGGAGGAATCTCCTCATTTTTATCATTCTCCTTAACTCTCCTAGGCGATGTCCTCCTCGCATTCATCTTCCTAGAAACACAAGGAAAACCATAAGAAAATAATTATTATCACTTTTAATCTACGGAAAGACATAGGATTAGAAAAGAAGGGAAAGTCTATCTTTCTATTGCCTATCTCAAATAGATGTGTCGCGACTCACCCGATGGTCAAGACTCTACTAGACGTGACTTGATTATACTTTTTGATTCCTATGATCAGTATCATAACTTCTGTTGTGATACCAAGATTCTAATATATTAAGACCACACCCTAGAGTATATGACACTCATGGAGTGTAACCGGCATACTTGACCTCTCGGAGTTCTTGTACAAACCCATTCGTATTGTTCATCGCATATAAACATATGAAAAGTAGTGCGAAATTAAAACATTTCATAAACATTCTATAAGTCTTGAATTATATTTAATATAAAACTCATAGGAAATACTGAGTCTCATTTAATCAAATCTTAGACACAAGAATACTTTGGGACACGGCCCATACAATAAGAATATAGAAATACTTAGTCTATTAAAATACTTCAATAAGAGACATAAAATCTAACTATGACCTCGAGTCAAATGAGGACATACTTCAACTGTCTTTAACGATCTTCTAATCAAAGCTTAGCTCTTCAAAAGCTCCTTTACCTATGAATAACTTTAGAGATAGATAAAAGCATGGAATTAGTACAATCACATTTACAAAGTATGACATAATGCATAAAATAATAAAAATGGACATTAATTGGAAAAATGCATCTTTTCCATTAAAACATCATATCATAATTATAAGAATAACATTTAACACCTTAGAAACACATAAGATAACATTTAAGCAATTTCGTACAATTTTAAGGTCACTTTACAATGAACCAATTCAGTGTTACACTGAAGTTATTTTACTGTAAAGTGAAGTGCCTTATCTTCACATTAGACACTTGCAAGAATGTAATCCCCTCACTAAAATTTATCATGAGACTCACTTAGTTAATACAAATAGAGACCTCTCATACACCCTCTCTAAGCAAACCTAAATTATCATTAAAACCACATGTATGAGATATACACATTTACAATACATCAAACATTTAAACATTAGATTCTTCTACCAAAGTTTATTCTAAGTCTCACTTGAGTGATTTGTGAAGCGACCGCCAATACAATCCCTTACACACAGACTTAAGAGATCCTATAGACTACCTAAGATATAACTATTCTCTCTTAATGCATCAACATATAGATAATATGACATTCTCCTTCCAAAGGCTATCAAAAGAATTACTTATGAAAATAAAAAAGATAATGTCGATGAATGATCTCTTCAACATTACCTAAATAATCCTTAAGAAAACATAAGGATTTGATCATGTCAACATAATCAACCACATTCCCTAATTAGAGTCACTCTTAAGACTTATAAAGATAAGATGCAAAGTGGCCGTTCTTATGCCCCCTTCACACCTTAACTACACAATCATTATGTATTCTAGATAAGTATTTATTCATTTAATATGATTTCTTAAATTAAGTCATTACATTCATTAGTTCATTTAATACGCATTCATCACATAAGGACATTCAATTAATGGTCTTGGAGAGGACCTAGGGACTTTAACTAACACCTTCAAAGCCTATTGTGTAATATTTAGATAGAGTCCCATACCGCCACCTAAAATTCATAGAACTTATCTCATAATAGTAGATACATGACGAGAATAGGAATTAATTGACATAAAACATGACAACTAGACGTGAAATTTGGAGATCTAACCTACTCCGATGAGGGTGTTCTACTTGCAAAGGATAGAACTAGGACACATCCCAAGTAGGAACATTGTTAAGGAATATGAAGGGATTTTATGATATATAGTCTCATTCTCATGTAGATCTACATTATACTCTAGTATCCTTCTCAAGTAGATACACTTCCCATAACATAATCACTCGGTGCTAGGATTTTTTCTCATAGAGTAATTGACATTAAAGAGGTCCACTAGGGCTAACTTAAAATGGAGAAATGGATATGTCATTATGATTTAGCTAAGGATGATATGATGTCATTCCATCCAATCAACCCTAAGTCCATCATCTTTTACATGAAGGATACCATTACGTCTCTGGACTCCAAAGTTGATAACATAACCTTACAACAGGTTTAAGGTTCCACTTACATGATCTTATTTACATTATTTAAGGTCTCACATATCATCCATTCAAATATGACAATGGTGCACTAATACTACCTACTTAATACATCTCGTACTCACATATCTTTCATACAGGTATAAAGCATGGGACACAAGTCTACCAAAACAAGACACAACATTCTTTACTTTAACACATATAACATATTACTCTTTGAAGAACTTAGGAAATACCCTTATTATATTTATCTCATCATATACATTACCATATAATCATCAATATATCCATTATAACTTATATAGTCAAGTAGGAACAATCATGCATCAACTCTAAGACTTCACACATAAGAACATAGTCATAGTCTAACATGAACTCCTAATATACACATAAAGAACACATAATTTCACTTAATTACATGTCGATTTATATGCTCGTACATCAAATAATGCAAATAGAAAAGTCATCATTATACTTCAAGTAGTGACGACAAGGTCATGGTCATCATATTACATAAAGTAATGCCGACAAGGCGGCATTGATTACAAGTAAACCACATAATACTACCACCGTAAGTGGACCATACCAATCCAAAAATAACTGAAGTCTTATTAAAATAAAATAAATATAATTAGGGCAAAGTACCACCAATCCATTCTCACCACTTCAATCCATAGCCAAATCATCCAATTCAATATCATAAGGCCCTTACCCATGGCCAGAACAAATAATTTAATACATAAACTATGATATTCAATGAAACTAGGTCAATTCAATATATATTTAACAATGTAAGGCAACCTAGATATCAATTCAATACAAATATTTCATCAATCATAGCCCATTGAAAACTACATGAGAATTCATATGCATTAAGTCCAAATCACTTAACCTATAAAGTAGTCAAAAACTAGGGTCCATCAATTACATGGGTTCAGAGTTTAATTGATTTAAAATCACATAATTATCAATTATTAAATAAATATTCAATGCATTAAAACCTTTAATGCAAGAACCCATGGATAGGTCATGAAATTGGACAATTCATCTTTGAAAACATTACGAAACTTCTTTGAAAGTTTGGCTCCCTTATGAATAGAGTTTCAAGGATCAAAAACCATACCTAACTGAATCTAATACACACATTTTATACAGAATCTCCATTAAATTCTCAAATTCAAGCCCTTCCTTGAGTTTTTGCTCCAATGGAGTTCTAGAGAATTCTAAGGGAATATGATTTTTTATTTTTAAGAATGAAATCTTCTAAGTGTTAAAGTCTTATAAACATGATTAGAATACCCAAAATATCCATTAGTAACCTCCTTTTCTCCTATTTGGACGTGTCGTGAATTAACAACTTCACCGTTAAACATTACAGCATGCTGCGCAGAAATAAACTTAACCAACGAGTGGCCATCGACGACCCATTTCCCAACCAATGGACCGTCCTGTTAGTCCGACGTTTGGAACTCGTGTTTGGCTGCTATCCTCCCACGCCGAAGTGTACAACCATTACACTCATCTATAGGGCGCCGAATCGCCAACGAGTCATCCACTGCCTTCGTTAGTTTGGGCTGTCTTGAACAATCTTGGCTCAAGGAAAGGGTCCTTCCTCAAGGACCATTGGTTCGTCCTTTGAGACTTTCAGCCGGACGTTTCCAACCCAAATATGTCTGCATATGATTTTAGGACCTCTCACATGAATTTAATCCAAATTAAACACGGAAAACGTGACAAAATCATGCCAAACTTTCCGAACACCATGCACGTTCTTGGACATTTTTCCTTCAAACTTTGCAAAACATGACACACAATCTATAAATACTATAATTACTCATATAATGACCTAATAATATCATTAAAACACACATAAACACATAACCACACATGAGGCACATAGGTGACTTATTTGTCAAACGTCTTAGTCGTCCCTTGTCGTTTCACTTCCATATCATATAAAACTCTTTGACATGACCTCAATAAAATATTGACCAATTAAGTACCTTAGACCCTCATGTCATCCATGTTAGTCTCTTGTTTCACTTAAGTTATTTTCGAGGTATTACAGGACCAATGCACCGACCCACCTAAGGATCGTTGCCTACACCACTGGCCATGGTTGTCCCCTAATGGATGAAACCAGGGAAGTGTGAATTTTTCAATCTTTACCTCTTTATAATTTGAGGTGTTGCAATACTTCCCATAGAAAAGCTACTTAAGGCCTCATCAACAACATTAGCTTTACCTGGGTAATAAAGAATATATTCATGTTATAATCCTCTTGTAACTCCACCCAACATCTCTGTCAGAGATTAAGCTCTTTCTAACTAAATAATACGGAAGACTACTATCATTAGTGAACACATCCACATTAACACCACATAGGTAGTGTCACATTATTTTTAAATAGAACACTACAACAAGTAACTATAAATCATGGGTTAGGTAAATCCTCTTGTGAATCAATACACAACCCATTCCAACTCTAGACACATAACAATACACAACAAAACCTCATGTAACATTCTGTAAGATCAACACTAGGGCAATAGGCAACCTCAATTTCAATTCCTAAAAGTTTTTCTCAAAAGCTTTAGGCAATTGAAACTTAAAAATTTAACGGGGATTAAATATATGAAAACCCCTCAACAAACCCCCTATAATAACCAACCAATTCAAAGAAACACCTAATATATGTTTTAGATGTAGGTCTAGGCTAGTTCTGCAATGCCTCAGTCTTTTGAGTATCAACTCAAATCCATCACGATAAACCATATGTTTTAAGAACTCCATTAACTTAAGCAAAAATTCACATTGTCAAAATATAACATTCAACTCTCTATCCTTGAGAGTTTGAACTACTCCAAGATGACTAGCAATATCCCCCTCATTCCTTGAATAAATTTAAATGTCATCTGTGAATACAATAACAACCATATCAACATAAGGCCTAAATAATTTTGTTTATAAGGGCCATGAATGTTGCAGGAAGCATTAGTCAAACAAAATGATATGAATAGAAACTCATAATGACCATAGAGGGTCCTCAAAACTATTTTTGAAAACCACTATCTCTTGCATTGAACTAATGATAGCTTGATATAAGGCCTATCTTGTAAAATCTAGTGGCACCCATAATTGGATTGAAAAGATCATCAATTTAGGGAAGAAGATACTCAATCTTGATCGTAACATTGATCAAATGACGATAGCCTATACACATTCTAAGAGAACCATCTTTCTTTGTCGCAAATAAAATTGGAGAGCCCTAAGGTAAGACGCTTAGTTGATTAAAGACCTTATCTAGAAGGTCTTTCAACAACTCTTTTCACTCTTCCAACTCAGCTAGAGAATTCTATATGATAAGACAAGTATCTGGAGGAATATCTATATTAAAATATATTTCACTCTGATGAGGGACTCCGAGAGAATTATGTAGAAAGACCTCAAGAAACCCACTTCCAATTTGAATTGACTAAATAGGTGGTGTCTCAACACTTGAGTCAATAACTCAGACTAAGTGTAGATGCCTATCTTGGATAATAACGTTTTGGCCTTAAAATATGAAACATATTGATCCTTAGGAAGTGTTAAACTATTCCTCCACACTATAACTTTCTAATTAGGAAATTATAACTTAACTACTCAAGTTATATTGTCAACGGAGGCATAACATGCATAATGCCAGTTCATACCTAGAGTAACATAAAAATCCACCATATCTTACTCAACTAAGTCAGTCATGGTGTCCTTGTGATTGATAGGAGTGGCACGATTACGATAAACTCTCTCAAGTAAAATAGACTCCCCAACATGTGTAGAAATAGTAAAGGTCTCAATAATTTTCTTACGAATAATATCAAACCTAATAGCTATATATGGAGTAACAAAAGATAGACTTACACCTAGATCTATCAAAGCGTATACATCAAAAGAAAAAACTTTGATCATACCTATGAAAAGATCTGTGAATTATCTTGCTCTAGGAGATTGGTGATAGCATAAAAACAGTTTTATCCTCCACTTGTTCCTAATATTTCTCTTCTAGGTTCAACTTTGCTCTCAGAGCCATCGAACAAGATTGAGCTCTATTTCCACCATGAACATTTTCCTACCTGTTCTTAGGGCAACCTCTCATAAAGTGACATATCATACCTTACTTGAAACAACTAGAAGAGCTATCACAGCACTCCTGAATGGTTTCTACCACAGTTAGTACATGCAAAAATCCCATTACTTCATTGTGCCACACTACCTTGAAAATGTACAAGTCTAGCTGTGAAGTTCTATAATTTTTATTCATGAACTCAACTCTGTTCCTTGGTGCATGTGCACTAGCAGATAATAGTGCAATACTTTTTTTTTGTTGAAATGATGATTGGTTTGCATTACTGGTTTGTTGTGTAGAGTCAATTCCTATTGTCGTAGCCTTCTTATTTTGGAAATCTTCTGTATCTCTCAACTTGTCTTCATCAACCAGTTGCACATTGATCATCAACCTTACTATGTCATGTTTCCTAAAAAAATTGTAGCCTTACCCATTTTGTTTGACACGCGAGACAATCCTGAAATAAACAAACTTATTGTGCTCCCCATGTTAGCAACCATATCCATAGCATAATGGGAATATTGGGTAAACTAGAGGTTGTACTCATGCATTCCTGCTTAAGAGTGAGGAATTCATTTACTTTTGCCTCTTCCAGTTCACAAGGAACGAAATTTCACATGAAGGCCTCTTCGAACGCAACCCTGCTCAAAATTGGTGCACCCTCAACTTTATTCTTCATCCCTTGATCATTCCATACTCTAGCAACACCTTTTAGTTAATCTGCATCTAGTTCGACTCGCTCTGCATTAGAAATATGCACATCCACAAAAACATTTTGTGGTTGTTCCACAAAGTATTACGGATCCAAAGTGACACTTGAACCAGTGAAATCTATAGGATTTATCCTTAAAAACTCATGAATTTTAGAGATATTAACCATATCCTCTATATTCCTCGTTCATGCCCAACTTGGTTAGTCAAAACATGGCTTAACATCCAGATAGCATCTCAAAACTCAGTATTTGTAACCTCTCCTTAGGGTTACACTTCTTGTTCATTGAGTACCCCTTCATCATGAAGATCATAATTTCTTCTAGCAATGGGACCTCGGACAGCTCTTTGTGGAGGCATAATCTGAAATATACACACAACCATAAATTAGAAGGAAACTTTATAGAGATGAACTTTATCACACGAAAAAGAATATGAAAGAAGTTAGTTAGTTTCTAAATATCACAGCCTCCTAATTATTGATGTGGTGAGCTTCACACCGATAACTAGGCCTTTGATACACTACTTCATATACACCCTAGGACTTTTGGACTATGGGCTGTAATAACAAGTTCTTCAAACACCGAGCCTACACCATAGGCGTGTGTCTGCACTTTACAAAAAAAATGGCCCCAAACAAATCATTGTCCTAGTTCAACGCTTAGGGCAAGACTTGCTCTACATTAAAAATAATAAAAATATGAACAAATGTAATAAACTAAGAATGTTTTGAAGGAACACTCAACTGGCAAAAGAGGCAACTCAAGTCTCAACATAAACAATAAAAACTTAAAAGACTCATGAACTATTTTCTATCTATCTATGAATCTTGTACTAACTAAGACGGACGTCGGAACAAGACCTACTACATACTATTAAAACCGTAAATGATAAAAGATAAATAAATGATCCTTTTGAAAGAAGAGTCTTACTAAAAAAACTCTGGAACTCTACTAGAGACACGAAACACTGGTTGAGATCCTAGTTATCTATATCGTCATCATGAAACAATTCAAGCCAAATGGAATCACTACATTGAATGTACGAGCATGTACGGGAATATTTAAAACATGACATATGCTTCAACTGGAATTTAAAAAAACAACTTTCCTCGTCGCGTCTCAACTCATTCCAAGATAAAAGAAATTACAATAATGTTATATAAGAAAATATTTAAAATAGTAAATAACAAATCAATGTATGTAAAATACATTATAACTCAATTTGTATGTAAAAAAACAAAATCAGTTATGTTTGGGAGATTCTCTAACCAACAATCATCATTATGAGCTATGTGATTGTACAATGTCTCACCCACACTGCTTCAATTAAAGGGATTCACTAAGCTATGCTTAAAAATCAATAAGGAATCATCTTAAAAATATGACCCTTTCATCCCACTATGGCTACATTTTTATGGGCGCTGTGATTTGCTTGAACTCTTCCCATATTGGTGATTAATACTGCTTCCAATATATGACTTAGCTCATATGTTTTTCGAAAAAAATTTACTCATCCTCAACCTTGAGATTATTACTCAAAAATTTTCTCTTAAAGAAAGAGTACTGAAATCTATTCATGAACTCTTTTGAAATCAGAGTTTACTCTCATCTTGAATGTTAAAAGATTTGATCTTAGGAAAACTTAGTCCCATATATCATTTATATGAAAATGAACTAAACTCAACTCATCCTTAACTCAAGTGTTCAAGTCTTAAAAAAAGTTTTAAAAATGTTCGCAATAGACTTCTTAAAAGGCTCAAAAGTACTCTCAAGACTTGACTCTTAATTATACCTTTAATGGAATTATGAATTCAAGTCTTATGGTTCAAGTAATCAAATCTTAACAGATATTTAAAGGTAGTTTAGAGTAGTTAAAATCATAGGGAAGTAAAGGTAGTGTTTGAAAGAACATCAAAAGGCTACACGACAGAAAACGGGTGGGGACAAGAAACCTTGGTGCACTGAGTGGTGCGGGGATCCAACCCCTGATCTACATAACATAATGTAAAAACCCAAAGTACTCCCTAGAAGTTAGGGCATCATTTAAATCAGAGCATGGTGTACTTGACCTCTCGGAGTTCTTGTACAAGCTCTTAGGCATCAGTCATTGCATATATATGAAAAGTAGCATGTAATTTATTTTTTTGCTTTCAAAACATAATGCAGAATCATCTCATAAAACTTTTAACACATGTCCGAAAAGCCACCAATGAAATAATCTCTTCTTGGAGACCTTGGAAACTCTATCTTTGCAAACAACTTAATCGGTCTTCTCAAGACCCTACATGGAGAACATGTAGGCAATATGCGTTAGTACGATTAGTACTATGTATGGAAACATCATGCCAAACATAAGATACCTTAAACGGTTAGTCAATAATACACATAATCATATGAAATGAAGACATAAGCATAAAATTACTATCATAAACATAATAAAGCATCCAAAAACATAAAAGAGTCCATTATTAACTCATTGTATTTCTTACTATTATGAACTACATCGGAAGCCAACTCCAAGTATCCTTGTGCAAGGCTAAGGTATCATCCTACACTACAACAAAAGCTAAGTACTTCTCTTTGGTTATTCTTGATCATAACCCACATTCTTAAGTAAGACCTTAAGTTCATCATAACATATGATCATTATGCCCCTAGGAAACCTCAAAACACACTTGTGGAATCCATGTGAAGCGTCCCATAATACCTCACACACTAAGCATATCTTGAAATCAGACTATCTTGCTCATGTCATCTTAGGAGTCATCTAATAGTTCTAGTATATATTGGCAAGGATCTATCATCTTAAGTCAATCATGTCATAGAAGGCAACAATAGCACTGTCCAAGCCAAACATACATCATGTAGGGGTTATGTCATAGGTAGCTTCAAGTCATACTTTTGTAATGTATAGATGGCATCCCATACTATCATCGACACTAAGTACTTATCTAGACTAACCTACTCCAAGCTAACTTATCTTGTAACCTGGTCTATTAAGCTCACCATACTATCATAATAAACCTACTACCATGATTCTAACCAAGCTAACTAAAGGAACGATACAAACATCCTAACCACCATGCAACAAATAGTTTATATGCAATCTAATCATACGGGAGAATGAATCCTCAACCCTAAGATATTATGAGAAACTAATCTCAAGTTATTACATGAAATTCAATTTGCATTCCAATAAAGATGCGATGAATGCACCTTGCATGAAAGTCAAGCTACCATTGGGAGAGTATAAGCCTTTCCTCTAAAGCTGCCATGAAATGGTGTTGTCCTAACCAAGTCAAGATAACATGATCAAGTTTCCTATCAACACAAGACCAAGCTAATCATGGGAGAGCTTGCTTCCTCCATCCCAAGCTAACATGAGAACCACCGTTCTCAAGCTATCATTATCAAGAGTCCTTGCAACGCGTAACCAAGGTAATCATGAGAGAGCTTATTTCCTCCATCTCAAGCTACCATGAGTATTACAACTCAAACCCCTTTATAATTACTACCTCAAGATACCCTTGATATATTTGCCATCTCAAGCTATCATCAGTATTTCTGTAAAGCTACCATGCCCCTGGTGTTGTCTCACCAAGTCTACCACACAATAAGAGATCATACCACTAATCTTCAAGCTAATCATAGTTTACCATGCATTGTTTCATTTTAGGTTCTTAAATCGACCTAGGATTGATCATGTTAGAACATGGTTATACTACTCATGTTCATGGCTAGTTGTAGAAGAAAACCTCATCATAATATCTTCATAATGACTTTACCCTAAAAGCCCTAGCATCAATGGCATAACAACCCATAGTCGATTATCACCCTCAATTCTTTAGGATCTATGTTCAATTACAAGCTTACTTCATTCAATTTGATCATTAAAAGGTGAGTATGAGATATACATTATCACATAGTTTAAATTCAAGATGTTCAAGTCAATACCAATCTAGATTAATTAATCCTACTTCAATTCATATCTAGGTTATTCAATCATGATCAAATAGTATACCTTGCAATTGAATTAAGAAAATAAACCTAGAACCTTCATTTTGCCTCTAATGGACTAAAATCACCATGATCTTATTCAACATAAAATACTACAAATCACCATGAAAACATCACATAATCATTATATGAACATAATTTAATGCTTCCCACTAGATTGAGATCACAATCAAGTCTTACCCATAGTGCAATCACAAGTCATCTTAGATTGGGGTATTTTGGATTCACAAATTGAGGGATAACTAGGCGACTCCATGAATGAAATAATCCATGGGTGAATAGGCTTCACATAACTTATATTAGAGCTTTAAACCCAGCTTGATTCCTTGATGAAATTCGTCCTTAAAGCAACCTCCGATTTATGTTCTTCTTCAATGGTGGTTTTTGATGAATTTTGGGAGAGAAAGGTTTTGATTTGAAGTCTAGATTTTAAATTACTATATTAATGCCTATATAAACTTCAAATACCTAAAATAACTACCAATAATTTATCCTTAAAATGCCTAAAAGACCCCTGCAACTATTGGACCATTTAACCAATTCTAATTTTACTTAATATCGATGCGACCAAATCTTAGAGTTTACTGCGCGTCGCGGAGGAACATTAAATTCTTGTTTCTGGAAAATATCAATACAGAATGGTTCGTGGTGTCCCCTTCGCAGGGCAAACTTTTACCCATTTAGTGCAAGTTGTGCGATGCGCAACCACTGCCATTTCTTGGCTGGCCCGGCAGCTTGCATTGGCCATGTTTAGGTCCTCCTAAGGGACCCTTAAACTTTGTTTGGATCATTGTTACCCATTGTTTCATAATGTATTGTATTGTATTTTACTAAATTGTACTGTATTTTATCGTAGATATAATGTTTGGCTAGACTGTATTGTTTTTTGTTGTTTAATAACATTTTAGTTGTTTGGTTTATTGTATCGTACTATATTGTAGTTAATAAATTTACTAAAATATTATTATTTATTCTAGGGTAGGAGGTTTGAATGATTTTAATAATTAAGGTAAAGGGTAAAATAGTATTTTGAACTATTACGTAAAGATATAATGAAAAAATAAATAAAGTAACAATGGTAACACACGAAATTTGTTGTTCCATAAAATAGGGGTTTTCATTGTTACCTAACAATTAAATTTAACAAAAATGTTCAATCCTTTTGAAGTACAAATCAAAATAAACATTGTATGCACAGTAACAAAACAATACAATACAATGGATAACAATGATCCAAACATAGTTTTAGGTTGGTTCCCAGGAAGTCGTTCTCGGATATTTCAACCATTTATATGTCCAGCTATGTGAACGAACAAACAATACTCAATTTCAATCTCAAAACATACCTCAAAACAACTCTAAAAAATACCACAACACACTAGTTCAACTTCGACTAGTTTCTCGATGTCTTGGACGTTCTTGGACATTTGATCTACAAACAGTCCCAAACTTTACACACTGCCTCTAAACACTATTATTAGTTATTTTAAGACCTTATCAGTTCATGTAACACTCATGTTAGTCTCTATCTTTACCTAATTCATTTTGGAGTGTTAAACATAATTTCTTGTGCACAAGTAGGGCAGCGCACCAGCCTCTGCCTAGAAATTTTTGATGTATTTTCTTTCTCATTTTCTGACTCTAATTCGCATTAATTCGAATGTTTTCTTCTCCACTAACTTGTATTTGAAAAAACCAACATAAGTACATGATAATATAATTAAACAACCCTCAAATCAGTAATTTTTATCTCAAGAACTCATAAAAATCACAACTGTCAAGATTTTGAATGGGATTTCAAGAAAACTAAACAAAAACTCAAAGCCTTCAACTTTCAGAACGAAATTACACTAAAATAGCATGATTGTCGTGTGGGTAAACGAACCCAACCTCTTAGGGATCAAACCCTTGTTGAAACAACCTTTATTCCGCAAGAAAATTTGATGAATGTCTTGAATCTTCCCTTCTTTCTCCTATTTTGTTTTCTTGAACTCTTTCCTAAAGCCCTAAGTGTGAATTAGAATTGTAAAAGCTGAACTAAATAGGTTTCAACCCCCTAGGTATAACCATTATTTGTTTTAATATTATTGGATAAGGAAAATACCAAAATACCCCTCATATTTTTTTGTAACTTTAATTAACTAGAAAACCTATCTCTAAACAGGCATATCTCCTTCATACAAGCTCAAAATTAGCACACTTGGTGGCATTGGAAATAGGATTCGAGAACATTCATTTTATATCTAATGGGACACCTTATGCATCCATTATCAAAAGTTATGGTCGATTAAAGTTGATCCAAAACTCAGAACTTATGCATAACTTGCAAAATTTCAGTCTAGGCTATGTCAAATTTAGTTCTAAAGTTTAGCTCTTTCCAATATCGAGGTTTGATATTTGTGAACATGTAATGGGCCTAATATCAAAAGGCCAATGGTCTTTTATAATTTAAAAGATAACCCTTTCTAATCATTAAGCCTTTTTCTCTCCCTTCTCTTGCATTGCCTTATTTTAGTTTTTGTGAGTCTTTAGTTCATGATTTCTAATTTTACATAGTGAATTTTTTGTGCTAGGGTCCTAAAAACTCTATGGGTGCAATTATGGGGTTGGTGTTGATTTAATGTAGTTTGTATTGTGTTATGTTGTATTATATTGTTGTTCATACATGTATTGGGCTAATTAGCACGGGGTTAATTTATGAGTAAACGTTGTAAAATTAATTCCTATTTCAAATCTCTGATGATGCTCGAAAGAGGTTTATTGGAGTGGGTAATGATTGTAATCCTAGAAATTTATGTTCTATGTTTGTAACTTGCTTGAAAATAGATGTTATGGATTGGATGAACTTTTTCTATTTCTGCATCGAAAGAGAGAATAGAGTAAGTATTGGGTTATTTAGATTCACATATACGTAAGACCGAAATGAGATTCTATGTATTGATGTTTTGATATCAAAAGATGATTAGAATCAGTGAAGATGACCTAACCTGTTATTGAATGTTTATCATTACAGAGCAACACAAATGTCCCGATGTGACATTGATTTCATAACCTCACACCCCTAGATTGGTGTTAAAAACGTCAAGCACCACCCAGACATAACACGACATACTTGACCTCTTAAATGTCTTATACAAGCCTTTAGACATCTCTCATCGCATAGACATAAAATAGTAGACTTTTTACATAGTATAGCAAAACACTAAATATCATTTCATTCAATACCATTAGTACATAGTTAGGACACTAAGTCTCGTCTCGTCACCTAAGACACGACAATACAAAAGAATATTTCTATACTATTACTTGAACTTAATTTAAACTCTTGACAAGAAAGTCCTTGAATAATGAAGGACACACTTGAATTTGGGGATATTAAACCAATATCTTCATTGTAGGAAACATCTTCTAGTCATGACCACCTACACTTTGTGTAAAAAGATTAACAAGAATGGTATTAGTACAAGAATGCACTAAGTATAGTAACCATTCAAAAACATGCTTTTAAAGAGGACATTAAGTTAGAAACATGCATCATGTCTTTTAGAAAAAGTTCACAAACATTTTATAAAATAATCACAATATAATTTACATACATTATATTACACATGTATACCATTCACAACAACACATAATGTCTTTTATCACATTTAATACACTTTCTATATCTCCAATACATTAGCTTTCCCTTTTTACAATAAATCTTTTACGTAAAGCGACCCTTAAGTAATACTTGGTAAAATACATGAATAGTGTCCCATTTCACCATCCATACCAAAGTATCACCTTAAGGTTACGAAGGTGAACATCCATATAACCTTCATCAATTCGAGTACACACATTAAAAAGGACACACAAGCATATCATAAACATTATATTCACATAACAACAATCACCTAAGCAACCCAACTCACACTAGTGCAATGTGCAAGTAGCATCCCATAATACTATTCACACCAAGTGTTCCTCTAAGTCACCCTAAACTAGGCACATCATATTCAATAAGTCACAACAAAATCATTCAACCTTATACATAAGACCCACATAATTCATACACCTCATATAAGAATTCATTCTTAATTACATCATAGTTATAATCCATTTTATTCTTTATGTATATCTCAAGACAATATACAAGTCCATAATAAAAATAACACCATAATGAAACCATAGTCAACATTGCATACTTAGAGTTCATTTTATCAATACATCATAACATCTTACTCATAATCCCAATATACAACATACAAGGACACACTAACACACACAAGACTAGTTTCCGGACGTCTTGGTCGTCACTTGATGTTTGAATTCCAAACTGTTTAAACAAACTATTAATAGATGTTTCTTACCTTATAAAAAATTATTAACTCAAAAAGCTCATATGAGGCTCTAGTTTATCCTAGTTCATTTTAAGGGTCCTAACGATATCCCCCACTTGGGAAAATTCGTCTGCAAATGACACTTAACACACTCTCAACGTTTTCAAGTACTAGATGACCCAATTATCATCTCACAAAATTCAAAATTAATACAACATAATAGTCGATGCACTAAACTTACAAGGAACATTAAATTCGTATCACTATGCACTCAATTCAACATAAGAAAGTAGAAACTTTAGTCACCAACTCATAATGAATCAAACACATAACATTTCTCATGGTCATAGGAGGAACACCTTCCCATAAACATGACATAATCTTTACTTTTCAACTCATAAAAACTCTCAATATGCAATAACATTCAAATCACACATAGGCATGATCAATATTATAACTCAGAAGGCAAATAAATAACTCACCCTAAATGCATATAAACCATGAGTAATATCGATCAACAAAATCTCTATCACTTGGAGAAAATACAATCAAGGACATCATAACATTTCCATGTTTCGTTATGTTCAAGGAGGAATTTCCTTCTTCTTAACATATTCACATGTCATCATCAAGTTCATATACAAGCATTTCACAAAGGTCAATTTTTTTAGGGAGAAATTCTCAACTTCTAACCAAAGCATTCTTATAATCCCTTCCTTATGCAGTCAAAATGGTAGGTCATACCAAACCCATCACATTAATAGAAACCTATTTAACAAATTTCATTTTCTTGCATATTACTATTTTTCATGAACATGCTTTATTTAGGAAAGTTATTATCATTTACAGGCACACATCAATAATATTGTCTAGATATACCAATGCTTCTCAAGAGAATCTATATTAACACTTCTCAAATTACAAAATCACATATTCTTATAGGGAAATTATCTTTTCTCATTTAATAAATATCATCACCTCAATTGGGGCCAAAATACATCTTCATTGAAAGTGAAATCAAGCATGATCATTAAGCCTTCTCCTGAAGTCAAATGTGCGTTCACCATGTTAAGATGCATAACAACATGAGAAGTATGAAATTTATCAAAAATATTTGTGCATGCAAAAAGAGTTCTTCAAAACATGAATAACATAGTGTTATCTAGGACTTGCATATCGTTTGGAGAACATGCAACTTATACTCGTATGCAAGAGTCCAAAACTTTAACAAGTTACTAGGAACTCTTTGGTCTCAATCTTGAGTAAGAATTGAAGAAAAATATAGGGATTTCAACAACCTTACTAATCAACTCATTATTTTCAACTTAGGGTAAACCCATTTAAGAGAAACTTATCTCAACCAAGAGAACTTTAACTTACTAAAACATATAAACAAGCATAACCTTCCCCCTCTTTGATAAAGTTTATGCAAACGCTTCTTAACATCACCTCATTCCACTCTAAAGGAGTAGTCATTTCTCACTAAATCTTCAAGAAACTCCATCAGGTGAGAATACCAAGGATTCAAAAAATAAATATACATGCAATTTTACTTCATATTAATCATGAAATGTGATTGCCAACATGGAGATTTTGAATGTACAAATATTAAGGGCATTTAAAACATTACAATCTAGGTACAATATCCCCAACTTGAGGTGAGCTTAATCAAATCTTCATAAAATCTTCCCTAAATACCAAGTTTGAGGCAAGTCAACACTAAACCTTCATATTGTTCACATAATATGATGTTACACCATTGTGTATTTCACTTCTAAAATCATAAAAAGGAGCTTACTAACTCAACACCGTTAGGTACCCAAGAATCACTATTCCTCCAAGTCCATCACCTTAAAGGGAACTCATAAAAATCAAGTTGTGTTATACATATCAACCACCTATGGTCATAACAAAAACGAAAAATTCAGCATACCTCATTTCTCAAGTAAAAACATAGACCATTTCAACCCTTATCATCACTTTTGGTGGAATTTTCCAACAAACCATGCCTAGGCATCATCTAAACACTCTTTTCAAATGAACACACTTAAAATCAATCTTAAAAGACATAATCCCAACTTATGGAACAAAAACTCCTTCTTCCCTTTTTCCACTTTTACGATAGGATCATGTGGGAACTAATCAATTAGTCATAGAGATTCTTCCATTAACTAGCATACTTCATAATTACCTTATAAGGTAAACATATTATATTTCCCTCTTAATAGTAAGCCTATACAAGGACTCTATGAAGCATTACTCATATACACAGGAAACTTTTAGCTCTTACTAAATATAAATATCACATTCCTCCAAAACATCTCAATTCTATATTATAACTTTCTACTATCATTGCACATAACCATAAAGTAATTTATTATCCCTAAAAGGATTTCATTCAACCATAGTAACTCTTATAATTCTAGAACTACAGTATAATACTACTTCCTAACATAATACATCGAGTCTCATAGGTCATATGAAGCAATAATTTGTATCTAAACAATATATTGCAGTTCCACCTTCACATAAACTCATCCAGTCACAAAACCATAATAAATATCAAAACTCACCATTTTTTCCCTTAAGTTGTGAGACATCATCCTTCCAAGCAATTACATCTAAAATACAACTGGACAAGGGAAAGAGAGAAAGATCATATAGAGTTAATCTCTCTGGCACGACACGAGTAATGAAGAAATTGAAACTTATATTTTCCTATAGACTCTCTCTCTTAGATGTGTCGCGACTCACACTGATGAACAAGACTCTACTAGGCGTGGCATTATGAGTCTTTGAACCCTAAGACCATTTTATAACCTAATGCTCTGATACAAAGTTCTGCCAAGATTGCGGAGCACACGCCAGACATAACATAGCGTACTTCCCCTTTCGGGGGTTTTATACAGGCCCTTAGACATCTTTCATTGCATAGACATAAAATAGCAGAAAATTTTAAAAAATTCATATCATAAGATAAGACTAAACATCATTTCATTTAAAACCATTAGTACATAGTTAGGACACTAAGTCTCATCTTGCCATCTTAGACACGACATCGATAGAATAGGGACACGGTCCTTAACAATATAATAGAATATTTCTATACTATTACACGAACTTAATTTAAAATATTGACATGAAGGTCCTTGAATCATTAAGGACACACTTTAAATTAGGGATAGTAAACCAAGATCCTCATTCTAGGAAAGATCCTCGAGCCATCACCACCTTTATATTGTATAAAAAGATAAATAAAAATAATATTAGTACAATAATTCACTAAGTATAATAACCATGCAAAAGAATGATTTTAAAGAGGACATTTAGTTAGAAACCATGTATAATGTATTTTATAGAAACTTTATAAACCTTTGATACAATAATCACGGTATAGTTCACATACAATACATTAGACAATGATACCATTCACAACAACATATATGTCATTTATCACATTTAATACACATTACATCTATCCAATGCATTAACATTCCTTTTTACTTTAACTAAATTTACCTAAATCAACCCTTAAGTAATAGTTGGTGCAATGCATGAATAGTATCCCATTCCACTATCCATACCAAAGTATCACCTTAAGTTTACCAAGGTGAACATTCACAAAACCTTTATCAATTCAAACACATACATTCAAAATAGCACAAGTATATCATAAACATTATCTTCACATAAGAACCATCAGCTAATAAACCCAAGTAACACTAGTGCATTGTGTAGGTAGCATATCATAATAGTATTCACAATAACTGTTCCTCTAAGGTCACCCTAGACTAGGCACATCACATTTAATAAGACATAACATATTCATTTAATGTTAAAGATAAGACTCACATACCTCATAGACCTCATATAAGAAATCATTCATTGATTATATCATAGTCATAATCTATTTAGTCTTTATGCACATCGTAATAAAACATAACAAGTCCATAATATAAATATCACCATAACTCAACCATAGTAAACATTATATATCTGGAGTTCATTTAATCAATACATTTTAAGACCTTACTCATAACCTTAATCTAAGTCTACTAGTGCAATGTGTATGTGAAAAATCATAACCTCACAGATACCAAGTAAACTAATAAGGTAATCACAAGCAATGTCATTACTTCATACATCATCATGACAAGAATAGGCAACAAGATGCATACTAACTAAGACGTATATCATGTATATCAAGTAAGAGCAATAACATGCATATCATATGTAAAAAGTCATAATCACATCGTAATGTCATGTGTGTGTGTGTGTGTATATATATATATATATATATGAAGAATTCACCCTAAAATTCCATTTAAGACTTACTTGTGAAATGTATAGGTATATATATATATATATATATATATATATATATATATATATATATATATATAAAGAACTCGCCCTAAAATTCCCTTTAAGACCAACTTGTGAAATGTATAGGTAACGTCTCTTAGATAGTCATAGTTAGTGTTTATCTTCTTACTTCCATTTTATTCATTTTAACATTCGGGAAACTTTTTCATAAAAAACATTAGGCCATGTGTGCTAAACATGGAATCAGGTGTTATCCCCTCACAGTGAATGGAGGGCATCCTACTTTCCAAGGTAAGACATAAACATCATGATAGCATCTAGGTGGATCCAGTTGAAATGGTTCCTATGGGGCAAATAGTTCAAAACTAGGAGGCTGGTACTAGAAACCCCCTTTATGATAATTCCCATTGTAGTTTCCACCTCATGAGAATATCGAGTGAACCTCACTTCATTTGTAAAGGAACACCTCTCATTGTTAATCTCACTTTCTAAGCAAACTTCCCTCTTTAAAGACCCTTTAAGTCTTTCTTAAACATTATTTTATACGATAAGTCTTAGGGGATTAACCTCTTATATAACATGTACATAGCTCACATTATCAAACCTTCATATTCATGTTCATAATAAACACAATTCACATTACATCTCTTTCCCTTAAGGCCATAACCAAAAAATGTATAGATAAACAATAGGTAAATACCGCCACCATAAGTGGACAAAAATGTACAACATTCATTCCAATATTATAGACTAGAAGTTAGATAAACTTACCAATCCTCTAAGCTGTGATCAACATATATCTATCCTCAACACTTAATAGTATTTAACTAAATATCATAATACAATTCAACAATACAACACAGTGTTAGCATAATTCCATTCACATACAAGCAAGATCACAAATCCACTTTATACACTAAATTGAGAGATTTGAGAAATCATGGGTTCTTCAAGTAATTACACTAAAAATCATATTTAAAGACTTTATTAAACATTAATTAATCATGATAAAGTTTTTTGAAAACCATTTGACAATAAACCCATGTTTAGATTGGAAATTGGGAAATTTGATCATAGAAACTCTTTGGAAAATCTTTGATACAACTTCTTGAATAAAAGGATATTCAATAAATCACGAGTTATCCTACTTTAATTGAAGAAAGGACCACGAAAATTTAAGAAAAAAGTACTTGAAAATCTATCTTCTAGATTGAGCTTGATGTTGGGCTCCAACGGAGGTTTTATAGATCTTTGGAAGACAAGAGGGTTTTGGACTTCTGATTTTGTCTTTGGGTGTTTGTATTTTTACTGTTGAATGGAGTTAAAATTTCTTTAAAACCCGTTATAACAAACCCCCAAAGTAACAAAAACACCCATACACTTATTTGGACTTTTAGAAATGTAAACCTTGACTTTTAAAAGACGTGACAAAACTATTTGCGCTATAAGCGCTGGTGGCACGTCGTGCAAATAGTCCCAATAAAATGCTGCCCGACAGCTTTCTTGGCCAATATTTGGGTCATCCTGAAGGACCCTTAGTGGGTACCTCGGCGAGTTGTACCCGAATGTTTTGACCCTAAACATGTTTATTAAAACACTAGGGTCATCTCCACAAATTTTACACTCTATACAACATATAAAAATACATACAACATATAAGGACAGTCTACCGCACACAAGACTAGTTTCCATACGTCTTGGTCGTGTCTTGATGTTTGACTTCCCAAATCATTAAACAATCTATGAAAAGTTTTTCTCACCTTATTAAAAATTTATTAATTCATAAAGCTCATGTAAGACTCTAGTTTATCCTAGTTCATTTTGAGGGTCATAAGTATTCGTTTTTACTATTTAATTATCTGAAACTTTACTTTAATTTTGAAAGTTGATAACCAAATCTTTTTATCAAATTTTTGGAATCATTTGACTTTCTTTTACTATTACATATTAATGAGTTTAGAATCAAAATATTATGATAGAATTCTCTTTTGTATACCATTCTCTGTGGGTTCTACCCTAGATCTTAGATGGGTATTTTTTTTAACTTCAACCTATTTCCCTTTTAATTGGTTAATAAGAGTAAATTTAGGCATTACCAATATTTACTTCTAAAACCAAGCATTGTAGAAAAAACTACATGCAACAATTGTAAAAACACTGAAAGTAACATAATTTATAGTTCTAGGGGAATTGCTCTAACCAAAAACCATCACTTAGAGCATTATGATGATAAAACTTCTTGTCCACATAGTCAGATAAATCCTATGCCTTGTCTAAGTATAGGAAGAAATAACTAATGGACCTAATATTTAAGCCCTTATGGAATTACTGAGGTGTTGCCTAAACCAACGACACGATTTTATCCTATGATGATGGCAGAGTTATCGGGTTTTGATTATCTAACCCTTACTGAACTTGGTACTCAATACTACTCTCCAAACAATGAAATAATCTCATTAACTCTCTAATGTTCCATCAAGGAAAATTCATTGCACTTTAACGGAAAACTAATAATCTCTGTATTCAGTTAATACTGAAAAATTCCTCTTTATAGTTGTACTAAACTTACTTTAAAAGATTAAGGTTTATGAAGTGTAATTGTACTTTCTCAAATCTAGAGAACGTTTTCTTTAAGCTTACCATGCTTTTCTTTCAGAAAATAATACACTCAAAGCAATTCATGTTTTCCAGAAACTCTCTATGAAATAGTACTTTAAGAATGGAAATTTACTTTACACATGAAAACAATGCATAGGAAATAGTATGTCAATATTTTTAAATAATTCTTGGCAAAATAGAATTCACAAATTACGCATGAATAACAAACAAAGATCATTAATAATGTGAAGTAATGAAATCTTTATAACAAAATTAGAATTCAATAGTCGAAATGTAAAGTAAAATTGATAATCATGAATCATAGGGTAAAAACCCTAATTTTTTATACTAACTTAAGCTGTACGAAAAACTTATACCTCATTATGATAGTCTTAAATATCTGGGACAACAAGAGTGCTTTAAGAAAGCTGGATTGAGAAACATAAAACCTAGGTTTGGTCGTCTTAATTCTTGATTTATGCTTGGGGAGAAAGATATGGTAGTATTATGAGGTAATGTTATGATCCAATTCCCAAATATGTCTTAAAACAATAATTTTTAGGCTTAGTGAGAATGAAAAAAAAAACTAACAAATCCTCAATCAAATACCCTTTTTAACATTTCACGAGGAAAATCTATGTTTAGTGGTTTGATTTACAAATCTTGAATTTCATTCGATAGTCACATCTGCAGGAGACTCTTGTTCACCTGTAACATGGAGAGCATAGCACCTATTTTGCCTAGGAGCATTACCATATAAACCACTAGGAGATACATGCGTACCCTTTATCCCCTTGGACTTCATCTTCGGAAAATTTCTCATCTTGTGGCTATTTTCACCACAACTAAATCAACATTACATACTATCTAAGACCTACTTTCGTGTATCTTTCAACATCTAGCACAAGTAGGCCAGATGGACTTACTACTTAATCCTTGTTGTTTTTGTTTGACACCCTATCCTCATTATACTAGGAGAATTCAAGAAATATTGACCATAAAACCTTTGTCGATGGTTAGGACAACCATGTCCACCAGACCTGTAATGATAGGAATCACCATCTACATTTCTAGACCACTTTTTTACCTAGCCCTCCCTTTTAGTTTTGCCTCTTTAATTTGTTGAGCATGAGTCATAAGAAGATAAATATCCATTTCATCGACATACTTTCACTACTAAATAAAATACTTCCAACATAAACTTACTCATTTTCGACCTAGAGTCAGCCACTAGGGATAGATCATACATAGATAGTTGGGCAAACCTCAACGCATATTCCTTAACATTCATATTTCCTTGCCTCATGTTAATGAAATCAAGCACTAACGACTCTAGCACCCTTAGAGGGGAGTACATATCTAGAAAAGTGGTTATGAACCTTTCCCACTCTTTGGGAGCCATTCCTACCGGTCAAGATTCTTTTCAATAATTAAAACAAACTTGAGAAACCCCTATGATTTGGTAAGTGGCCAGTTACGCCTTATTCAAAGAAGTGACTCTCACAATGTCTAACACCTTATAGACCTCATCTATAAAATCTTAAGGATCTTTGTCAAACATTGACCCATAAAACTCCATAGGGTTCATCCTCATAATATCCCTCACTTTTGAAGTTGTCTACACTCATTTGGATTCACGGGTCTACCACCTCTTTATTGGCTTAGGACGTTATGACTTGATACATTACTTGAAAAGCGTTCCTAAACTCTACATTAGTTATTTTATTATTTAATGGGTCAATTGGAGCTTGTGGAGGAGCGTGGGGGAACTTAGTGGTTCTCATTGTCTTTCTCATTCCTTGTAGCATTAGCCCTTGTTGTAGACATATCCTATAGACTATCAGGTACAGATTAGGAGAAATACATAATAGATTTAAACTTTATGCCACGACTTAGAAAAGAAATAAGTGAAATATCCTAAACATCTAATAGTCTCTCATTCATATATGTGGCATGCTTCGTACTTATGAACCAGAATCTACTAGACGTAGTTTGAGACATCGTGGAACCATTCTAAATATTGTGCTCTGATAATCAATTTTATCATGACCCAGGGGTACAACATAGATGTAACATGGCGTAAAACACACCGAGAGGCCTCATACAAGCCACTTAGCATATCACAACATAAAGAAATAGAAAATGTTGTTGAAATTTAAAACAATTTTCAATAATATAAAAGTTTCGTAACGCGAAGCAGAAGTCTTTAACATCGTCTCAAACCATTTATTATCACCCCATACAAAAGTTCTAAACATAAAAGAAAGACATAATGGAAAGGTGATCAATGCTCGATGGTATGAGGACTCACCAAATCTTCACTTGTCGGCTCTATTGTGAACCTAGCCACTAGGATGTAAGTCAACATCGTCGGACCCTACATTTTATAAAAACTAGGCAACAGTATGCATTAATATAATCATGTAGTAAATATGATGGCTAGTATAAATTATCAACATAAGCATAATATAGGCATTAGTCGACATAATAAATGTACCATAATCATAAGAGACATCAACATAAATCATAAGCATATTCAATGAACATAAAGCAACATATCATAAGAGGTACACATCTTAAGTATGTGACACATAAATCATCATTTCAAAATTCTAGTTAGGTTTCTTCCAACATTGTGGGTTATGATGAGTGTTACTACAATTGAGTGGATTATGAGTGTTTATTACTGAATTGATAGGATTATATATTTATAGGATGAATTACATATTCTCTTGTCTAACCATTCTTTCTAACCTAGAATTGATTAATCTGGTTTTATGCCATGAAAGGGGAAATTGAGGATTTAGGAATAATATTCTAGGATTGATGAAATACATGATAGATTTCTTGAGACAAAAAAATATAGATATGATTTGCTTAGGGGTAAATCATATACACATGAATTGATTATATAAAAGTTATACGATAAATCATGATAACTAGTGCCTTTGAGATTGATCCTATATGATGATATTTGATTAAAAATTCTTAAGAATGAAGCATGGGACTAGAATGTCATGATACCTCGGCATATTTGATGATTATTAGAAGGATTGCATTGAGAGTAAGGCTTGTAGTTGTCAAATGTTGATTTATTGGTCATTGAGAGTAAAGCTAATATTATGAGCTATGAATTTAAAACCTTTTAGACTGAATCTTATATGTTTGATGAACTCTACATACAATTGTTATGGAAGGATTTACCGATATGACCTACCTTACAAATGTATGAGATCATACATGTCTTATAGAATATATGTAACAGCTTTAAGAAAACTTGTGAGAGTCAAGTGTAAATGATTAGGATATTGATTTTGTGTTCCATTAAAGGACATTCTAATGAACATATATGAACATAATGTAAAAGTCTTACTCACATAAATGATTCTATGTTGAAAGATTTGCTCACCCAAAATGAATCAAAGAATATATGAACAATGATAGCTTGAAGTAGTGATATGAAATCCCTCCATGGTAGCTTGAGATACTAGAACTCATGGATAGCCTTGGATTGAGAAATTGTAACCTTTCAATGTATCTTGAACGAGCATGAGAGGATGCTTGCATGATAGCTTGACTTTGTAAGGACACAACACTTTATGATAACTTGAATTGACAAATAGTACGCTTCATTGAGTAGGTTAGAATTGCATGAGTGTATGTTTTCCATTATAGCTTTGTCAAGCATGATGAAATGCTTTTTCTTGATAGCCTTGAATTGGTAAATCTTAACCGTTCATGACTGATGATGTATCTTGACCTAGTAGAGAGATTCTCTTCCATGATTATTAAGAATGACTTAAGAGGGACAAGTCCCTAATCAAAATAGGATGTATGATGAAACAAAATTACTTCAAGAAAGTGTTGTAAATATGTTTCTATATGAGATTTATTGCATGATGATAGCTTAGCTTGGATTTTTGCTTGAGTTAAGTCCCTTATATGTATGACTAGAGATTATGATCCATGTCTTGAGAAAGAATAAGTTGTGATTTTACATAAGAAGTCCTCCTCTTATAATATGTTGATTTTTTAGCATCGAATAGGCTTATGACTTTATGTTGATGTCTCTTATAGTTATGTTATATGTATTATGTTGACTAATGTCTATGTTATGCTTATGTTGACTTTTTGTACATGATTGTTCTAACACATACTCTTGACTATAATCTTATCCAGTGTAAGGTCCGACTATATCTATTTTCATCGTCCTGGCTAGGTTCATAGTAAAGTTATATTGTAAAGATTTGGTGATTTATCATAGCATCGAGGATTAATCACCTTTATTTTATGTCTTTCTGTTATGTTTAGAACTTTTGTATGGGATGTGTCCCACGACATTCGAGTATTAAATGGTTTGAGAAAATGTTGTAGACTTGTCACAATCGGGGAGCACCCCCTAAACGTAAACGACATCTTCATCCTCAAAGAGGACTTAGACTAGACGTTAGCATACATCATTGCATATCATAGGTAGAGAAAATGAAGAAAATTTAAAACTTTTACTCCTGAAGTATAGTTAGACTTCTCATTTATCGTATATGAAGTTTACATAGACTTCTCTCTTAGCAACAAGGCAATATACGAAAACTCATCAACATATTCTAATATTGTATCAAATATAACCATTTAATAGAGAATTACAAAGTTTGGGACATATCCCTTACACTAGTACAATATGCCATATATAGGGTAACAACAGTCTCCAAATCATAAGGAAAGAACAATTGTCTTAGGCATAGTCAATATTAATGAAGATAGAAAAGTGGCATCATCCTCGAACTTTGAGGACTCACCAACACTTGGGAAAAGATCCAAGTCTTCCTTGCAAATGGCCTTGAATTCTATTAAAAGGCTCGAACCTACATATTTGTTGAAGTATAAAGAATATGGGTTACTACAATCACTTGTACTAAATACAAAAACATATGCAAGTAAAAACATTGAAAACATGCATAAAGGGACCTTTTATCATGTCAAGTCATTTTGAAAGCCTTTATGCACATTCAAGAGCACATACAAGACCCTTACAAACAATACCAACTCAAGCCTACAAGTGCAATGCTTATATGACGCCCCATAACCCCACATAATCAAGTAAACTAGAAAAGATATCATAAGTATTGTCTTTACTTCATATAACATAACATCATGTGTATTCATAATAATACATATCAATTTAGACCAATATCATGTTCATCAAATGAAACCAAACATCATTAAAGAGCAACATCATATAGAACCAACATTATACATTTAATTCTAACACAAGTGCATAAGAACAACCTCCTACGACTCCCCTCAAGTCAAACTTGTGCAATGCAAGGTAAAGTCTTATACCCTTACCCACACTATCTAGTACCATTTGAGTTATTCTAGTTACTGTCCATCTTTACTACTTTTGTAATACTCCAAAAGTCTAAGCCTAAAATGAGTGTGTAAGAGTTTTAACAATTTTTGTAAGTCGATTATAATGTATTTGAGTCATTTATGAAGTCTTAGAATCAAAATGTAAAGGAACGCCCATGACGTTCGGAAACTAGTTCAAGAAGGGCTAGCGTGTCTTAGCCTATTTGACTAAGTTTAAAAATTCAAAAAATGATAAAATTTGGTGGTAAGGTATCTAAAACTTATAATAGATAGTTTATAGTCGAAAAGTCCAGGTACAACTTCCGAGGAAATAGCAAGGGCCCTTGAGAAGGACCCTTGCAACATGGCAAAAAGCTGCCAAAAGGCAGTGTCCATTGACAAGTTACAGGCGGCGATCCGTTCGCAAATCGGTGGGGCGCCGATGCCTCCATCTATGAATACTTTGAAATTTTTTTGAAGGGGTAGTTTTGGCAACTCTCTGACCGAAATGACGGACCAACAGAACGGTTTGTCCCTTGGCCGTCGATAGACAAATGGGATGTGGACGTGGTCTCGTCTGTCAAAGAGACTGTTTTGCTGCGTGTTTTAAGGTAAGGCTGATTGATTAATTAGGTGGTTAGTTAATTATTTAGGGGTTAGGGGAGGTCTAATTATGTTAGATCTTGACCTATATAAAGACTCTAACCTAATTAAACTATTCTAACCCTCGTAATTCCCAAAACCCAATTGCTCTTCCTTCTCTCTTCTTTCACTCTCCCAAAAAACCCCCATTGAAGACCAAGAAAAAGGTGGGATCTACATATTCTAAGTATCATGTTTCTCCATCAAACATCATAAAATAGTAAGGTATGGGATTCCTTTCAACTTTGGGATCTCTTTCCCTAAAGGGTTCCTCAAAAATTGATTTCAAAAGTATGAAATTCAAGTGTGTTTTTTTCCAATAGGAAATTTATCTTGTGAATTTTGTTTATGATTTCATTTGGTTATTATGAGTAGATTAACATGTATTCTGGTAACATTATACTAATATTTTTTATTATTTGAGCTAGTTTGTTGAAGATGATCTTTTCCCCTTAACCTTAGATTGTGATCTTGAATTGAAATGTATAAGTATTGACTCAGTTGGCTTGGTTAGTGTGTGAATTACTATCCTATGTTGTTATAAATCAAATTATTCTTAGATTGTGATATATTGTAATCCAGTAATTCTATTTCTTTAGTAATTGACCTAGTTTGTGAAGTACATTATGAACTTTATCTAAGTCTCTAGTTCTAGGTTACGAACTAGTGATGAATTGATGTGTTCTGACTCAATTTAGGTCATTAATGTGTTTGTTACTATTGTGTGATGATATTATATCATTTTTAGGTTTAATTGGATTATTGATTGTAAGACCTTAATGATGACATTGTGAAGGAGATTGAGCAAGTCTTGCGATCTCTATTATAGACTTCAATTATGATTAATTGTGCTTAACTGATAATTTTGTATTGAAGTATACCTTATATTAAGATTGATAGGTTTGGTGTAAAAGACCCCCAAAATGAGTTATGGTGTCTATATAATAATATTAATATATTGCTTTGAAGTATGCTTGGGTGATTTGAAGTCATTTGGAAGTCAAACGTCAAGGGATGACAAAGACGTTTGACGACTAGTCACATAAGGGGACTTATATGTTTTAATGTAATTATGTGTGTAATGATATTATGAGGTCCTTATATAATTAAAAATAATTTTTATAGGCCGTGTATTGAGATTCATGAGGTTTGGAGGTCAAACGTCCAAGACGTTCAAAAGTTAGCACTCGAGACGTTCATGTGTTTCTTGAGTGTTCCTTGCATTTTGGATGTGTTTTACGTGTTAATTTTTTGTGACACTTGCATGAAATATCTAAAACATGTTAAGGTATATATTCACATTAGAAATGCCCGGGTACAACTTCCCAGAGGTCCCGCAAAGTTACCACAAGAAGGACTCAGAGGCTGTCGAGAAACTGCCTCGGCAGTGTCAATCAATTGAACCAAAAGACGACCCGTTTGTTGACAAATGGCCCATTTTTGTACAATTCATCTATGTGGTTATGATGATCACCTTATTTTTACATTGTTCCTAGTCTTCTACTCTAGTAGTGAATTTAAGTTAGGTTATTATTATTGTGAGCATGATAATGATTATTTTTGGGTTATGTGTAGGTTCTTCCATTGATGAAATATTAAGGAATGATTATCCCTACCTATGTACCCCTATGTGAATGCATGAATAGCAAAAGTTTGGAATCTTAAGTGTAATATGAAGTTGGCTTGCATCCGATGCTATGATTTGTTATGTGTTCAATGTTTGGTTGTGAATTATGTTCATAAGAGGGTGGATGCCTTAATGTGTACACACACCCTCACTCTACATCCATGCTTACAAATAGTATAGGATCATAGTGTCTAACGAAAGGTTATTTTCATATTCATTTGTGTCTACTAATCTGCATGTTAACTTTATGTCAATGAAAGTAACCTTTTCTATGCATTGCTTATGTGTACCTTGAAAAAATAGTTCCTAGGTTTGGTCTCGTATGTACATGGATATGATTGCATGAGTTTGTTAAGAACATGTCTCATATGCTATAATGTGAAATATGTGGTATGATGGAGTATGATTATACCAAGTGTCTAAATGTGTTTATATGAAATCATGGCTCATATAGTTACACTTGTACAGTTATGCATGAATGAAATAAAGTATAAAATGTGTGGCTTTAAAGTGTTATGTGAAAGTTTCGATCACATGTATGCACACGTACATGTATGATAATCCAGTGAATAGAGGGGCTCTTGAAAGGTGTGGTTAAGAGTATCCTAGACTAGTTATGTGATTGAATATTTTATGACCTTGTGAAAGGTTTTCACATCATATAGGTTGATGAAAGGATTTATCATGTATAAACTATGATCCATGCATTTGGGGAGTGAATATCCCATGCCTAATTTTATTTGATAAAGTTAATAAAGACTTTTTAATGAAAGGGAACTTAGCTTAGCACCGTGTGAACTTGAATATGAGGGGTGTCACTTCACATTGTAGGAAGGTAGGTCACCATAATCTTCATGAGGTGGGTAACAACAATTCCTCAATAGGTTCAATAGTGAATAACCATAATGCCCCATTTGGTGCAAAGAGTATTTTCACGTATATGCCTCTAAGTTTCCATAACTATGTTGCCCCATAAGATATAGCAAGTGATAACACCTAATATTCTAGCATGATACTCATGGCTTACCTTGGAAATTAAGATACCCTATTTTGGTGTGAGGGGATGACACCAAATTCCATGTTTGGATCATATGGTCTTATTGTCGTTTAGGGCTATAGTTTCCCTTAAATAAAATGGACAATGGATGTAAATGACTATGACCCTGACTAGGATGACCTAAGGGAGGTTACTTAGGATAAGTTGAAGTAATGAACCCACCTAGACATTGCACACGTGTCTCCTTAGGGGGATCTAGGAAGGTGATCTTGCTTGTATGCATTGAGTGCTAAATTGTTTGAAGTGTTTTCCATGTAACTTTGGTGCATTAACTTCTATTTGATAATTTTATGACTAATATGATCTTCTCTATAGTTCATTTAAGTACTTGTTGCGATTAATGTTTCCTAAGTGTCATTCGAGGATTAATATTTCCAAGTGGGGGATATTGTAAGACCCCTAAAATGAGTTAGGGTTTATAGAGCATTAATTGTGCCTATAAGATTGTTAATATTTTAATAAAATTCTCTAAATTATGATTGGGTGATTTGAAGTAATTTGGAATTCAAACATAAAGGGACGACCAAGACGTTCGACGACTGGTCACCTAATGGGCCTTATGTTTTTTTATGTGATTATGTGTGTGTCATGATCTTATGAGGTCCATATATGAGTAAAAATGATTTTTTATAGGCAGTGTATTGAGTTTCATGAGGTTTGGAGGCCAAACGTCCAAGACGTTCGAAGGATAGCCCTTGACACGTTCATGTTTGTCTTGAGTGTGCCATGCATGTTTGGAGTTTTTTACGTTCTCACTTTGGGTGAAAGTAGATTGAAGGTCTAAAACATGTTATGGTGTATATTTACATTGGACACTCCAGGGTACAACTTCCTAAGGGCCCCACAAAAGGGTCCACACGAAGGACCCAGAGGCTATAGAGACACTACCTTGGCAGTCTGAACTAATTTACACCCCATTTGTTGACATATGGACCGTTTGTGGGGAAGTATCGATGTTAACTTATCCTTGATAAGACTTAGAGAAAGAACAGTCCAAGACCCCATCAACAGATATCCCATCGGTGGACCTACAAGCGTCGATGGTGGCATGCACCTGTTGCCTAGCGATTGTTTCATTAAAGGGGCGAATGGGAAATTCACCCCACGTCCTAACCTGAACCTAAAAGGTTACTTTAGTTATTTTTAGTGTATTTAAGGGATAAAAAACGTGATCAAATAATTCCTAATCCAATTAACTCAAAATTGACTTTCCCTCCAAAACAAATTCTCTCTAGAAACCTCCATTAAAGGTAAAGCTCAAGAAAAATTTAGAACTTTGATTCCTATGGTTTCTTCATCATGTTTTGTTGGTTTCCTTCTAGATAAAGTTATGGTAATCCTTCATTTCTAGTTATCCTTCCATCTAGACAGTTAATATCAAAGTTTTCAAATAGAAATCATGATCAAACTTTCAATCTTTCAATCTAGCCATAGTTTATTTATAAAAATGTTTAAAAGGATTAATCATGATGAATTGATGATAATGTATTGGTTTTACCGTGAAAAACAATCCAATTACGTTGTAAACCCATGTACCTTCACAAACTCGTTTTAGCCCTTCATGGTCATTGTGATCATGGCTTGTTATTGATTAAATTGTGATTCTATTACGTTGAATTTCTTATGTATAATGTTATTTACGTGTATTTAAAAGGAATTGATGATAAGGGATCCATGTAGCTCAATATATCAAGATTGAACATGTCTAAATTAAATAACCATGTGTTTAGTGTAACATTGATCTTATAATGTATAAAATGTAAGTTCGATTATGATAGGATTCTTCTATCTACTGCCCTAAAGTTAATATCATGTTTTAATTATGGGTATGAATATTGTATCATCAAGGTAAATAAGGCTTGGTATGGATTGATCTAGGTTCTTCTAGTCTATCGATTGATAATGTTATGCATGTGATGTGATCGCAATTTAGGGTAGATGAAGCATGATTTAGACTTGATTATTATGTATTTATCTACTTCCATAGGTGGGTATTATTTGTATAATGTGAATATTAAATATGGTGATCAAAGTAAAGAATATTAGTATGTGATCTATGAATCTCTACTTTCTAGTATAAATGTGATGCCTTGTATAATGTTATAGTATGATCTTGTAGCGGCTTGTACATGCTTTATTTCATGATTAAATTTTTACTAAGCTAATGTCATATAATTTATTTTTTATGAAGAGGTGTATTGACCAATGATGATCAAAGGTTAATGAATATGTAAGAATGACTCTTCCTCTGTACTTTTCTTATAGTATTGATAGTTGATGAAGCTTTGTATGGAATTGTGTGGTATGGTCCACTTATGGTGGCGGTGTTCACTTTATTGTCTTTATATATGTGTTGATAATGGACTTGAAGGCAAATTGATGAATATATGAATGTGTGATTATGATGATCACCTTAACTATAATTTGTGCCTAGCCTTCTACTGTAGTTGTGAGTCTAGGTTAGGTTACAATTGTTCTGAGCATGAGAATGATTATGTTAGGGTTATGCGTAGGTTCTAACATTAATGAAATATTAAGATGTTCCCTACATATTTACCCAATTGTGAATGCATGAATAGCAAAAGTTAGGAATCTTAAGTGTAATATGAAGTTGGCTTGCATACTATGCTATTATGTGTTGTGTGGTCTATGTTTGATCGTAATTTTTTGTCTTAAGAGGGTGGCTGTCTCAATGTGTTGTTGATAATCATTATGTGATCATATTTACCAATGTACACACAACCTCACTCTAAATGCATGCTTACAAATAGTATAGGATCATAGTGTCTAATGAAAGGTTATTCTTATATTCAGTAGTGTCTACTACAATGCATGTTAAGATTATGTATATGAAAGTATGATATGTGTTTCCTTAACTAGAATGACTTGATATGTGTACTAGTATGGGCAAGGGTATGGGACCTTGTCTATGCATTATGCATGTGTACCTTGAAAGAATAGTTTGTAGGTTTGGTATCTTATGTACATGGATATGATTGCGTGAGTATGTTATGAACATGCCTTATATGTTATAATGTGAAGTATGTGGCATGATTGAGTATGATTATACGTAGTATGTTAATATGTTTATGTGAAAGCATGGCTCATATATTTACACTTGTACACTTATGCATGAATGAAGTAAAGTATGAATATGTGTGGCTTTATTGTGTTATGTGAAAGGTTTGGTCACATATATGTATGCACACACATGTATGATGTACTTGTAAATAGACGGGCTCTTGAAAGGTATGTTCAATAGTATCCTAAACTAGATACGTGATTAAATATTCTATGTCCATGTTACAGGTTTTCAAACTTTATATAGGTTGATGAAACGATTTTCATTTATAACCTATGAGCTATGAATTTGGAGTGTGAATATTCTAAGCCTAATTTTATAAGATATAGTTAATAAATACTTTTTAATTGAAGGGAACTTAGCTTAGCACCGACTGAACTTGAATATGAGGGGTGTAACTTCCCATTGTAAGAAGGTAGGTCACCATAATAACAATGCCCAATAGGCATAAAATGTATTTCAATATTGAATAACCATAATGCCCCATTTGTCATAAATAGGGTTTTCACATATATGTCTCAAAGTTTCCATAACTATGTTTCCCCATAGGATCTAGCAAGTGATAAGACCTAATATACTAGCATGATACCAATGTCTTAACTTAGAAAGTAAGATACCATCTTTTGGTGTGAGGGGATGACTCCAAATAACATCTTTGGCTCACATGGTGTTATTGTCGGTTAAGGCTATTATTTCCCTAAAGTAAAATGGAAAATGGAAGTAAATGACTAAAACCCTAAATAGGATGACCTAAGGGAGGTTACTTAGAATCAATGGAAGTAATGAACCCACCTAGACATTTCACAAGTGTCTCCTTAGGGGGCTCTGGGAAGGTGATCTAGGGTATATGATTATGGTTATGTCTTTATGCATGGCATGGTAGCATTGGTCTACTTGTTATAAAGATGTGCATTGTATGAGTCTATATGATTTGGTATTATTTTTATATTCACTATGTTGGTCTTAATGACTATATGATGAAGTTTGTTGACACAAATGAACTTGTCTTCACTTACCTGTTGGGGTATGAATTAGATGGTATAGCTTGTGGTGTCATGATAGGTCTACTAATTATGTGGGAGTTTATGTAAGTTTTATGTATGGTTTTACTTGTGACCTTAAGGTTATGAATTGCACCAAGTATCACTAGCGGGTTACTTGGGAAGTTTTTTATTTAAAAGAAGAACTTCACTGCAACAGGAAAGTAATTTACTATAAAGTGCAAGGAACTCACTGTAAAGTGTTCTCAAATATGGCTTAAATTCTATATGTGATTTATATGATGTTTGGATTTTGAATATGTCTATATGAAGTATGTGATGATATAAATGCTACTCTATAACTATTTTATGAAGATTTACTCAAAAAAGAATGAAGTATGATTTCAAGAAAATGTCCCTTTTAAATTCATGTTTTTGTATGGTTGTCATACTTAGTGTATTCTTGTACTTACTCCATTATTCTCTACTTTTTACAAAAAAATGTAGGTTATGGATGCTAAACGGTGTCTTTATGATTGAGGAGGCTGTTACGTGTGTCCCAAGCTCAAGTAAAAAGAATCCTTATGATTCAAGGATATCCTATGTCAACTTATCGAATACTATAAAGTTCATTAATATTATACTTATGTCATATGTCTTATGGGTCGTGTCCGAAGTACTGTTATTATGTTGAGTCTAGGATGAAAAAAAAAAGACTAGAGTCTTTAACTATGTATGACAATATTTTATATATATATGAAATAATGTTCTAGCATATGATGTGCTAAGAATGTTTTAAATTTCCTCTAAATTTACCTATGACAATGCGATGAATGATAAATATGGGCTAGTATAAGACCTCTGAGAGTTTAAGTATACCATGTTACTTCTAGGGGGTACTCCCCATTTGTAACAGTTGGTATAATGTTTAAATGAAATGTCTTAAACTATCGATTCTGAGTTATTGTCTAAGATGTAAATTTTATAGAGATGAAGATAACTTACTAATGTTCCTTATTATGATGTGACTATGTAAATATTCTAACTTCACTTGTATGAATTGTAAAAAAAGGACAATACGCATGCAATTCTTATTGAGCTATGATGATGATTATATCAGGGATAGACCCTATGACCTAACATTAAGCTATGATGATTAATAAAGGCATTAAAGACATTTCAAAAAGAACTTATCTTAGCACCGAGTGAACTAGAGTGAGGAGTGTCCCTTTTCACATAAGGAAGGTAGATCACTAATATATCTATGACATTGGGGACTACAATGCATGTAGCATAAAGAGGGTCCCAACTATATCTCCTAGTTATTGAACTATGTTTCCCTCATAAGAATACTAGCTTGTGGATTCACCTAGATGCAATGATCATGTTTTGGTACTACCTTGGCTAGTAATCCACCTTTCTTTGGTGTAGGGTTCCATGACACCGGCTTCCACATTAGCCTATGTGGTATATGTGGGTGAAGGCGAGATGTTCCCAAAAGGTAAAATGAACTAAGGGAATAAACTCTACCTAGGATGACTTAAGGGGTTTATCTTAGTCTAGGCAGGGGTATGGTACTCAACCTAAACATTGCACTAGATAGCCTTGATGGAAGTCATATGATGATTTTCGTATCGATATGTATTCTTTTAAATATAAATAATACAATATGATTATTTGTTTCACTTATGAACATGTGTTTGGTCTGTATTGCTAAAGTACGATGCTATGTACTATTAATGATATGCTATATGAAGTTTGACATTGGTCATGGTTGTTGTTGGGTTTACTTGATTGAGTAAGGTTATAGGGCTTTTCTTAGTCATTCCACTAGTGAACTTAATGAGGGTCATGAGTAATGGTCTTTCCTTTGATATGATGATATGGACTTTTATCGATGCTTGTTGATATTATGACTTCATGATAGTTGTCTTGACTATGTGGTCGATTATGTTTATATGCGAGGTTGCTTGACTAGACTTAGTATTGTTTGTCTTGTGATGTACATGGTCTTGATTTAATGAATATATTCTATTGGTTGGTATGGATTCTTGAAGATGAATAAGGCTTTTCTAAGTAAATTGCATACTTTAATGAAATGTCCCTTTTTAACATGATTTTACGTTGTGTGTCCACGTGGTCTCATACTTAGTACAAATGATATGCAAACTCCATTTTCTCCCCTTTTCCCCAACATTTTAGGTTCCGGTCGTTGATGGATTGTCACGACATTTGAAGGAATACTTGGATTCTCACTCTCCAAATTGGGTAGGTCCTTACTACTTTGAGGACAAAGCCATTTTATAGCTTCGGATATTGATTAGTGTTAAACACAATATGTTCATTTCCTTTCATTTGAGTACTAAAGACTGTGTAGCATATATCTGGCTTTTATGGTATTGATTTATAGGCTATACGCAATTGCTATACTCGTGTTTAGATTGTTATGAGATGAGACATCCAGTTTTAAGACTATGTAATATCTTATAAATTGATATGTGCATTAAAAATAGAAGACTAAGTAATCTTGTTATATGAAGTGTCTATGTATACTCGATATGAATATATATTGTGTGTATGCAAAATGTCAATGTAAACATCATGATAAATAGAAAAAAAGTTTTAAATTTTCGCGCATTAACCTATGAATATAATAATGTAAGCTAAGAGGCTATTCTTAGTCCTCGAAGAGGACTACGATGCTGGTAACTTAGAAGATGCTCCTCGGATGTGAAAAAACTTGGTATCAGAGCATGAGGTTGATTACCATTAGATTCAATGTCTCACTTAACCACGTCTATATTGATTCTTATTCATAACTGTGAAGTGCTACACGCTTAGGAATAGGAAACTATGAGATGCTTAGTAAATTTTCCTTTTCATGGAAATCCAATATCATGCTTTTAAGGTCTTAACTCTATGTGCCCTTAGCATCTCTTCATTTCATTGTGATTATAGGAAAGGATTACTTTCAAAACAGCTGCTCCTAGACATGATAAAGAGATTACCAATGCGGGAGCTCCTTATAAACGCAATCAAGTCCCTCCTCTTTAAGTAGTTTCTAATGATGATCAAGCTCAGGTCATCATCCACCTTTGACTGATAGGGACATAAGGGTAGCCTTTATCCAAATGGTCCAAGTCATTACTACTCAATCACAATCCATCACTACTAAAGCCCAAGCCATGACGGCCCAAGCTAATCGGCAGGTTATACCGCGAGCAAATAAACATATTGGAACCATACCCTCCTATTTGAGGGATTTCACAAGAATGAATCCACCTACTTTCTATGGGTCCAAAGTTGAGGAAGACCCCGAAGACTTCATTGATGAAACCTACAAGACACTCTATGCTATGGGGTTCACTACATGTGAGAAGGTCGAGTTAGACACTTACCACCTCAAAGATGTGGCCAAAACATTGTATGTTCAATGAGAGACAATAGGTCTTTAAGAGGTGGACCGGTGAATTAGGAGATTTTTAAAAAGGCTTTTCTTGATTGTTTATTTCTTAGGGAGAAGAGGGAAACAAAGGTGGAGGACTTCACCAACCTTCGTCAAGGCGGTATAAGTATACTTGACTGTTCCTCAAATTCATTAAATTGTCAAAGAATTCTCTTTTTTATGATTTCGATCCTACATATAAAATGAGTCGCTTTTTAATGGGAGTGTCAGATGACTGGAAAGAAGAATATTGTTCCGCTATGCTACAAGACAATATGAAAATTTCTCGTCTCATGGTTAAGAAAAAGAGTCGAGATGACAATAGGGCAAGGTCTTCGTATGGTGGTTCTTCAAAGGGTAGGATTGATATCCAAGACAAGCCTAGGTTTAAGAAGAGGTCTTGTCATAATGTTCCTACTGAATTTCCCAGGGCTCGTGATGATAGGGTGTCTAACCCTAAGTCTCAAAAGGGAAGAGGTACTAGATCACCAAACAAGAAACCGACTTGTTAAAAGTGTGGCAAGAAGCATTATGGTTATTGCCTTATTGGGATGTATAATTTCTTTTGGTGTGGCAAGAGTTGCCACAGGGTCAGGATTTCCTAAAATGTGAAGGGACAATACAAAGGTAGCGGGCATGATCAAGCTAGTTGTTATAATGTGGATCCTCCAAAGAAGAATCACTTTTATGCCCTTCGTTCAAGGGGTGAACAAGATATTTCTCCCGATGTGTTGTCATGTATGTTACAAGTATTCTCTATTGATGTATATGTTTTACTTGATCCGGGTGCTGCATTATCTTTTCTTACTCCCTTGATAGCTAGAAAGTTTGATGTTTTCCCCGTTATTCTAAATGAACCTTTTTTGGTAATTACCTAGGTAGGTGAATCAATGGTTGCAAAGAGGGTATGTTGAAATTGTCCTATAATGTTTCCCAATAGAGTTACTCATATTGAATTAGTAGAACTTGATATGGTTGATTTTGATATCATTTTGGGGATGGATTGGTTGAATGATTGTTTTAATTCCATTGATTATAGTACTAGAATTATGAAGTTCAGTTTTCCAAATGAACCCATTTTAGAGTGGAAGAGGGGAAATTCAATTCATAGAGGTCGTATTATATCTTGTCATAAGGCTAATAAAATGATCTCAAAGGGGTGTCTATATCAAATTGTAAGAGTCAACGATTTAGACTCCGAAAATCCTCTCATTGAGTTAGTCCTGTAGTAAGGGAATTTATGGAGGTATTTCCTAATAATGTTCCTTGAATCCCTCCAGGACTGGAAATTAATTTTCGTATTAAATTGGTACCACCGGATACTAATCCCATTTCAATCCCTCCTTATAGGATGGCTTCAGCTGAATTTAAAGAGTTGAAGGCTCATGCAAGACCCCCCAAAATGAGTTAGGATGTCTAGAGACCAAACTGTTTTTATTAAGGTACTAGGGTACTAATGACATATAATATGGTATTGGGGCAGTGTGTAATGTTTGAGGTAATTAGGAAGTCAAACGTCAAAGGACGATCAAGACGTTCGATGACTAGTCACCTATGTGCCTCATGTATCTATACTTGTGTATAATTGTATTTAACAAGATTATAAAGTCTTAAAACGATTTAAAGTGATTTTTATAGGAACCATATGGAGTTTCATGAAGTTTTGAGGTCAAACGTTCAAAAGGTTCGAATGTTAGCCCTTCAAACGTTCAAGTATGTCTTGATGGGACCTAACCTGTTTGGACGTATTTTATGTGTTAATTTTTGGTGAAAGTTCCATGGTAGGTCCTTGAATTATCGATGTACATATTTACGTTAGAGACATCTGTTTATGACTTCGCAAGGGCCCCACAAAAGGGCCGACAAAAAGGACCTAAGGGCTGTCGAGACACTGCCTTGGCAATGTCAATCGACGTGCTTAATGCACGTCTCGTTGGTTGATTGAAGCCCCGTCGATGGAAAGGCGTCGATTTTCAATTATCTTAGGGAAAGCTTGAACACATGACAGCCTTAGACCCAATCGACGGAGGGTACAAAATGACCCGTCCATGGACCAACGCCCTATCGATTGGGTCCGTCAATGCAGGCTGTTGCCACTGCTGCCTGCGCACTGCCTACTTAAGGGGTGAAAGGGAAATTCACCCCACGTCCTAACCTGAATCTTATTGATTTTTTTAGTGATTTTTTGTGTTTATTTAAGGTATCAAATACGTGAACAGTCCATTCCCAATCCCTTCTACACAAAATAGACTTTCCCACAAAAAATCTTCTCTCTAGAGACCTCCATAGTTTGTGAAGCTAAACAACAACTTGGATCATGGATTCCTATCGTTTCTTCATGAAGTTTTAAAGTTTTCCGTGAATATAAAGGTATGGTGTTCCTTCATCTCTAAGTAATATTCCACTTGGAAAGAAAATAAAAATATGTTTCAAAGAAATCTCATGATCAAATCTCTTCTTCTTCAATCTAGCCATGGGTTCTAAAAATTTTTTGAATGGCTTAATCATGATAAATTGATGTTAATTTATTGTTTTTTACATGATTTCAATCCATTTTCATTTTGAACCGATTTCCCTTTCAAAAATCAATTTAGTCCTTGCATGGGCATTGTGATAATTGATTGTTAATGGTTGAATTGCAATTCTCATTCGTTGAATTGTTTATATTTACTATTATTTACGTGAATTGCTGATGAATTGATAATGAATTATTCATGTGGATCAATGAATGAAGAATTGAATATGACTAACTTAGATTCCTATTAGTCCACTGTAACTTTGCCTCTATTAAGCATGAATCTGGAATTCGATTGGATTTTATTGATGAAGTGTAAATAATTGATTCATGTGGATCAATATATATTTGCCTATGATTCTTCTATCTTCCATTTATTTCTTAAGTAGCATGTTCACTGTGATCTAGAGGTCATGGCAAGTGTAGTAGGATTTTGTGTAGGTTATGTTGTCCCTAACTACTGCATTATATTGATTATATTAATGAATTGTGGGTATGAATTCTTGATGATCAAATAAAAGGAGTCTTGGAATGAAGGGTACGAATTCTTGATGATCAAATAAAAGGAGTCTTGGAATGAATTGATCTAGGTTTTTCTAGCCTAAAATTTGAATGCTATCATGAACATTATGTCATCTTAATTTTATGGTAGGTATAGCATGAGACTTGATTATTACGCCTTTTGATGCTGTCCTAGATTGATATTATTGATGAAATATTGTCTATAATCCATGTAAGAGAAATTGGTTAATGGTCTATGTCCTTGTACATTCTAGCATGTTAATGATGTAGTTTACTAGTTTGTAGCATGGCCTTAGAGTAGTTTATGCATGACTTCGTACATGATTACTATGTTTTAGCTACTGCCTATACTTTAATTTTAGATGAAAGAGTAGTAATTTCAATGATAGAGAATGTCTAAAGGATTGATAAGAATTGTTCTACTCTTCTACTTCTCTACCTTATAGTAATGTTGATGAAGCCTTGTATAGTATCGTGTGGTATGGTCCACATATGGTGGCGGTGTTTAATTTAGTTTCATTATATATGTGTTGACCATGGCCTTGAAGGAAACTTGATGAATATATGAATGAGTGGTTATGATGATCACCTTATGTGTAACTTTTGCAAGTATATATTTCATCACATGAGAATTCACAAACGGGCCTATAAAATTAATGCCCCATACATCAAATAACTCAATCACTTTAATGAGATTTAAAGGGATCTATTTTCTTTTTGAAATTCCTCCATCCCTTTGACACCTATTACATGACATGGCGTTCTCGTGAGAGTCCTGGTGAATGGTTGGCCAATAGTACCCACATTGCAAGATCTTGTGGTCTGTCCGGATATCACAATGGTGCCCACCAACAGGCGAGGATTAGAATTCCTCCAAAACACTTAACCTCTCAACTTCTTGAATGCAATGGTGAATGAGCCCATCAACACAATTCTGGTATAAGTAAGACTCATCCCAAATGATTTTTTTCACATCATGCATGAACTTCTTCTTCTGATAGCAGGACAAGTCCAATGGGAGTATATCACTGGCCAGATTATGCGCAAAATTAGCGAAATATGGAATCAATTCATGAGAAGCGGACATTACATGTTTATCAGGGAAGGTATCATCAGTTTTAGCCTTTACACCCAACTCCCGCGTAGATTAATAGTACAATCTATATAAGTGATCGACAATTTGATTTTCAGTCCCTTTTCTATATTTTACCTTAAAATCAAACGCTTCAAAATGGTACCACCCATCTAGTTAACCTTAGTTTCGCATCCTTCTTGTCATCAAGTACCTCAAAGGAGAGTAGTCAGTATGCACTATGTCTCTAATGCCAAGCAAATAAGAGCGAAATTTTTTGAAAGTAAATACCACCGCAAGAAGATCTTGTTCAGTCACACTGTAGTTCTTTTGTGCTTTATTTAGGGACTTACTTTCATAATAGATGGGTTGAAAGATTTTATCCCTTCTTTATACCATACCACACAAATATCAACCACACTAGCATCACACATCACCTCAAATGGCTTATTCCAATCTGGAGAATTAAATATGGGAGCAAAAACACCTACCTCTCCTTCAACCCTCTAAATACCTTCATACTAGATTCATCAAAATAGAATTTACAGTCTTTCTCAAACAATTTTCATAGAGGGTGTGCAATTTTCGAGAAATCCATAATAAACCTCTGGTAGAAGCCCACATGTCCCAGAAAACTTCTCAGACCTTTCACAGAGATGGATTTAAAAGTCTCTCTATAACTCCAACTTTTGCTTAATCAACCTCTACCCCCTTCTCTGAGATGCTATGTCTATATACTCCACCTTCTTTCACCATAAAGTGACATTTTCCCCAATTTATCATAACATTACAATCTTCACATCTTTTGAGAACCTTGGCAAAGTGACTAAAACAGTGATTAAAGGAGTCTCCAACAACTGAAAAGTCATCCATAAAAACCTCAATAGTGTCCTCCACTATATCGAAGAATATCGACATCATACATTTCTGAAAAGTGGTTGGTGCATTACATAAACTAAACGGCATCCTCTTGAATGCTAACGTCCCATAACGGCAAGTAAAGGTGGTGTTCTCTTGATCCTCTCGCCAACAAAGATTTGATTGTAACTCAAATAGCCATCAAGTAATAAATATCATCCTTTTCCTGCGATTCTATCTATCTCGTCCATGAAAGGCATAGGGAAATGGTTGTTCTCTACCCATGCATTCAAGTTTTGGTAATCCATACAAACTCTCCATCCAGTAACCAGACTAATTGGAACAAGCTCATTCCTCTCATTTGGAACTGTTTTCATTCCCCCTTCTTTGGGCACGCACTGAACAAGGCATACCCAACTACTATCTGCAATAGGATATATGACTCCGACATCCAACCATTTAATGTTCTCTTTATTTACTACCTGTAGAATAGGTTGATTCAATCGTCTATAGTGCTCAATACTTGGTCTGTGATCGGGCATGATTTGAATTTTATGTGAATAAATAGCGGGAGGAATCCCAATAATGTTTGCAATAGTCTAACCAATGGTTCATTTGAAACTCTTCAAAACATCCACCAAACACTCTATATGTTGTACATTCAAATTTGATGCAATGATTACCGATAAAGTTTAATCTTTACTCAAGAATGCATACCTCAGATGAGTTGGTAGAGACTTAAGCTCTAATTTTGGAGCCTCCTTAATAGATGGTTTTGCGGGTAGAGACTCGTGATGCTTCGTATCAAACTCCAATTTCTTTGATTTGGACCGCTATTTGCCTCATTCAAGTGCCGCAACCAAAGACTCATACTCTTCAATACCATTTCTCTCAAAATTCATTATAAGTGCCGTTAGTGCCTCAACACCTAGGGAATCTTCGATTTGTACCACAAACATACTCTCAACCCTATAGTATATAGAAGATACATTTTAGTGCTCACCACAAGGCTTCATAGAATTACAAAAGCAGAATGTTTCTTCTTCATTATTCAACATAAACTTCATCTGCCCTTTCTCCATATCAACCAAGGCGCGACTAGCAGCAAGGAACGACCTCCTAAGAATAATGGGGGCCTCAAAGTCCACCTCAAACTCAAGAATCACATAATCGATCCAAAGTATAAAAGACTACACTTTCACGAGCACATCATGGTGAGTCCTAATGGGCTTTTCACTATTCAAGCATTGTAGTAGGATTTGGTTCACCCAAACCCAATTTCTTATAAATGGAAAGAGACATGGATTTATGCTTGCTCCTAAATCACATAGTTCTTTGACTAATTGTAATAATCCGATGGTACATGAAATAGTTATAGTGACTAGATCTTCCATATTTTGCACAAGAGACCTTGTAACAATACCACTACAATGCTCCATTCGTCATTATCCTCAAAACTTACCAATCTTTTCTTTGTAACCATATCCTTCATGTTCTTGGCATAACCGTACATTTTCTCCAAAGATTCTATCAAAGGGACATTGATGGAATGTTATTTCAACATAGTGATGAAACGCCAGTAGTTACCATCCCCAGTCTTCTTCGATAATCTCAAAGGGAATGGTGGTTGTCTGGAATGGGGACCACTTTCTAGGGTACCTCTGCTTCTTTTTCCACTTTGTCAACTAACTCACCACTAGTTTCCACCACCGACTCATCTTTTCTCATCTCATCTTCTATCATAGACGACACATGTGGATCAATAGTTTGATTACCTCCTCGAGTAGTGACTGCCATACAATGTCCATCATTTTTAGAATTTGGATAGGTATTGCACAGGAAGAGTGCCCGTTTGTCGTTGGTTCACAGTAGTAGACAATTGGGCTATTTCTAACTCGAGATGCTTAATCAAGACTGCATGTGCATCCACCTTTTGCCCGATATTAGCAAAATTACCTCTCAATTCCTTGGTATGCTCATCACTAGCATCAAACCTTCTCATAATCTTCTGCAACATATCTTCAACTCATGTCATACTACCTCGACCATCCTTAGGAGCAATATCCCAATTTTGAGGTAGAACATAGGGCCCACTTCGATCATTTTTGTTACCATTGTTAACCCGGTTGAAGTTGGTTTCGCGGTTGTAGTTTCCATCTCAAACATACTGGCCCTATCTGTTATAATTCCCATATTTCTGACTTAGATTTCCTTCACCTTGAAGCCAATTCTCCTGTTTGGAGCCTTGCGCGTTTTGTCGGTAACTCCCTGTATGATTATTCTCTACATATGTATTTTCTTCATGATTGTATTCATCCGCTGGAGGTTCTGTCTTAGTGAATTAGTTAATCGCATTTACCTTTTCTGCACCTCTAGTGATATGTTTCAATACCAACCCGAGCTCAGTTCTCATTTGAGACATCTTTTCACGAATCTCATATGTCATTGAATTGTATGTAGCTTGTACTGCAAAGGTGTTTCTCCTTGAATTTCTAGTACTTCAAGCATTATTGTTTCGACATATATTCTCCAACTTCTCTAAGATTTTGGCATAAGTGTGTTCACCATAAGAACCCCCCACGATAGTATCAAGTACTGCTTATTGTTATCATCTTGACCCTGATATAAGTACTCTTTCAACGAGTCCTCATTAATGTGGTGGTTTGGGATAATCCTCAAAAATTAAGTAAACATGTCCATTGAGCTACTTATCGACTCCTCCGGTAGTGTCACAAAGTTATTCACCTTATCCTTGTGATTAAGTTTGTATTGGACACTTGACAGTACATCTCTTAACTGATCCCAAGTGTAGGTTGAATTATAATGTACCTCACTAAAGCATACCGCTACATCTCTCGTCAATTATTTATTCTTTTCTGACTTGAAATTTAAGTGTTTAAAACAAAGTGAAAACATTTGTGAAAGGCTTTAGAAAACATTAGAAAATTTACTTTGACTTGCTCTTATCTTCTAGACTGGACTCTTAACTTCATTGATTTGAAGTATGGATTCAAGGTTCATGATCTCATGTGGATGATTTCATGATTTTCAACTTGGAGGGTCTATGCGAAATAATGAGCATGAACTATTGAATTAGAGAACTCAAAGATACTTGTCAACTCAAGACTACTCGACTGCTAGGGTCATGAAGAATTATGGGCATGAACAACTCGACTCGACGCGAAGGACTAACTAACTAGAATGAACTGATGTATACAAGTCTTTCATTAACAGACTTACTTCCTCAAAACATAGTTCAAATCGATGACGGATCTCAAAGAATTCACAATTAAACTTAATGACTTTCTTGAACTCTAATCTGAACTCTCTCTTTAATGTGAATTATGAATTTAAGAACTGTGGTTCATGACATGGAGGATATCATGATGACAAGGTATACTCATGAATAAATTCTCTTCATCCTCATACTAACTCACTTGAGTATTAAAACAAGTTACTAGAAGTTGTAGAAGGCTCCTCAAAAGAACTAAAATAGACTCTATCAAATGGTTCGGAAGAACTCTCAAAACTAAATATTCACTTTACATTGACTTTGAATTGTTGATTCAAGGTTATGATTCATGTTGTGAATGATTTTTGAGAGTTAAGAAATAGTTTAATGTGTTTAGAAACAAAAGGGGTGAAGATACACTTTAAATGAGCTAAAAAGGAGCAACCAGGGGCAAACTAGAGAGGGCAGGTGACCCTAGGGCTATGGGTAGCATGGGGTGACAGCCCCTTAATATACAGAGGTCAGTTTGGGGATCTCTGGCTGGCGCACCTTGCAAGGCCCTAACCCAGAAAATTCTGCCGAGCACTTTTGCTAGTTTTCTCACCCTAAATACCCCAAAATCGAATAGTTTATTCCCCAATCACTTAGATTCGATTCATAAATTTCATTAGACTCTAATATACTGTAAAAATGCTATATAATTACTCAGTTTGATCTCAATAATTCATCAAAACTCCAACACAACAAGATTTACAACGAATTTCAAGAATACCTTACAAGAATTCACATTATTAAACTTTAAGAATGAAATTTCACTGAAAAATAGAATGATTGGCTTGTGGGTGAACTAACCCAACACTATGAAAGCTTACATACCTCTTAGGGATTAGACTCATGGCATAAATCCGCAACTAAATTCATGAACGTCAATGAACGCGTTCATCCTTTCATCTTCTCTCTTTTCTCTTCTTTTATATCCTTGCCTTTTCTTGAACAACCAACTAAAACCCCAGGTGTATATCAGAATTTTAAAACTGAACCTAAAATGTATAGACCTTTAGAATAGTACTAAAAATGAATTAAATTTTATTGGGTAAGGAACGGACCAATGTACCCCTCAATATTATCGGCTAATTTTTCTTACCTGGATAGCCTAACATCAAAAGGTCATATCTCACTTATTCAAACTCAAAAATTAACAAAATCACCGGATATGGAGAGATAATTCAAGGATCGTTCCTATGGTATCTTTTAGCACACCTAACTCATCATATGCTAGAATTTATGGTCGATTGAAGTTGACCAAAAACTCATACTTATCTTAATTCTCCAAATATCAAATTTTTGTTATTTCCAATTTAATGCTCTTTGGAAGAGAAGGTGGTAAATATAATGAACTGTCTTTAATACTTATGAAGGATTTTTCGAGTCTTAGCTTAAAAATTTTCTGAAGTGTTACATTAGAGGTTTTCATTCTTTCTTTGCTGATACCTGGACAAAAAGCTCTCAGAAATAATATTGATGTTTTGCAGCCTTTAATAGAAGAGTTGAATGAATGATGAGATGTTGGGAAAAACCATATGATACATCTACTAAGGACATGTTTCAGATGCGAATAGTTCTCATCGACGAAAAATGATTTTATAGCATATGGTACTTTTTTTTGGATAACTCACTTTTCGTTGGTTTGCATATGCTTCTTTCAATGTAATTACTCATTATAGATACTCAACTACATTATGAAGTTCTGTTTCATGGATCATCGACGTTTCTTGAAGTCAGTCCACAAATATTGAAATGATTCTAATTCATGTGATGAAACTAAAGAAACACGACCACACTATTGGGCATAATGTTGATTTAATACATATTATAAAAAGATATACACTATTGGGCATTCAAAAAATCTTAAGGCAACCTACATTCTCAAACTTCTACGAATGATGGTGAAGCGAATGATGAGGGAGGAAATGACATTAACATTGAAAGTGATTCTAAGGAAGTTAGGTTGTTGTGGCAATATTAATTTTTTGCAATTTTATTGAAGAAATTCTATGGATTTGTAAATAAATGTTTTATAAAATATCTTTCTTGCTTTCGATTTAAAATATTTTACAGATGATTCATGTTAGCCAATTTCTCTTATAATTAGAATAATATTGGTCGCTAAGCTTTGTTTTTATGGACAACTCACTAGTTATGTGTTTTTCATAGTCTGAGGAGATGAATCATCCTCTTTTTTTCATGTGACATGAAATATATGTTCGAATTAATAAAAACATAATTTTTATAGATAGTGGATTTATTAAAAAGAAGGAACTACGCAAACTAGAGGTCCAACACATTAGTAATTAAACAACACGATAAAACTTTGCGACATTATACCGAGCAGTTAAGTGATGATCAAGATAACTATGCAGCCCAACCTTATATTGAGCAATTGATAGTTAATCAGAACAACTTTGTAGACCAAGAACATGATGGTGGAATGAGTTAAATAGTATTTTTGGTAGCATTCGGTTCAACCTACTGATGAATCAGGTAGACACATTTTATTATGTACTGTTTTAAGATCTAATCAATCGAATAGTTCTATTGGGAAGATTTAGCACCTCCGGCCTTTGTGTAAGTTGGTTCTACTTAGTAGGAGATTCTTTAACCTGTTGGTTGTCTTGTTTTCCTTGGTTTTTGGATTGATATTGTTCATTTAAATCAATGTTATTATTGTGAGTAGAAATAATAACATTATTAGCTGCCTGCAAGTGATGTTTCTGATATGTTTTAGAGTTTGAAATTCCAATTCCCATGTTGTAATGTTGCTTTATTTTCATATGATAAACTTGTGATTGCTCACCATTGTCTAAAACGACCAGCAAAAGTATTATAATGTAGGCTTTTTCTTATTCCCATCAGGATGCTTAAATATCTACTTTGATCTCTATAAAAAGAGTTACTTAGCTAACACATACTATATTAACATCTTGTCTACTAGTTCCTAAACTAGTACCTTAATGTCTCATTTTGGATCTGGAATACAATCTCTTATCATGTACTAGTTTTTTCCTTCGGAAAACATGGATTATAAGAATTGTATTTGTAGTGTTTTGGTGACATAGCTTAGATAGAATTCTTTCATAAAGTATAACATAAATCATAAATTCTTTTGTGCTTACTTGAAATATATCATATAATGTTTGTGGCTTCTATAATGGAAACATTAGATTAGAAAAATAGACATTATATTAAAAATACCCTAGCACGAAATATCAAAGGATCTTTGTTTAAAGTTGAAGTTAATTACTTAACATTCACACAAAGAAGAAAAAAACAACTTACTAGAAAATATAGTTGCATCATAATATGGAATTACGCCTATGTATACTTTGTTTGTTTTTCCTTTTTCTTGGCGATGAAATAGTGACTTCATCAACTACAAATGATAAATATACTTACCCAAGCTTTCTGAATACAACAATTATATGTTACTGATTTGTTTTAGAGATTAACATTCCACTTGCTGCAGTATTTTCTTCTGATCAACTTGTGTTTGCTCACCATTTTTTGAAACAAGAAGCAAAAGTGCTATAATGTGGTCTTTTAACTTCTTTCACATCATGATGCTCAACTATCTGCTTTGAACTTTGTAAATAGAGTTATTTACTTTTATCACATACTATATTAACATCTTGTCTGTTGTTTCCTAAATTAGTACCATAATGTCTCATTATGGATCCAGAATGCATTCTGTTCTTGCGTTAAATATATTAGATAAAGTTTGTGGTTTCAATAATGGCAACAATAGATTATAACAATAGCCATTATATTAAGAATATCCTAGCACAAAATTTCACTGGACCTATGATAAAAGCAGAAGTTAAATAAATATATATAACAACACGACTCCCAGAAAAATAAAAATGAAGTGCAAAATAACAACCTAATGAAAAATATAGTTGTATGATTATATGGAAATACACCTATCTCTACTTGGTTTGTTTTTTGTTTTGTTGGGCAATGGAATAGTGACTGCGCCAGCTCTAAATGATGTATATAGTTTCCCAAGCTTTCTGGATACAACAATTTTAAAAATAAGGAGTATTAACGATCACAACACAACCAGAGGGAGTATTCACGATCACACACACTACTATAGATTACATAGAGAGTAGAGAACTTGCATGAAATAAACTCACCTTATATTCCATAAGAATAAACTCACCACTTAGGGCATGAACTGATTTGGAAATAAAGTACTCTGCCATTCCCCATTGTGTTTAACCGTAAACGTTTTTCCATTAGATTACTTTCAAATACTTTTTATCATTCTAGGTAACTAAGAACAAGTATGCCTCATGGTCCTACATTATTAAAAGATGTTAAACTTCCAGTCCAAAAGACAATTGATGTGACGTTTAATAGTCGTAACAAATCTATTGGAAAAGAGGGCAAAAAGATTGCTAGATTTCTTGGAATTATATCGAGAACTCCATAATGAACACCTCTAAGTATCGATGATTGGAGAAATTTTGACAACAAGCAAAAGAAGAAATTGGTTGATTTTTTATGGGTATGATTTAATTTTATTATTATGTGAATAAACTCAAATTTTTATGATATTTTATTATATATATTGACTTTTATTGTGCAGAACAAGTTCTCTATTAAAAAAAGCGGAGAAGCGTTTTTCTTAAAGTCACTAGGAAAGAAATGAAAAGACTACAAATGTTAACTCAAAGGTGAGTATATATCAAAATATAAGACTAAAGACTCTTTCTTCGGTGAAATAGACTAAACCACATTAGAGATAAATGGAGTGATCTAGTCTCTTATTATCTTTCTGATAAAGCAAAGGTATAAAAAAAAAAACTATAAAACAGACCTACTTTCTTATTTTAACTATATGTTCATTTTAGTGATAGTACATTTTCTTTCTAACGTGTATGAAATCATTTAAACATTTTAACAACAGAGATGTACCCAAGAAAATAAAAACAATAGGGCAATCAAACGAAGCCTCACATACGACGATCAAAAAGTAATGCTACATTGATGCATGAGCAGTTAAATCTATGAAATGTATTTTCAAAAGAATTTTTTTCACTCATATCTCGCATCAATTCTAGTTCTTATTCTGAAAATAGAATAGAGCATACACGAGCAAAATAATTCTAATTAACTCATAAAAACGTGTGGATGGTAGACCACTAGATGATGATTCTGCCAAGGCAATCGTAACATTTCCTCTCAACGTTATTTTTTAAATTATGAAACAATTAAAAATAAACATTACAAGTGGATAAGACCATTTGAAATATTATTTGTTATCTACACAATGATCAGGAAATGATAATGAAAGGATGAGAAGTAATAAATGATCTACAAATCAACCTCCTCACAGAGTTGCTTGGGAAGGTGATGTGTATTCTCAAGTGTTGCGAAATCAGAAGAGTGGGTATGTTTGTGGTTTAGGACTTTTTCCAACTCCTTCAATTCTATTGGATCTATTGTAGAAAATATTGTTGTAGAAGATTCATCTAATGGGGTTATAATGTTAGAACAAGAAATTATCGAGTTAAAGGAAAAACAAAATTAAGAAATGGATTTCATAAAACCAAATCACGAGGAGTTTCAATCAGAATTACTCAAAATGAAACAATTCATGTGATGTATGCTCCTAATGTATCTCTTCCTCAAGATATAAATGACACTTCAAATGAATAGGTATCTTAAAAGTCAATTGCAAAGAAATTTTAATGGTTTTTTAATCCTATAAAAGGATTTTTAACTAATTCCTTCATACTTAAAGGATCCCGACCATAATAGTGGTCAAGAAGAAGTACTACAATCATCAAGGATATCTAGTAATGTTGAAATTACTCTACCTCATGGTACTACTCATCTTTATCATTTGATGCTATTTTTTGTCTTTTCCTGCATTGTAAATATTGCGTTGAGAGAGCATGTGAAATTAATTATTTTGGACGTGAGCTGTTGTATATGAATGGTGAAATGATATATAAATCATATTCTTTGCTTCGATGATGACCTAATCTTGTTCTATAATCTAGTTGAATCTTTGTTTTGTTTTGCTCGAGTTTATTTGATGTTCATTTGGTTTCAACAATAATTTTGTTGTTGTTGTTGTTCCTGTTGTTTTTAAGATAGTTAATACTTTTTTGTTTTATTGTTATTAATAATGGTGCATTTACACCTGTACCAGATTTGTTTCTATAACTACTATAGTTCAATCACAACTACATTAGAGGCACCAAGGTTGTGAGAAAAAAGCTTTACATATCTTTCTTCTTAAATTGTCTAGTTTTTTTTCATATGATTTACTACATGATGATGAATCTGGTATATTGTTAGGTTCTTAAGTTGACACCTCTATAAAAATTCTTCAAATCAACTCAAGGTGGTTAAGCACTATAACGGCTTTAGGTATTGTTGTATCTGTCCTAGAATGAAAAATATAGTACAAATATTTTTATAGTTCTACCACCTTATTATGGAAATAAGATATGATTCATTCTTTAATCCTCCTTTCCAACTCAAAATTATTACATGTTTTTCAAATATCCATCTTACAAGCTAGTATAGATTTCACTCTTTCAACCCACATCCAGACATTCATTTCATAACAGTGTGTGACTCTAGTAGCTTTCACAAAAATATATGTTTTGTCCATCTAGTACTTTGAATAATTCTAACCTCAAAGGCAACAACTTTTGCACTAATCTTATTATTATAGATACTTATATTTTTACATTGAGTGAAAATATGTAAGTCATTTGTCTTCTCTTACTTGTTACGTGTCTTCCACATCTGATACACCGCTGCCGCTAATCCTTCCAGTACTATGTCTCAGCAGCCTCTACCTATTGTGGATCTATTTAGCCTTATCCATATTTCCTTGTAATCTAGTTGTATCTTTCCTTTTTAGAGCCACTGAAGTAATCCAGTTGTCTCCATATTCCCGTAAACTGTCTTCACTATATATAAGCAAAACAACGAGAATGAAGATGCCAATGTAGGATAATTTCATTTATTCTTCCATTGGTACAACCTGTAGAGACCCACTTTTTAAAATTTCCTCATTCAAGCAACATCACATAATTAAGGTATTTCTTGTTATTTTGCATCCTTTTCAGAACGGAAAATTAGAAAAATTGAGCTCCACTTTTTCTTGTATATCCCCACATAGTTGGCATTTGTCCTCATGGCATATCAACATTCTATAGAGGATATATTTGGTATGTATCTTCCATGTAGGGCTAACCAACTATAAATTTATGCGTAGGAAGAATTCCCTTACACCAAATTCACAAGCCCCACGTTCACTCTTCTAACTCGCATCTTCTCCATGTATATCTGCTTACTATTGTGTATTTCCCCCAGGTTTGGGTCCATCCAGTTTGGTTGTATCCTATTGCGAATTTATCTATAATATAACATATATTTTTCCAATACCATAAACTATCATGTGGAATATCATATTGCCACCAGTTCGTTCCCTTTATCATGTCGAAGTAATTTAATTATGGGGTATTATAATAATTTAACGATTAACTTATGAAGTTCATTCTTTTAAGGTAGTATTTTTTGCGGCAATTCTGTTGGCTGCTAAAGGTAATGCATATCAATTAACTATGATCTATTAACGTCCATGGATTTAGTCGATAAATCTAAATAAATAACCACCAAAAGGTAGTAGTTTTAATGGCAATAGTTTGTCGAAATTATGTTGGCTACTAAAGGTAAATCATATCGGCTATATGTGGTAATTTAGCGTCTATAGTTTTAGTCGATAAATCAAAATAAATAGTTGCTAAAAGGTCGTAATTTTAACGTTAATTAAACGTTACCATTGAATTTCCGGTAAATATAATAAAATTTAACGACAGTTGTTTAGCCTCCATAAATAATATCTACTACATTTATCGATGACTTGTATACCTAAAAATCAAACAAACACGTTCGTAGAGGGAGCCTCATAGTAACAAAAGTTTTCGCTAATAGTGAAAACATATATATTACTATTAAACCATAAAATAAAATGTAACTCTTTAAATCTTGATAAACAAAAGGAAGTACTGATCCAAAATAGACAGTCACAACATGTATTGTTCAAACTATTGAATAATGTTTTCAAATAAGTTTGTTACTCTTCTTTAAATAATGTCTTTTAAATCACCCACATATGAAATTTGCAAACATCAGATTGTATAGCCTTAAATAAGAAAGAAACTTGTCAATAGATGAAATCCAAAGTATAAACATATCTCAATTAGTGTCATTAATCTGAAAAAGTACAAGAAGAAAGTCTATTATTAGATTCCTGTATTTCATCCTTATGATGATATACGTAGTTACTCATCTTTATAGTTTAGGAGTTTAAATATTTTTTATAAACTAAGTTTCTGTAAATAATGTACTTTGTCATGTTTGTAAAACTTTATACACCATTCCTGAGAGTCTTGTGCTTCAGTATAGTTTGTTGGTTCAGAGTAAAAAATTAAAAATCTGATAGACATGTTTTATGATTGAGTTCCCTCACTAGTACATCTTCCAAAAGTTAATCTTCTGGAAGGTAAGGCGTCGCTTCTGAAAATAAATAATAATAAGACGTCTTCTGATTTTACAATCCCAACCGGTTGCTTCATCAAACTTCATTTCTCGGCTAAGAGTTAGTTTTCGTGATTTTAAACAACAAATCTTGTGTTATTTGGATAAAATATTGCCCATAAATAATCCTTTATAAGTCTTGTTATCGAGTTTATTCCTCTTTGTTTCATGAACTTGATAATAACATACGCCCAAAGATTCTGATATAGTTAACGGATTGGTTGTTCCAATACCAAGTTTTAAATGGAGTCATGTCCTGCAAGGTCTTAGTAGGCAATCTGTTCAGCAAATTTAAAGAAGCGTTGACTTCCTCCGTCCAAAAATTATTTGGGATCTTTCATTCAAGCAAAAGACATATGTCCATCTCAATTATATCATGTTCTTACATTTTAGACACCCCAGTTTTTTGTGGAGTGTATGGTAGTATCAATTGGAGTTCAATACATGTGCTATTACCAAATCCACAATCTGACAAGAAGTATATTCTCTTCAATTGTCAGAATTTAAAGCCATAAAACTAAAATAACATTGATTTTCTACTAAATTAAATTGTGTAAAAATATCAAAGACTTCACTCTTCAGTCTAATCAAATAAACCTATCACATTCGTGTGTAGTCATCACTGAAAAGGAGAAAGTATTTGTGACCACTCAATGGATCTATTTTTTATTGGGCCGCAAACATCCATATGAATGAGCTGAAGTTTAAGGTTAGCTCTCCATACACTATTATCTTCATAAGTCAATTTCGTGTGCTACCCAAATTGAAAAGTTTCACAATCTTGAGCATTAGAAAGAGGCTCAGGTATATTTTTCACTAGCTCCTTCTTTTTCATCTCTGCGAGCTTTTGAGATTGAAAAGACCAAACATTTTGTGCCATAGGTTTATACATGTTTGTGAAGAAATTATTTAAGAATGCTCAGTTATTTTCTCCAAATCAACTAAAATATTTTGTTGTCCATGTTGACATAAAATAATTCTACTCCAAATGGGTCAGAAACAACACTTTCACGACTTAAAAAAATGTTGAGAATACTTATTCTTAAGCATTTGTCCAGCACTCAACAAATTTTCTCATATTAGGTGTGTACAAAACATCAATAATAGTTTTGATACCTAATATTGTTGAGATAGACATTGTACCTATGCCTTTGACTTCTATTGTCTCACCATTTCCAACTAGTAATTCAGATTTTATGAATTTGAACATTTCAGCATAATTGCACAAGTTATGTGTGCAAAAACTATCAAGCACCCACAAATTAGAGGATTCATTATTTAAAAAGTATGTAACTGCAAATAGTTGCTCCTCGTATATTTATGCAACTTCTCCTACTTCTGCTTGCAAATCACAAGTCTTTAGTTCTTTATTTGTAGACCTTGGATATGTGGCCCCTCTGCTTACAGTTGTTGAACTTGTGCTTCTCCAGATGTGTAGTTCTTTTACCATGATTTCACGTACGGAACTTGTGCTTCATATCTCCATTATTTCCTCCATCATGCTTCCCCTTAGTCTTTTGGTTGAATTGTTTCCTCCATCATAGACCCCAATCGATGGGTCTATGAATCGACGCTTACTATTCCCCCTCCTTGCTGCACTCTTTCATTTTATTTAGAGACTGGTCCTAATGTACCATTAGTTATAATGGCTATGTATTGGTCGATGGATGGCATCAATGCTCAACCTACGCCTTATCGATTCCCCTCGTGAGTGAACATTGCCAAGGCAGTCTTTGACCCCAATATGTAAGGTTCCTCCTTAAGGGTCCTTAGTTGGCCCTTGGAGAGTCGTGCCTAGACGTTTCAACTATCAACTAACTGTAATACATTTTAGATACCCTTCTACCAATTTTTATCATTTTCTGACTCTTAAAAGCTAGTCAAATAGGTTAAGGCACGCTAGCACCTCATTGAACTAATTTCTTGATGTGATGAACTTTCTTGGAGGTTTTGGTTTGTAGACTTCCTAAATGATTTATATTAATTAAAATGGACCTTAAAACAATGTCTAAAACATATTACACTTAAGTTAGGCTCTAGAACATGACTTGGATTTTCAAAGTGTTATACTATCCCCCCCTTAGGAACATTCGTCCCTGATTGACACTAAACATCTTAGAAAGGAAGGAATAGACTCAAGACTAGAATCCCAACCAACAACAATAAATAACAATATCGATCATATCCTTTACACAAGGCAATTCAAAAGCTTCAATTGCCACATATAAGGCTCAACATTACAATATGAGGAATACCCTTCTCACCACAACAAGAGACCAATATATCATATATGAATCAATTTTGCCAAGTCTTAAATTATAAACATGATACATATAATTTAATAAAGATTCACCATGTCAAAAAGCACAATGTAACTCAAAACAAGAAGAATTGAAAATTTTCAAGTTCAATGCATAATTTCACTGTAATATTTCTTGCAATGACATAAAAATGCACATTGCAAAAGGTCACTAAAAATCAAGGCAACTTCAATTTTAGTCATTATTTTTATTATTAGTAAGAACAAATAAACTTAGTTATCAAATAGATGAGGGTAACAAAACTTCATGTCGGCAACAGCCTCAAATGTTGGACCCTCAACTAGGTGATTCTTCCATAAAACCTTTACGGAAGACACCATTTTATACCTTAACTTCCTTACTTGTCTATAAAGGATTTGAACCAGAACCTCCTCATTAGAGAGGTTATCCTTCAAAACGAGACCCTCATTAAAAAGAATATACTCGGGATCACCAATACACTTCTTAAGCATAGAAACATGTTAAATCGGATGAAACAAAGTCAATTTCACTAGGGAATTTCAATTCATAGGCAACCTTAACAACCCTTTGCAAGATTTCTTATGGACCCACATAACGCTCAACTTCCCTCTCTTGCAAAATCTAACCACCCCTTTCATGGGCGATATTTTCAAATACACTTTATAACCTTCTTCAAACTCTAATTTCCTTATCCTATGATCAATATAAGACTTTTTCCGACTATACGCTATTTGCAATAGATTTCTTATGATATGAACATTCTCTAAAGTCTTTTATATCAAATCGGGACCCAATAGTGAAGACTCACCCACTTCAAACAATTAAATATGAGACCTACACCTCGTACAATACAAGGATTCTTAAGTATCCATGAATATGGATGGATGATATCTATTATTTTAGGTAAACTCCACCAAAGGGAAATGCCTAAGCATATCCTCAAGGGTTTGAACAGTATGTTCCATTCGACCACCCGTTTGGGGATGAAAAGTGGTGCTTAACTTCACCTTGGTACCCAATCCTTCTTGGAATGACCTCCAAAACCTTGTTGTGAATTGTGTACCCCTATCCTATATGATGGATAAAGAAATACCATGGAGACATCCAATATCATCTATGAATATCCTTGCATAATTTCCGCCGAATAATTAGACTTGACAGAAATGAAATGAGTGGACTTAGTTAACCTATCGACAATCACCACTATAGAGTCATATTGCTTTTGTGTCCGAGGCAAACCTACCACAAAATCCATCTTGATGTCTCCCCACTTCCAAGTAGGAAGTTAGATTACATGAATTAAACCATCCGGCTTTTGGTGTTCGTCTTTCACTTCTTGGTAATTTGGACACTAAGAAACAAATTTCGCTATGTCCTTTGTCAAACCTTCCCACAAAAACACTTCCCTATGGTCATGGTACATCTTTTTCGAACCTGGATGAATAGATTAACGAGAACCATGAGCTTCCTCAAGAATCCAGTTCGTCAAACCATCTACATTGGGGACACACAACCTTCCTTGATACCTCAAGACACCATCCCCTTTAAGGAGAATGACTCATTAAGCTTAGCAAGAACCGATTCCTTCAACTCCATCAATGGTTGACCGAGGTGTTGTTTGGACTTCACCTCAACAACCTATGATGACTTGGAGTTATTATGAACTATAAAACCACCATACATAGAATCTTCAAACCCAACACCCAATGTACCAAACCTATGAACATCTTTCACTAGGTCTTTCTTTTCTTCATCTACATGAGACACACTACCCATGGATAAATGACTTAGAGCATCCGCAACCACATTGGCCTTGCCGGGGTGTGATGTAAGGAAAAAATACATAATTTTTCATTATTTACCTCACATTTATCATTTAAAATTTTTCGTGTTGAGAATAAATTTTATGGATTGTGCTAAATTGTGTAGTTTATTTGTAGGATTAATTTGGTGAAAAAATGAAGAAGTTTGAAGCTAAAACGAATTAAAGATGGAAGGTTGAAGAAGGAAATCAAGCAGGAGGCTTAATGAATTAAATTGAATAAAATAATATGTTGATCTATATATGGAAAGTGCCAAACTTCTCAAAATCAAATTGCTGCCACGTCAAGCAACTAACTGATCAATTCAATTGAAAGCGGCGGCAACACGAATTTACAGAATCAATTCCTTCCAGGTTTTGAATCCCTAATTTATTTTGGACTCAATTAGTTTATATAGGGTTTTATTTATTTATAAATAATCCATAGAATAATTATTTAGGGGGAGAACAAGAAACAAGATACAAGACATAGTATAAATTTTCTTCTAGCTTTGGATCTTTTTAAGAGCCGTCTTGGAGGCCGGAAAATTGTGGTCTATTCTTTCTTCTCCTTTATTATTTATTTGTATTCGTGATTCATATAGGATAGTTCAGACATTGTTCTTTACTTTTTATGGTTAACACAAGCATATTTATTTTAATAACTTTTGATTGTGTTTTCAGATAATGAGTAGCTAAACTCCACAACTAAGTTTGTGAGAACCTTGAGAAATTAGCAACGTAAGAATATTAATTAAGCAATTCTCAAATAGGTTTTGCATGTAATGATAATTCTTTTTTTTCGAAGTTTTTTTTAATGATGGCCAATGTTAGAACTCCCATTGATGCTACTTGCCGGACCAAGGAGGTAGTTTATAAGAAAAGAATTATCAACATAGATTTAGTGGGAAACAATCTAATGGTGTAGTGTCGATTTGTGGGAAGTAATAACTAAGACATACATCGATTATGATGTATAATATGAGGCAATGGTATGGATTAGTAAATTATACACACGTAGCAGGACCAAGGTGCGGGGTGAAATTCTCTAGTTGTCGGACCAATGAATTTGAGATACCTAACTTATCACTTTGCATGTATTACACTAGGAACGAATTGCTATTACTAGGATTACCACTATTATATAGTTTTTGTACCCTTTCCCTATTCAACATTACAACCCTTTAAAGTCCAATTTGATTATATTCATGCATGTTTAATTAGTGGAGATGTGCATAATGGGCAAGAATATGGTTCATTGTGCATACATGTGAATTTCATTTATGTGTGTGAGAGATGTTAAATTTATATTCAATCTTTTGAATTGAGTGTGTGGACTATTTGTTCTTGTGAGTGCACTTGTTTCATGATAGATATGTGATTTTATTAACATTCTTTGGAGATAGTAGGTGATCAAACTAAAATTTAATGAGTTCAAAGACCTTCCTTGATGTTAGGAAGTTAGAGGTTTGTTGTTTATTTGGATTTCATACATAAGGATTGAGAAATCTACTTGATATTTTGTAATTGGTATATGGCGTAATTTTTTGTATTAATCAAAGTGATGACATTGCTTGTATGATTTTTTTTAGATGAGCATTAATGTTTGCTCGAGGACGAACAAAAGTTTTATGTGTGTGGCGTTGATGTAAGCCAAAATATACATTTTATGATTATTTACCTCACATTTACCATTTATGTTTGTCCGCTTTGACCATAAATTTTATGGATTGTGATATGTTGTAGTTTATTTGCAGGATTAATTTGGTGAAAAAAATGAAGAAGTTTGAAGCTAAAACAAATTAAAGATGGAAAGTTGAAGAAGGAAATCAAGCAGGAAGCTTAATGGATTAAATTTAATAAAATAATATATTTATCTATATATGGAAAGTTCCTAACTTCTCAAACTCAAATTGCTTCCCCGTGGCAGCAACTAACTGATCAATTAAACTAATGGGGGCGCAACACAAATTTACAGAATTAATTCCTTTCGGATTTTGAATTCCTAATTTATTTTGAATTCAAATATTTTATTTAGTTTTTATTTATTTATAAAAATTCCATATAAATAATTATTTAGGGGGAGGCCAAGAAACAAGATACAAGACATAATATAAATTTTCTTCAAGCTTTGGAACTTTGTAAGAGCCGTCGTGGAGGCCGGAGAAGTGTGATCGATTCTTTCTTCTTCTTTATTATTTATTTGTATTCCTGATTAATAAAATATATTTTAGCTATTGTTCTTAACTTTTTATGATTAACACAACCATATTCATTTTAATTAATTTTGATTGTGTTTTAAGATAATGAGTAGCTAAACTCCACAACTAGGTTTGTGAGAACCATGAGCAATTGAAAAAGTATGAATAGTAATTAAGCAATTCTCAAATAGATTTTTGCATGTATTGATAATTCTTTCATTTAGTAGTGTTTTTAACGGTGGCCAACGTTATATTTTGCCTTGTTGCTACTTGTCTTACCAAGGAGGTAGTTAATACGAAAAGAATTATCAACACGGATTTAGTGAGATACTATTAAATAGGCTAGTGTCGATTGATGCGAAGTAAAAACTAAATCATAAATTGATTATGATGCCTAATATAAGGTAATGGTAAGGGATAGTAAATGATACACACGTAGCCGGACCAAGGTGCGGAGTGAAATTCTCTAGTTGCAAGACCAAGGAATTATAGATACCTAACTTATAACTTTGCATGTATTACACTAGGAAAGAAGTATTATTACTAGGATTACCGCATTATGAGTTTATGGGGAACACATCCCTAATTATTTTTTATTAAATGTGATATTAATAAACACTTAGATCAAAGCTATTTTTATTTCTTTTATTTTTATTTCGTTTTAAAAACCCCATTTTTATATATGTGTTTGCTATTGATAATATTCTTTCATCTTTTCCGTGGAATCGACACCGACTCATAGTTGGATAAATCTATTTCATACGATCGTTTATATTTCTTCTCAAGAAGTATATTTGAACATAATTAGGGTGATAGATAACACTCATGTCGTAATCCTTCAACAATTCCAAAAACCTTGTTTGTTGGAGATTTAACTCCTTTTGAGTAAACACATATTGAAGACTCTATTGGTTGGTGTAGATATCAACATGAGCACCCTACAACGAAGGCCTCCTTATCTTCAAGGCAAATACTAAGAAGCTAATTCAAGATCATGAGTTGGATAGTTTCTCTCATTTACCATGAGTTTCCTAGAGGCATAGGCTACCACCTTCCCATGTTGCATAAGATCACACCCTACACCCACTCGAGATGCATCACAATATACAACAAAACCCTTTGTACCCTTCCATAAAGTCAACACCGAAGTGGAAGTAAGCCTATCTTTCAAGATTTGGATGTTTCTCCTCATGCTTCCGACCACTCAAAGTTCTTACTCTTTTAGGTCAAAGTAGTAAAGGGAGATGCAATGGATCTAAAACCATCCACAAACCACCGATAATAACCCACTAGACCCAAGAAACATCTAATGTCAATTGGAGTCAATGGTCTAGGCCAATTCTTGACCGTCTCAGTTTTTCTTGGAACAACCTCAACTCCCTCACTCCAGATGATATGACCAAGAAATGCCACCGACTTCAACCAAAACTTACATTTGTTATACTTCGCAAATAATTGGTGTTCTTTAATCACTTGCAACACTACTCTCAAATGGTTCAGATGATCGCCCTCATTTTACGAATATACCAATATGTTATCAATGAAGACAATGACGAAGAATCTAGGTAACTTTGAAACATTCAATTCATGATATCCATAAATGTCGCCGGGGAATTAGTGACACAAAAGGACATTATAAGAACTCATAGTGACCATATCTACTTCTAAATGCCTTATTGGTATATCCTTACTTCTCTCCCTAAGTTGGTGATACCCTGATTTCAAGTCAATCTTAGAAAAGTAGTTTTCCCCTTGGAGTTGATCAACAAGTCGTCAATATAAACGAGAAGATAGTTTTTCTTAAAAGTGACTTTATTGAGTTTGAGGTAATCAATGCACATCCTAAGGGACCCATCCTTCTTCTTCACAAACAATACCGAAGCACCCTATGATGAATATTTCGTCAAACGAAGCCTTTGTCTAGTAAATCTTTTCAGTTGAGCCTTCACCTCTTTAAATTCGGCCGAAGTAATCCTATAAAGAGGAAGTGAAATTGGATTTGCATCCGGCAACAAGTTGATACTAAAGTCAATTTCTCGTAGGGTAGGAATATTGGGAAGATTAATAGGAAATACCTATGCAAATTCCCTCACTATGGGGACCGACTCAATGGGAGTAATTTTAGAGTCTAAATCTTGGACTCTTACGATATGGTATAAACACCCTTTAGAGATCATTTTACAATCTTTCAAACAAGAGATTACACGACCTCTAGGAATAGAATTTTCCCCCTTCCACTCTAAAACAGACTCATTTGGAAAGTTAAACTTCACCACCCTTGTTCTACAACCTGTAGAGGCAAATCATACATGAAACAAATCCATATCCAATATGACATCAAAATCAAACATATCATGTTCTACTAGTGCAACATAAGTAACTCTATTGGGCAACATTATAGGACAATTTCTATACACTCTCTTTGCAACAACCGACTCATCCACCTTGGTAGACACTATAAAAGGTTCATTTAGAATGTCGGGTAAGTTATCAAATTTCGTATCTACCAAGGGAATAACAAAAGATAATGTAGCGTCCAGATCAAGTAAAGCATATACATCAATGGAAAAGACTTTCAATATAACAGTTACCACGTCGGCAAAAATCTCTTGCTCACCTTTATTATGGAGAACATAAAAGCGATTCTTCTTGGGAGAATCATTAGAAATACTTTCTTGACCACTCTCTTTTTCTTACCCCCTCAAATTTGGGAAATCTTGAACCTTGTGCCCACTTTTTCCACAAAAAAAACAATAGTCGTTCTTTAAGAAAATCATCATAGTGCTTCTTTCCACACTTTCCGCAAGTTGGCTTCTTGGTAGGTGAACTAGTATCACTTCCATTTTTAGGCTTAGGGTTAGGCACCCTATAATCCTTAGCCTTAGAAAACATGGAAGGAAATTTATTAGAAACCCTTTTATTTTACCTAGGCTTGCCTTGAATCTCAAGCCTACCCTATGAAAAAACACCATAAAACGATCTTGCCCTCTTGGCATCGCTACTTTTCCTCTTAGCCCTTGCCTCTTCAACTTGTTGAGCATGAGCCATGAGAAGATAAATGTTCATATTTTGATGTATCATAGCTGAATGACATTCCTCTTTCAATTCATTCAACACTCTTGTCACAAAACAGTTCATTTCATCTCTAGGGTCATAAACAAAAGAAGGAGCATATTTTGACAATTTAGAGAATTTCAAAGAGTATTCAAACTCCACGAAGTTTAAGTATTATTGAACGAAGAACATCGATGGAACGTTGTGCTTGGAACGGTCTATCATACTTGTTCGTCGAGGGTAAGGAAGAAATAAGAAAAATAATTTGAGAAGTATAGGACGACGGAGGCCATGATAGCCCGTCATAAAACCACGGTCACGAGGTCCGTCGACTCACGAATTTTGAAATATTTTCAGCAATAAGAATCCTTTATTTATCAGGTTTTTGTTTTTTATAAATAGTACGAAAAACCTTGTTTTTGAGGTTAGACTCTTTTTTAGTAGACTTTTTTATTGTTACACTTTTTCTAGAATTGATTATTGGTGCGTTTGTTGATTAATCAAGTAAATTTCTGGATTTTATTCTTTCTCATTAAAGTATGTGCATGAATTCTTATATTACATATATGAATATTGTGTTTATAACTATGGGTAACTAAAATCCATAACTAGGGTTGTGGGAACCATGGGTGAATAATGAGGTAAAATCTAACTAAAATAACAATTCTAGAATAGTGTCTTGCATGTATTGATAATTCATTCGTTTAGACGTCTTTTAAACGGATGGAAAATGTTAGAACTCTCCTTAATGTTACATGATGGAAAAGGGAGGTAGATAATATGAAAAAAATTATTCACATAGATTTAGTATATACTATATAGTACGCTAGTGTTGATTGGTACGAGGTAATAACTTAGTCAAATATCGAATACAATGCCTAATATGAAATAAATGTAAGGGCTAGTATAGCAACACACGTATCCGGACCAAGGTGCGGAGTGAAATTTCTAGATGTCGGACCAAGGATATTGAAATACATAACTTAAAACTTTGCATGCAAGATATTACGAAAGAATTGTTATAGTAAGAATTATCAAGGTAAGAACATGTGGGGAACACTTAAACCCTAGTTACTTTTTTAATTGATTAAACTCAAAGATTTGAATCTGTTAGTTCTTTACTTTAATTTAGTTCGTTATTTTCATTCATTTTGAAATACAAACCCCCCTTTTATTGTATTTTGTTTTCTAAGGAAATAATTGACTAAATAATAGATTAAAGTTAAGTCTGAACTATTTTCCTCGTGGAAAGGATCCCAACCTAATTAGTTGGGTTCTTTAGTTGATACGACCTCTTTATTTCTTATTTGGGAAGTGAGTTTGAGCGTATAAAATTTTGGCGCCGCTGCCGTGGAAGTATTGATATACCGCGGTTTCACAGTATTTTTATTTTTTTTCTTAAGTTTCGTGTGTGTTCAAAAGCCTTTTTGTATTGATTTTTATGTAAGTTTCTCCTTATTTTCAAGAAATCTATCCAAAGATGAATGCGAAAGTTTTCGACCAAGAAATGAGGAAAAGTAACCACCTACGGAGCTTATGATGGTCCATCAAGTTTGTGGCGGTCCGTAGGTGACATCGTAGTGATGCTGTTGAAGGAAGATGGAGAAGTCTGACTTAAGTGTGTGATTACAGAAGTCAATGACGGACCGTCAAAGCTACGACGGTCCGTCCTGCTGGTTCGTCGCAATGATAAAAGAGTAGTCCCAATACCCAATTTCCAAGAAGTTTATGTATTATGGAACGGAGACCCTCAATGGACCGTCGTGCTTGGAACGGTCCGTCATACCTTCCGTTTAGGGAAATGAAGACAGAAGCAGAAGAATTTGTAAAGTATGGGATAACGGAGGCCATGACGGCCCGTTGTGACCACGACGGTCCGTCACGAGGTCCGTCGTCTCGGACGCGTTTTTACACATTTTCAGTAATTATAGCCCTTTTATTAGGTTTTTGTTTTTTATAAAAAATTTGAAAAACCTCATTTTTGGGGACTCTTTGTTAGTAGACTCTTTGATATTAAACTTTTTAATAGTTATACTTTTTGATAATATTTACTTCTCTTGTTCAGGTATTGAAGGATTAATTTCTTCAATTGTTAAACATTTTCTGGAATTGATTGTTGGTGGTTAATCAAGTGAATTTCTGGATTTTATTCTTTCTCATCAAAGAAAGTGCATGATTCTATATTAAATATATGAATATTGTGATTATAACTATGGGTAACTAAAATCCATGACTGGGGTTGTGGGAACCATGGGCGAATAATGAGGTAAAATCTAACTAAAATAACAATTCTAGATTAGTGTCTTGCATGTATTTATAATTCTTTCATTTAGAAGTCTTTTTAACGGATGACCAACGTTAGATCTCGCCTTAATGCAACTTGTCGGACCAAGGAGGTAGATAATAGGCAAAAAATTATCAATATAGACTTAGTGTATACTATCCAATAGACTAGTGTTGATTGGTACGAGGTAATAACTTAGTCAAATATCAAATACAATGATAAATATTAGGTAAAGGTAAGGAATAGTATAGCAACACACGTAGCCGGACCAAGGTGCGGGGTGAAATTTTCTAGTTGCAGGACCAAGGATTTAGAAATACATAACTTATCACTTTGCATGCAAGATACTAGGAAAGAATCATTATAGTTAGAATTATTAAGGTAAGAACATATGGGGAACATTTTAACCCTAGTTACTTTTATTAATTGATTAAACTCCAAGATTTGAATATGTTAGTTGTTTACTTTAATTTAGTTAGTTATTTTCATTTATTTATAATTAACCCCCCCCCCCCTTTATTGTCTTTCATTTTCTAACGAAATAATTCACTAAATAACACTAATAACAGATTAAAGTTAAGTCTGAACTATTTTCCTTGTGGGAAAGATCCCAACCTCATTAGTTTGGTTCTTTACTTGATACCACCGCTTTATTTCTTATTTGAGTAGTATGTTTGAGCGTATCAAATATTGGTGCCACTGCCGCGGAACGTAGCTCTTAGATTAACCTAAACTTATTACTAATGTTTAGTCAATATTTTCTTTTATTTATTTTTTTATTTTTTTTATTCTTGAAAAACTATCTTCCTTGTATGACAAATACACGGAGAGGAAGAGAACCCTTGTTTACCTACGACCACGAATTAGAGCGTACACTACGCAATATGAATTGAAACTTGGGTATTAACAATGATGATCCAAACTAGAATATCCCAGCTCCGGTTGATGTTCATTTTCAGTTATTACCAGATGATGCGGGTGAAAATAAACAAAGGGGACAAAATCCCACTCCCCGTCCTCAAGAATACTACAGAGGCTATGATAATATTGCAGACTCTGATAGACCACTTATCTGTCCCCCTGTACCACAAGGCCACACCTTTGTGGTAACTAGTAGTCTGATGCAAATGCTCACTACTAGAGGTTCGTTTTCAGGGCTACCTTCTAAGAACCCACATGCCCTATAGCTAAGGTAAGGGAAGTGTGTAAAAGGTGTGTAGGGAGGCCTGATTTGGATTGGGATGTAATAGGGCTAATAGTATTTCCTCTCTCATTGACGGGAGAGGCTAATATTTGGTTCACTAAGCTCCGTTATAACTCAATTTTCACATGGAACCAACTAAGGGACCTTTTCTTAGCTTGTTACTACCTGGTCTCCAAGAAACTAAACCACAAAGACAGAGTGAACAACTTTTTGGCACTACCAGGAGAGTCATTTAGTAATTCTTGGGATAGATTCACTTCATTTTTTAGAAGTATCCCCAATCACCTTATAGATGATGAGTCACTGAAGGAATACTTCTATCGGGGACAGGATGATAATAATAAAGGAGTATTGAATACTATAGCGGGTGGTTCTTATGGGGAGTGTCCTTATGTCGAGATTGCCGAAAAGTTAGAGAAAATCTCCCGGAGTAATAAAGCTAGGAGTACTAGGAAGTCAGATGCTGGGAAAAATACCTTCGCAGTACAATCCACTCAGAACCCAGCCACAGATCTGATTCGTGAGGAGATGGCTTAGATGAGAACTGATCTTGGGTTGGTATTAAAACATGTCAATGGGGTGCAGAAAAGAAAAATGCAGTTAACTACTTGTCTAACCCACCACCACCAAATGATGAATGCTATTATGTGGATAATTCATATGCGGTAAATGAGTAGACAGGGGGTTTCTGACCGAGTTCCCAAGGCTCAAATCAGGAGAATTAGCGCCAAGGTCAAGGAAACCAAGGTAGGATCTATGGTAACTATAACTATGAGGGTCATTATGTCCGAGATTGAAACTACAACTGCGACAAAAACTTCAATAGGGGTAACTATGGTAACAGAAATGATAGGAATGGGCCGTATGTCCCTCTTCAAAATCCTGAAGTTACTCCTAAGGATAGTGGAGATAGTATGGCGCGAGTTGAGGAAAAGTTGCACAAAATGATAAGGAGGTTCGATCCTAGTGATGAGCACATTAAAGAGTTATGTAGTGATTTAGCGGGTATTGGGCAGAATGTCGATACACATGCAATATCGATTAAGCAGCTTGAGTTGCAAACGGCCCAATTATCTGCGATTATGAACACACGACAACCGGGCACTCTTCCTAGCAATACTGTCCAAAATCTGAAAAATGATAGACATTGTATGGCAATCACTACTCGGGGTGGTAACCAAACCATTGACCCACCTATGCCGTCTAATGAGAAAAAGGTGATAAAAGATAATGATAAAGAGGTAGAGATTAGTGGTGAAGCAGAAGACAACACTGGAAAAGATGCTGAAGTGCCTACAAAAGTAATTCCCATGACTAGACCCCCCCCCTTTCCTCAAAGATTAGTAAAAAAGATCGAGGATGGTAAATAATGGCGTTTTATAACAATGTTGACGCAACTTTCTATCAATGTCCCTTTGGTAGAAGCTTTAGAACAATTGCCCGGTTATGCCGAGTTTAAGAAAGATCTGGGTACAGAGAAAAGATTTGTCACTTTTGAGGATGATGATAGAATGCAACATTGTAGTGCTATTGCTACAAGATCTCTAGTACAAACAAAAAAGTTACCACCTACGGAGCTTATGACGGTCTGTCTAGCTTATGACGGTCCGTAGGTGGCATCGTAATAAAGCTGCTTAAGGAACATGGGGAAGTCTGACTATGTGTGGGATTACAAAAGTCCACGATGGACCTTCATAGCCACGACGGTCCGTCCTGCTGGTTTGTCTAGAGTAGTCTCAGTACCCAAATTCCAAAAAGTTTAAGTATTATGGAACGAAGACCCTCTAAGGAACGTTGTGTTAGTAACGGTACGTCATACCTGTTCGTCAAGGGTAAGGAAGAAAGCAGAAGAAGAATTTCTGAAGTATAGGACAATGAAGGCCATGACGGCCCGTCATAACCACGATGGTCCGTCACAAGGTCCGTCGACTCAGACGCGTTTTGACAGATTTTCAGCAATTAGAATCCTCCTTTTATTAGGTTTCTGTTTTTTATAAATAGTTAAAAAAACCTAGTTTTTGTGGTTAAACTCTTTGGTTTTAGCCTCTTTGTTAGTAGACTTTTTATATTAAACTTTTTTATTGTTACACTTTTCTGGAATTGACTGTTGGTGCTTTTGTTTATGAAGCAACTAAATTAATGGATTTTATTCTTTCTCATTAATGTAAGTGCATGAATTCTTATATTACATATATGAATATTGTGATTATGACTATGGGTAACTACACTCCATAACCAAGGTTATAGGAACCATAGGTGAATAATGAGTTCAAGTCTAATTAAATAACAATTCTAGAATAGTATCTTGCATGTATTGATGATTCTTTTGTTTAGAAGTCTTTTTAACCGATGGCCAACATTAGAACTCTCCTTAATGGTACTTGCCGGACTGAGGAGGTAGATAATAGGAAAAAAATTATTAGCATAGATTTAGTGTATACTATCTAATAGGCTAGTGTCTATTGGTACGAGGTAATACTTTAGTCAAATATCGAATACAATGCTTAATATGAGGTAATGGTATGGGTTAGTAGAGCAACACACGTAGCCAGACCAAGGAGCAAAGTGAAATTTTATAGATGCCGGACCAAGAATTTAGAAATACATAACTTATCACTTTGTATGCAAGATACTAGTAAAGAGTTGTTATAGTTAGAATTATCAAGTTAAAAACATGTGGGGAACACTTAAACCCTATTTACTTTTATTAATTGATTAAACTCAAATATTTGTACTTGTTAGTTGTTTACTTTAATTTAGTTAGTTATTTTCATTCATTTAAAAATAAAAACCCCCCTTTTATTGTCTTATTTTTGTAAGGAAATATTTGACTAAATAATAGTAATAATAGATTAAATTTAAGTCTGAACTATTTTCTTAGTGGGAACGATCCAAACCTTATTAGTTGGGTTCTTTACTTTATACGACCGCTTTACTTCTTATTTGAGAAGTAATTTTGAGCGTATCATGCCTAACTCGGCCTTCTCATATGTAGACAACCCCATATCATAGTGGATTATGTAGATATCATCAATGAACTTTTGGGGGTCTTCTTCAACCTTGGACTCATAGAAAGTAGGGGGATCAATCTGAGTGATATCAGTTAAACAAGAGACCATGGTAACAACATTTTTGTTTGGTCGAGGTACAACCTCTTGTTTTTATTGGGACATTATGCCTGCAACTTGAGTAGTGGAGGCTTGTGCTTGGGTTGAAATAACTTGGCCCATTTGGAAAAGAGCAACCCGGATGGCACCATCCGTCAAAGGAGGATCGACCAGAGCTTGATCGTCATTCATATCTTCATCAAGATGAGGGACTTGATCACCATGGGGCGGATCTCCCGCATTGGAAATCTCTTATTCTAGTCTTGGTGCCACATTCCTTTGAGTATTCATTTCCTATTATCACAACAAGAGGATAAAATGCAAAAACACATAGAGCTAAACTCTATAGGAATGATATTGGAATTCCAAGAAATTGAGAGTTTCCTAAGCATCACATAGATTCATTTTCATAAGTATCGCGTGCTTCACAATTATGAATATGAACCTTCAAAGATATAGTTCAGAGATACATCAACTCAAATATATTAAACCTCATGCTCTAATAACAAGTGTGTCACATTCGGGAATAGGCATCGCTGTCCTCTTTTAAGATTTAGACTATCCTCTTAGCTTACATCATTAAATTCATAGGTCAAAATTAACGGAAATTTATTACTTTTTACTACTTCTACATTGAGGTTTACATAGACCTCTTCATACACGTAATAGATATATATCGATTTTACATAGACCCTTCGTAGAGGAAAATTACTTAGTTTTCTACTTTAATTGCACATAGATATATATAAGTTAACATAGTATCAAATAGTTGTCTCATCTCATAACCATCTAATAAGAGTATATAAAATTTGGCCTAGCCCAAATATCAATGAAACAAGACCACATATAGGGCGTACAATGCTTACTATCCAAATGAAAAGGAAACCAACATAAGAGTCTTGAACACTAAAAGCCATATCATAGGATTGATAGTGGCATCACCCTTAGAAAGTGAGGACCTAGCATAGTTGGATGAATAAGAAATCCAAGTCTTCTACAAGTCGTCTCCAAAAATCCCTTCATAAAACCAGAACGTAAAATGTTAAGGAAAAGAAGGAAATGGGGTTAGTATACCACTTGTACGAAGGATGAGACCATATGCAAACATATCACCAAAACATGGTAAATGTAGACTTTCCATTAAGTATGAAATTTACTTTAAAGACCTTTATGCAAATTCAACAAGACTATACCAAATCATTAAGGCATATTCATTCAGTCATAGGCATGTATATCAGAATATCAACTACTTCAAAACTAGTCAAGTGAAGAAGCACATCATGTAATTGAATACATAGTCATGTAACTCTATCGTCATGTCATAAATAACCATAAGCTTGAATAAAAGTTCAGTATACAATAACCTAAGCAAGAAAACTACCCACAACCCCTATCAAGTCAACAAGTGCAATGACCAATCAATGCCACATAACCTTACTCAATCAAGTAACCTAATAAGAATCATGACCAACCTTCTACTTCACATAGCGTAGCATTTAAGAGGATATATCATCATACGTTAACAACGTATACCAACACATAATTATAAGTGTCACCAATCAATGTATAGTATCAACAATGTGCAAGTTCATCATATGCATATCATGTAAAATTATAAACACATTTATACATAAGAAAATCCACGTAAGACTTTCTTCATGTATAACTAGTGCAATGTTTAAGTAGAGTCCCATACTCCTACCTAGACGAAGTTAAACCCCTTAGTTCTTCTTAGTTGGAGTTCAATCCTTTAGCTCATTTTATGTTTTTAGGAAAATCTTTCCCTAATCGACATAGACCACATATGTTAATGTGGAATCCAGTATTGGATCCCTACACCGAAAGAAGGCAGACTACTTGCCAAGGCAGTAAAAAAACATTAACATAGAAACTCCGTGAATCCGCTAGCTAGTACTTCCTATGAGGGCAACATAGTTCAAGAACAAGGCAATATAGTTAGGACCCTCTTTATGCTACATGTGTCGTAGTTTCCAATATCAAGAGTACATTAGTTATCATACCATGCATATGTGGGAAGGGACACTTCTTACTCTAGTTCACTTTGTGATAAGCGAGAGTCCCTTTTGTAATGTCTTTAATACCTTTATTTATTATCATATCTAAATGTAGGTCATAGGGTATAAACCTTCTATAAACATCATCATCATCATCATAGATCAATAATAATTGCATGAGTATATTCCTTCATTAAAATTTATACAAGTGAGGTTAGCACATTTACATATCATTTCGTAATAAGGCACATTGGTAAATCATTCTCCATCCTTATAACGTTTACATCTTAGCCAACACGTCACAAACTATAGTCAAGACATTTCAATTCAACATCATACAAACCCTATGAATCCTAATACAAGGCATACTCCAATACAACATCATGACTTAATAACAATTAACTATAATTGAAGTAAAGAATAGGGAAGACTTACAAAGTTTGCCTCATAGTTCATCATCAAGGTCTTATCATACACCCTTACTGAACCCAATTAGGTGTAGTATCATTATATAATCATAATCATCATGATAACAAGGCTAATTGAATCACTATATCACAATCTAATTAGTAGTTCACAGTTTAAGATAAGATACATAGATCAAAGTAATAATCTAAAGCAATTACTCAGGAACTAGCATGATAGGACTAGAATTCACCCTAATATATTCATGATTTATATAAAAACATCACAAAATAGTAATTCATCCAATAATCAATTTAATTGAACCCATATAACACAATTCATATGAAGATAACAGCCTAGGGTTAAGGGGTAAAGGTCATCTTCTACAAACTAGACCAATCCATCAAGATATATCATAATTAAGTTAAATCACATGTTAATATATTTGTAATATCCAAACTAAATCATAAAAATCGATTCATAATATATTTCGATATTTGAAGATATCCACTTGAAAACCCAACTTTTGAAATCAATTTGATGAAACCCTTTGAGGAAACAGGTCTCAAAGGTGAAATAGATATCATACCATAGTAATTGATGTATATTTATGTAGGAATTTGACCCTTTGAATTCCTTGAACCAACATATAGATTTGTCTTCAATGGGGATTTCTTTGGGAGTGAGTAAGAAGAGAGAAGGAATAGAGTTTTTTGTTAAGGAATTATGAGAGTTAGGTTCGGCTAATTAGGTTACGGATTTATATAGGGGGTTGAGTAACATAATTATACCTCCCTTAATTGCAAATTAACTCCCTATATAATCCTATTAATTAATTAACCTAAGTTAAAACGTGCAGTAAAAACACAACCCTTACAAACGCGACCTTGATCGACGGTCTGTCTGTGAGTCAACGGTCACTATTTCCCCTCTGTGCTGCACTCCGTCGTTTTATTCAGAGACTGGTCCAAATGGACCATTCGCCAAAATGTCTAAGTTTTGGTTTTACAGATGGCATCGACACCCGATCGATCAACCTACGTCCCGTCGATTCCCCTCATGGGTGCGCACTGCCCAGGTAGTCTTTGACCCCAAAATGCAAGGGTCCTCCTCAAGGGCCCATAGTTGGTCATTGGGGATTCGTGCCCTTATTTTTCAACTATGAACTAAATCTAATACGTGTTATACACCCTTTCGCATATTTTCTTCATTTTTCGACTCTTAAAAGCTAGTAAAATAGCTTAAGACACGCTAGCACCTCATTTAAATAGCTTTTGGAGGTTATAAACATTCTTGAATGTTTTGGTTTCTAAACTTTCTAAATGACTTAAATTCATTGAAGAAGACCTTAAAAAGTTGTGTAAACTGTTTAGATCTTTTAATAGGATCCAGAAAACTTCTTGGAATTTTGATGTCTTACAACACAGAATCTGCCACAATATTCTGCATAAGCGACCTGGATTTAGATTTCTTTGTCCTTTCTTTGTTGTTGGATTTTATTTGAACCAAGAGAGTATTTTCTAGAAGAGAGAAAATTGGCTTATCTTTCGTCACAGTTTCCTAAAGTTCATAGTCTTCCAGAAAATCTTGCATCTCCATAAAACAGATTACTGGTGAAAGTGAATGGTGGATTAAAAGGTAGTTTGTTGGATACCATTTGCATTGTAGGTCACAAAATTTAGGTCCTGTAAGATTAACTAGAGGCTCTTATGCCAATTATAAAACTGAAACACTCAAGAATTTGATTTGATGGATAAAAAAAGAGTTAACTTATGAAATTCCAGTTGTGTATTGATTTGCAGAAGATCTGAATTTATATAAGAAAAAACCTAACCATTTTGTATGTAGTAGTCACTTACAAAGTGTATATTAAAACTAAATAATAAAATGTGCAACTAATAACCATGAAAGGGGCCCAATAACAACCATAAAAGATGCCACTACTTCAAAAAGTTGAGCTACTAATGTTGACTAAGTCTAACAAGAAAATACGAAGCAATAACCTGAAATAAGTAAAAAAACGTTGAAAATAATAAGCTGGAACAAAATGCCATTTGTCTAACACTTCACTCTCCATCCTTGGTGTTGCTACATGGTCGTTGCACCTGAACATATTCAAGAAATATCAGCAGATGATCATATTTGTCTTTGGTTAAGCTTTGAGTTCCCTGAGCATGATTCATTTGCACTTAACAGGTGGTGTGAGCAGTTGTTGGTGATCCGGAATTCCTTCCTCTTGTCAAGTTGAAGTTTTGGGGAGAACCTTTCAACCTATAGCACTTGTTTTATGTGTGTCCAACCTTCTTTTATTAATCACCTAACAAATTTGTTTCTTTAATATAAGGAATGCAATATGTTTCCATTTGTGTGCTTGTTGTGAGAGTGGTTTGTTCTTAAATTTCCACTTCCAGAACTAGCACTATGTAAGGTAGAGGCTCCAAAACTCACACTAAGTGTGGTAGAGGATAAACCCATGCTCGTGGATGGTTTGAATTGTTGGTTATTGTTTTCCTTTATTTAGTCGTTAGTATTTCAATTAACTTAGTTTGTAGCATATAAATAGTTTGTCGGACAATGATAGAAGAATCCTTTCAGTTTGTTAGTAGTTGACTAATAGAAGGAGTTATTGATATCTTATTATAAGTTAGTGAAACCTTATTAAAATATTTAAATTGATGTAATTCAATAGATCAAAATTTGGGCCTATTGAATAGAGTCCTAGTCTATTAACTCTCCAATTTTTGTTTTTTTTTCCATCAGTTTTATCAGCGCCATATTTGTGAGATAAATACCTAAAGATATTGCACCTAACTTGCCGACATTGGAAAGATCATTTAAGGACCTTACCAGCAATAACTGGAACTACACCTAACTCTTACAGAACTACGATTCATGATCATTTGATGTTGAATAAAACATAACTTTAAGTTACTACCAATTTTCCATATATCCTCATACTTACCAACAATTATTATTTTTAAGGTCTTAGATTCTTTCTAGCTATTTCAAGTTGCAATATGTTACAATAGCTCCCCCTTGGGAACATTCTTCCTTGAATGAGACTACTATTACTACGATAAGAGTGGTAACATCTAGTTTAAATACCCAACAAGCAAATTCAACCAGCAACATGCTTATTCATAATTTAAAGAGTACTAATAACAGAATTGGTACCTTGATCCGGATTTTTCCTGGAGTCAAAGATATGGAGAAATCTCTTCTTGATATCCTCTTCGGCTTCCAAAGTAGTTTTCCCAATATATTACTTCCTCCAAAGAACTTTTAGTAAAGCTACTTCTTTAGTCCTCAATTTTTTAACTTGGCGATCTCGATTTGAATCAGAATATCCTCATAAGAAAGACTATCCTTGATCCCAATAATCTTAGTTGGTGTAATAAATAATGAATTGCCCATGCACTTTTCAAACATAGAGATGCAAAACAACGGATGAACTACTGCTAACTCTTAAGATATCTCTAACTCATAAATATCATTACCAAGCCTCTTGACTATGCGATAAGGAACAATGTATTGGAGACTAAACTTTACCTTCTTACCAAACCTCATGACCCCCCTTTATGGGTGAAATATTAAAATACTCCTAACCATCCTACCTTGAACTTTAAAGAACATCTGCTAACATTTATGTAGGGTTTTGGCATCTCTGCTCCATTTTCACCCTCTTTAATAACCTTCACCTTCTCCATATCTTGGTGAACTAAATCTTGTCCTATCAACCTTGCTTCACCAACCTCAAACAATCAAATATGAGATCTGTATCTTCTCCCATAAAGATCTTCATATGGTAGGTGATCATCCCAATTCCCTTTGAATTCAATAACACAATCCCTCAACATATATTCTAATGTCGAAATGTTGCGCCATCTTGTCCGTCAGTTTGAGGATGAAAGGCAGTACTTAAGTTCACCTTTGAACCCAAACCTTTCTAAAAAGATTTCCTCTATTTGAAATAATGGAGATCGGAACTCCATAGTGTCTTACAACCTCTTTAATGTATATCTTAGCATAATCCTCTGCAAAATGGGTAGTCTTTACCAGCAACTAGGCTGGCTTTGTCATTCTATCGGCAATCACCCAAATAGAATCATGATGTTTGTGAGATCTAGCTAAACATGTGATGATATCTATATAAATCATCCAACTTCCACTCTAAAATATTTATATTTTGAGCTAATTTACCAGTGTTTTCGTGCTCTACTTTAACCTGTTAGCAAATCGGGCACTTAGCAACAAATTTAGCAGTGCCCCTCTTCATACCATTCAACAAATATACTTCTATCTAGTCGATAGACATCTTTGTGGAAATTGGATGAATTTAATATCCAAAGTAATGAGTTTCCTCCATGATTCTTTCTTAAAGTCCACCCACGATTTGTAGACACAATCTACCTTGATACTTCATCACACCATCTCTCCCTTGTTCGAAAGTTAATACTCTTTTGTTTTGAACATTTGCCTTCAAGACAAGCAAAATGGAATCTTGGTACTGCTTTTTTTTCACCTTCTACACTAGTGATAATTTGACCCCGTTTGTCACCACTATTCCTCGTTTAATGGAATACATAATTCTGACTCCTACGCGTACAAGTCTGTGCGCATCTTTTAATAATTCTCTCTTTTGTTCCTCTATGTAGGCAGTACTACCCATAGATAACCTTTTTAAACCATTATAAACCACATTAGCTTTACCTGGGTTGTAAAGAATACTCATGTTATAATCCTTGACCAATTTTAACCACCTCATCTTTCAGATATTGAACTCTCTTTAAGTGAACACATATTGTAAGATCTTGTGATCTGTGAATATATAAACATGAACAGCATACAAATGTTGACGCCACATCTTCAAAGAAAAATCTACAACAGCCAACTCTATCTTATGAGTTGTGTAGTTCATCTCATAAACCTTCAACTATCTAGCGGCTTAAGCTATAACTTTATCATTTTGTAGGCACAACCCAAGAAAACTCTAGATGCATCATAATACACTACAAACCTTGAGTAATTCCCAACAAAGTAAAAACTGGGGAAGTAGTCAATCTCTTATTCAACTCCTTAAATTTTATCTTACAAGCTTCAAACCATTTAAACTTCACTATTTTCTTCATCAACTTTGTCATAGGAGACGAAATGGAAGAGAAACCTTCTCCAAGTCTTCTATAGTTAACGGATAAACTTAAGCAACACCTAATATACAATGGAGATATGGGTCTAGTCCAATATTGCACTTCTTATATTTTCTGGTTATCAACTTTAATACCCTCATCGTAAATTATCCGCCCAAGAATTCCACAAACTCAAGACAAAACTCGCACTTAAATAACCAGGCATACAAATCTCAAATCCTTCAAAGTCTGAAGAAGTATTGTGAGATGACAAGCATGATCATCTTCATTCCTTTAAGAGATTAGTTTGTCATCTTTGAAGACGATAATAAACAAATCAACATAAATTTTCAAGACTTTATTCATAAGATTCAACAATGTTGCAGGTGCATTGGTCAATCAAAAGGACACGACTAAAAATTCATAGTGCCCATATGTGGTTCTAAAAGTTGCCTTTGGAATATCACATTACCTTACTCTCAACTTGTGGTAGCCTGATCTCAGTTTATTCTTGGAAAAACAAAATGCACCCCGAAGCTGATTGAAAAGATCTTCAATTAAAGTAAGAGGATACTTATTTTTAATGGTAACCTTTTTTAACTAACGATAATCAATACACATTCTAAGCGAAGCATCCTTCTTTCTCAAAAATAAGACCGAAGTGCCCCAAGGTGAGACACTTGGTCGAATGAATCCTTTATCTAAAACGTATTCCAACCTCTCTTTTAACTCTTTCAACTCTTCTGGTACCATTCTATATGGAGGAATAGATATAGGATGAGCATCTGGAAGAAGATCTATACTGAATTCTATCTCTCTCTTAGGATGGACTCTAGGAAGATCATATGAAATGATATACGGAAACTCTTTTACTATTGGAACTGATTAAATAGGAGGTGCCTCAACACTTGAGTCATTGTGATATACACACCTCTTAGAAACTAAATCAAATCCTTAAGGTACGAAATGAAATACCCTTAGGAACTGTTGAACTGCTTTTCCACTCCACGACTAGCTTATTTGGAAACTAAAACTCGAAAACCAAAGTTCTGCAATTAACTGAGGCATAAAACGCATAAAGCAAATTCATACCAAGAATGTCATCATAGTATACCATGTCTAATTCAATTAAATCATCCATGCACTCTTGTGATTGACGGAAATAGGAAAATCACAATAGAATATCTCTACAATAATGGACTCACCAACTGGTGTACAAATACTAAATGATTCACTAATTTTATCAGGAATAATATCTATGTTCATTGAAACATATGGAGTTTCAAAAGATAAACTCGCTCTTTGGTCTAGACTTGCATAAACAGTTATTTCAAAGACTTGAATCATACTAGTGACAACATCTGGCGAACTCTCATTCTATTGGCGATTGGTGAGAGCATATAAAAAATTTGGTACTTAGCTTGTTCCAGATGTAGCTCCTGTAGGTGTAGTCTTGTCTGGTGCAGCAACTAATGAATATTGGGCTCTATTGTCCCCACTACCATTTCGGCAGGACCCTTTTGTTTATGTTCAAAAGATGACTGGTTGACATAATTTATCTGTTGTCCGGATCTTTTTTTCTTGAACTCATTTAAATCTCATAGCTTTTCTTTCTCTACCTTCTGCACATAGACAATTAACCTCGAAATGTCAAGGTCTCCAATAAGCATTGTTGCACAGATCTCTTTTATTGATAGATGGACTCACCCAATAACAAATAAACTCATTCTACTCCTTATATCCTTAACCATCTCCAAATCATAACGCTATATTTTGGTGATCTTCAACCGATACTCATGCACCGTTAGAGATTTGTGCCTAAGTGTGTGGAACTCATTTACCTTGTCCTTTTATAGATCTCCGGGATAGAAATGCCTCAAGAAGGCCTCCTCAAAAAATATCAAACTCGCATGTGGTGCATCTTCCTCTCCACCCTCATTCCACTTATCAAAGAACGTTCTAGAAGACCCTTGAGTTGATAAGCAACGAGCTCAACTCTCTCAATGTCAGCAACATGTGTCACATCGAACACCTTCATTAGTTTATATGTGAAGATCTTTGCATCCTAAGTAGTGCTCAAACTAGTGTAACTTGGTTGATTCATCCTCAAGAATTCACGATTCCTCAAAGTTTCAGCACCTGCTTGTTGAGCTCAACATTTTGTTAACAAACTTGATTAGTCAAAGACTTACTTAGCATCCTAATTTACTCTACGAATTTGACATTAGAAACTTCTCCGGGGTTGTACTTCATAAGCATTACATACCCCTTGATCTTGTGGTTAAACATTTCTCCTAACTAGATGACATTTTACTGCTCTTTGTGAAGGTATGATTTTCTCAAAACACGCACAATCACAAATTAGAGAGAAACTTTTTAGAGAACGTAGTCTAATGCACAAAAGGAATAGAAAAGAAACAAAGAAATTTCTGAATGTTGTAGTCTCATAATTATGGATGTAGCTCACTTCACATTGATAGCTAGGACTCTACAAACATGGCTTCATAGACTCCCTATGACTCTTAAATGTTGTGCTCTGATACAAAGTTTTTCATGCCCTGAGCCTACATCCTTGACGTTGCTGGCACTCGGAGACCATTGCTTGCCCTATGTGAACCCCTCACCTAGCTTATAGACTTAGCCTTAAACATATGAGATATAAGTCAAATATATATAAGTACTTAGCCTAAATGAAACTCATGTCTTTATACAATATTTTAATTGATAATATTAATACAACTAAACTACTAAATGTCCATAATGCCTTTAAAACAGTGAGATTCATATTGGACATGCCCCACAACATCCTAATAAAGAAAGAAATACTGAAAGCAATAAAAAGAGTCCTTTGTAATTTAAGGAGGCTCACCAACTGACTTATAGTATTCAACTAGATCAATTATGCATTGGATGCCAATCCTCTTTACCTGGGTCGACATCATGATAGAATGAAAAACAGTCATCAGTACATTGAATGTAGGATTATGCAAGTAAGAATATTAAACAACATAAGCTAGAAAGAGTCTGATGGAACTGAAGAACTTTCTTGGGCAAACTCAATATAACAAACTAATTTTAACATAATGCAATTTAAAAACAAGTGCACTAAAAAGAAAAGTTGTCTAAAACATGTTGTAAACTCTGTGTGTATGCAAAGAAACAATAACTCTTAGTGTAAAAATATAATGAACTGATGTTATAATATAATAACTTCTGTTGGAGTTTATCAACCCGACAACAATCACTTAAAAGGTACAATGATGATAAAACAATTTACCTAACACTGCCAGCGCATCCAAAGGTATAATACTAGAACAGACTAATGGATCCACTTGATTATTAGAAAAGGATTCATGTAAAAAGTATGATGCTTTTCTACCAAATTTGGCGTCATGATTTATGGGGCCTGTGAGTTATTTGAACTCTCCCCCAATTCGATACTCAATACTACTCCCAAAATATTTTGACTCTTATGTTTAAAGAAGACATACTCCTTTTGTGATTTGAGAGTAGTGCTCAAAACATAGCTAAACGTCTATCTTAGAATTACCAGTTTCCCTACTTGCTCAAGTTATAAAGCTATTACTTTTTTCTGATAACTAGACCAAAGGTGTCACATTCGTGTTTACTCCCTAGATGTAACCGGTGTCGTCGTCCTATTAAAGGACTAAGACTAACCTTTTAGTCTCATGTCATTATATTCATAGATTTAAATTGCGGAAATTTTTAAAACTTTTTCTACATCTACTTGGATGTTTACATATACCTCTACATACACATAATATAGTCATATCGAGTATACATATACCCTTCGTATAATAGGTTACATAGTCTTCTCTTTTATTGGACATTATTATATAGAAAATATCATAGTCATAAAAGTTGTCTCATCTTATACCATCTATTCAGAGTGTATAAAATTTGGGCATATCCCATACATCAATCTAACAAGACAACATATAGATCATACACAAGGATATTACTCAAGTGAAAAGGATAAAAATGAAAAGAGTCTTTAAGCGCATAGCAAGTCTGTAAGCTAGATAGTGGCATTGACCTTGGATGTTTAGAACATATCCTACTTGAATGAATAAGGGAATACAAGCTTTCTTCAATGTCTTCTTCTAAAAATACTATAACGACCAGAACCAAAAATTTTTGGGACAAGGGAGGAAAATGGGGTTAGTACTCTACATATACTAATTATGAGACCATATGTACATATAATGTCAAAACAAGATTAAAAGGTTTTTTTAGTCAAAAAATGTTATTTTACAAGTTTAAAGGTCCCATGCATAACGAAACAAGTCATACCAATCACCAAACATGCTTACTAACTAAAAAAAGTAATGTGTATCCCAACATACTTGAATCCATAGTTTACTAAAACCCTATCATCAAGGAGTAACATCACAAGTATGAATAAGAGTTAATCATATCATATTAAGCAAGACAACTACTCATGAATCCTCATAAAATCAACAAGTGCAAAGACCAAGCAAATCCCCATAACCTTGCTCAACCAAGTAGAGTTAACAAAAAAACATAATCAATGTTCAACTTCAACAATATAATCCAACTATATATATCCAAAGAATAATCATCATATATAGTCATTTACATTGTCGAATCCACATATTATTATCTTATACATAATTATCATATTCATACCTAATATCAACTTCAGAAAGCTACCATCAAGGTCAACTAGTGCAAGGCATTTGTAGAATCCCATACCCCTACCTAAGCTAAGTTAAACCTCTCAAGTCACCTTAGTTAGTTTATACTTCATTAATTTATTTGAGTTAGAGAACACTTGCCTTAACTGACATAGAACACAAGATCTAAGTGTGAAATCCGGTGTTGTAAAACCTTACACTGATTGAAGGTGGTCTACCGGCCAGAGTAGGACCAAACATAAACGTAGCTTTCTAGGTGGATCCACTAGCTATTCTTCCAATGGGGGATATATAGTTCAAGCCCAAAGCGATAGTAAATTCCCTCCTGATACGAATTTGTAGTTGGGGCCTCCTCTCATGGGAATCCATGAGATGAGTATTACTCTTTGGGAAGTCAACATCTCATAAAGAACTATAGGGAAAATCTTCCAGTTTTGGAAGTCATCACCTCCTATTGTCAACTTCACTCGGTGTTAATCTAAGTGCCTTTATTGAAATATCGTTAAGCCTTTAATTATAAATTATAGCATAGTTTAGGTCATAGGGTCTATTCCTTGAATAATCATCACCAACAATAGCTCAATAAGAATTGCATGAATATAGTCCTTTCATCACAATTCATATAAGTCAGATCAACACATTAACATTTCATTGCATATTAAGACACATTGATAGTTATCACCACCCTTATATCACATAAACCTTAATCAACCTCACAACATAGTCAACACATTTCAGTTCAGCATCATACCACACTATAAATCTTCATACAAGGCATACTCCAATACGATATCATGACTTAACCACAACTAATCACTATTGGAAGTAAAGATAGAGATTCTAAGACTTACCAAGTCTTCCTTATAGTTCACCCTCAAAATATAGCTATCAACCCATAATTCAACAAAATTAGGGGAGTAACATCATTACACAAGCATTAAAAATAAGATACCAAGGCTAATTGCATCTCTATAACACAATTCAACGCTACTTAATAGATTAAGACAAGATACATAGGCCAATTTCCCAATATACTTCACAAGCTAAATCACATCTCAAGAACTACCATGATAGGTCTAAAATTAAATTTAATTTCTTCATAATAACACCATAGTATAGTAATCTTATCAATAACCAAGTCAATTTAATTATCATAATACAATATAGGTCAAGATTACAATCTAGGGTTCGGGGTTGGGGATCATGTTCTTTAATTTATACCAAAACATCAACAATTATCACAATCAAGTTAAAATACATGTTAATTTACCCAATATAACCTAATGTATCATTAAAAATACAATTCATTACTTCAATTACATGATTGGATGAAACACATAAGAAAATTCAACTTTTTAAATCCATTTTGAAGGAACCCTTGGAGGAAAGACTCTCAAAGGTGAATGAGGTCCCATACCATTGATGGTAAATTCATCCCTTTCCGTCCCCCATACCCCTATCCTTGCTAGTCTTAAATAGTGAGTTCAAGAAGAGAGAAAAAGAAAAGAGAAGGAAGAGAGTTTGTATTGATAGTCATTATGAGAATAATTGGGTTTGGGGCCTTTATATGGGATTTTAAGGTAATTAATTAGTCTTCCCTTAATCCTCTAACTAACCCCCGAACCATTTAATTAGTTAAATGACTTAACACTAAAACGTGTAGGAAAATCAACCTCATAGACGGAACCCCGCCGATGGGCCGTCAATGAGTCTACGGACCTAACCCCCTCTGTCCTGCACTATGTCGATGAGTTCAGAGATTGTGCAGGAAAGAATCTTCCACATTTCGTCCAAGTGTGGGACAACAGTGGCACCTAATACCTATTGGTCTACACATGGCCCGTCTTCAGCATCGTTGATGCACACTGCTCCAGCAGTGTTGCCTCAACTACAAGGGTGGTTGGTTTATCCTTGTAGAGTCGTATTCAGACGTTTCAACCTTGAAACAAATAAAATACTAATTATCCACCTTTTTACCTATTTTAATGCATTTTCAAATTCTAAAAGCTAGTCAAAGAGGCTAAGTCATGCTAGTACCTCTTTGAACCAACTTCCAGATGTCATGGTTGTTCTTGGATGTTTTGGTTCTTAAACTCCCTAGATGATATAAGTTCATTAAAATGGACATAAAAACAATATTTATACCACATTACTCCTATGTTAGGATTTACGAAATATCTTGGATTATAAAAATCTTACATTATCCCCCCTTAGGAACATTCTTCCCCGAATGACACCAAAATTCTTTTGAAGGAAGGAATAGACTCAAGACTAGCAGCCCAACCAATTAACAACATCGAATCAACTTAAATCATATCATTTCACCAAGGCAAATTTTAAAATTCTTATCACAACACATAAGACTCAAAACACTACATCATGAGGCATTTACTTGTTACAGCATACATGAGCTCAACATTCATTACATTAGTCAATTAGCACAAAATTCAATTTATCAACATGCTACGTATACATTCATAAAGACTGGCCGTATCAAAATGCACAACTTAACTCAAAACAAGCAAAAGGCAAAATTTCAAGTTTAAAGCCATTTTTCGTTGTAATTTCACTGTGAAGTACTCAAAAATGCATATTTTGTAAATCTTCACCCAAAAATCATGAAACTTCAATACTTAGTAGTATTTATATTATTAAAAAGAATGACTAACCTCAATTATAAAAAATATGAGGGTAACGGAACTTCATGTCGGCCTTGGCCTCCTATGTTGCATCCTCACCTAGGTGATTTTTCCATAACACCTTTACGGAAACCACCTCGTTGTTGCTTAACTTTTTGACTTTCCTATCAAGAATTTGAACCGAAACTTCCTCACAAGAGAGGTTATCCTTGACACAAAGACCCTTAATAGAAAGAATGCAATCGGGATTACCGATACACTTCTTTAACATAAAATTATGGAAAACTAGATGAACTGAAGCCAATTCACTAGGGTGTTCCAATTCATAGGCAACCTTAAAAACCCATTGAAAAATTTCATAGGGCCCACATAATGGGGACTCAATTTCCCCTTTTTTCCAAATCTAACAACCCCTTTTATTGGTGAAATTTTCAAATACACTTTGTCACCTTTTTCAAACTCCAAATCCCTTCTCCTATGATCGGCATAAGACATCTACTAACTATACGCCTTTTGCAACCAGTTCCTAATGATATAAACCTTCTCTATTATCTTATAGATCAAATCGGGACCAAGAAGAGAAGGCTTACCCACTTCAAAACACCCTATAGGAGACCCCCACTTCCTACCATACAAGAATTTGTAAGGAGCCATGGAGATGGATGAATGAAAACTATTAATATAAGAAAACTCTAGCAAAGGCAAATGCTTATCCCAATTCACTTTAAAATCAATTATGCAAGCCCTAAGCATTTCCTCAAGAGTTTGAATAGTCTACCCAACTTGACCACCCATTTGTGGATGACAAGCGGTACTCAACTTCACCTTAGCACCCAACTTTTCAAGGAACGACCTTCAAAACCTAGATCTTAATTGTGCACCCCGATCCGGTATGATGGATAACGGAATACCACGGCGACACACAATCTCATCTATGAAGATCCTAGCATAATCTTCCGCTGAATGAGTAGACTTGATGGGAATAAAGTGATAGGACTTAGTACACATATCCACAACCACCCATATAGAATCATATGACCCTTGGTTCGAGGTAAACCCACTACAAAGTCCATATTGATGTCTTCCCACTCCCAAGTAGGAATCTTGATCTCTTGAAGTAAGCCACCCGACTTTTGATATTTGGCCTTTACTTGTTCGAAATTTGGACACTTTGCAACAAACTCTTCTATGTCCCATTTTAAACCTTCCCACAAATATATCTCCCTTAAATCATGGTATATTTATGTCGAACCCGAATGAATGGAGTTGCGGGACTCATGGCTTCTTCAGGGGTCCAGTCCCTCAACCCATCAACATTGGAAACACACAATCTCCTTTGGTACCATAACACACCATCCCCCCTAAGGAGAATGACTCATTTAACTTTTCGAGAACCAATTCTTTCAACTATTTTAATAGTTGATAAAGGTGTTTTTTGGACATTACCTCAACCACTGACGATGAATCGGAGTTATGATGAATATAGCACTCCCATTAAAAGAACCTTCCAACCTCACCCCAAACCTATCAAACCTACGGAATTCCTTTGCTGGGTTGTTCTTGGCTTCATCAATGTGGGATAAACTACCCATAGTCATACGACTTAGGGCATCTGCAACAACCTTGCCTTGCAAGGGTGATAAAGGACACTCATATCATAATCTTTCAACACCTCTAACAACCTCCTTTGCCGTAGGTTAAACTCTTTTGGGTAAACACATATTGGAGATACTTGTGGTCAGTAAAGACATCAACATGAACCCATACAAGTAATGCCTCAATATTTTATAAGAAACCACCACGACCACTAACTCAAGGTCATGAGTGGGATAGATTCTCTCATGTATCTTAAGTTTCCTAGAGGCATAGGCTATCACTTTCCTATGTTTCATTAGCACACACACTAAACCCACACGGGATGAATTACAATACATAACAAACCCCTTGTACCTTCTCTCTAGGTCAACAACGGAGCAGATGTAAGTCTATCTTTCAATAATTGGAAGCTTTTCTCACATGCCTCTGACCACTAAAATTTATTACACTTTTGGGTCAAAGTCGTCATGGGAGATGCAATGGACGCAAAACCATCCACGAACCTCTGATAATAACCCGCTAAACCCAAGAAACTCCTAATGTCAGTTGGAATCAATGGTCTAGGGTACTTATTCTTAATGGTGACATTGTTAAGTTGGAGGTAGTCAATACACATTCTCAAAGACCCATGTTTCTTCATTACAAATAACACCAGAGCACCCCATGGTGAATGCTAGGCCTTATAAAACCCTTGTCTCGTAAATCCTTGAGTTGGACCTTCAACTCATTTAATTCAGACGGAGACATCCAATAAAGAGGAATTGAAATGGGATTTTATGCACTAGCAACTCAATGCATAAGTTAATTTCCCATTCAGCAGGAATACCGGGAAGGTCATTAAGAAAGACCTTTGGTTTCTCACTCACTCGGTTACCAACTCAATGGAAGGAATTTCAGAGTCTAAATCTTTGACTCTTACTATGTGATATAGACAACCCTTTGAGATATTTTTGCATGCTTTTAGATAAGAAATAATACGGCCTCTAGGAATAGAATTTCACTCTTTCTACTCAACAACGGGTTCATTTTGAAATTTAAACCTCACTACTCTTGTCCTACAATCAATGGACGAAAAACATAAATGCAACAAATCCATACCCAATATAATGTCAAAACCCAACATATCAAGCTCTACTAGATCAACATAAGAAACTCTATTGGGCAACATTATAGGACAATTTTGGTACACTCTTTTTGTAATAACTAAGTCACCCACCGAACTAGACACGATAAAAGGTTCATGCAAAATGTCAGGAAATTTTCAAACTTTTAAGCTATAAGAGGTGCAACAAATGATAAAGTAGCATCTGGATCAAGTAAGGCATATACATCAATAAAGAAGACTTTCAACATATCGGTCACCACGTCAGGAGAAGTCTCTTTCTCACCCCTAGAGCAGAGAGCATAGAAGTGGTTCTTCTTTTGTGCCTCATTATAACCACTTGCTTGAGCTTGACCATTATCCTTGTCTTGACTCTTCAAGTTCCGACAATCTCTCATCTTGTGACCACTCTTGCCACAACTAAAGTAATTCCCCATTCCGACCAAGCACTCACCAAGATGACGATTTCCACACTTGGTACATGTAGGCTTTTTGCTTGGTGAGTTTCCATTCCTTCCCTTTTTAGCTCTAAATTTATTCCCCTTGTCATCAAGATCCTTCGGGAACTTTGATAAAACTTTATTAGAAACCCGCTTCTAATATCTAGGCTTGTCTTGTATTTCAATACTATTCATTGAAGAGCCTCCATCGAATGATCTTTCCCTCTTCGAATCTCTACTCTTTCTCTTTGCCCTTGCCTACTCAACCATTCTTGCATGCACCATAAGATAGTAAATGTTTATGTTGTCATGTAGCATGGCTAAATGGCACTCCTCTTGTAAATCCTCCGACACTCCCATCACAAAATGCCTCACTTGATCTCTAGGATCGTAAACCAACGAAGGAGCATATTTTGACAATTTAATGAATTCCAAAGAGTATTCATGGACACTCCTTCCTCTTTGGCGATGGTTGATGAAATACACCACTTTTTCCTCATCTCCCACGGAAAGAACCGATATAGAAAGGTCTTCTTAAAGATCTCCCAAGTCACCGGCGTACCCCGAAGAGTCCTATTATTCCTTCATTGCACATGCCATGTTCGGGACACATCCTTGAGTTGATAAGTAGCTAACTCGACCTTCTAACTTGTGGACAACCCCATATCCAAAAGTATCTTATAGGCCTTATCAATGAATTCTTGGGGTTTTCATCAACCTTAGACCCGTAGAATATAGGAGGGTTATATCGAGTAAAGTCCTTTACATGGGAAGCCATTGTAGTGACTTGCTGTTGACGACGGGGGATAAGATCCCGATTGGCTTGGGTCGTCATAGCTTGCGCTTAGACGGTGGCGTCTTTATCCAATTCATGAGGGCAGCCCTTATATCTCCATCCATCAAGAGTGGAGGATTGATCGGAGCTTGGTCAACATTAGCATCTTCTTCAAGTGGAGGGACTTGCTCACCATGGGGAGGAGCTCCCACATAGGAAATTTAATCCTCAAGTCTTCTTGTCGCGTTCCATTTTTTTGTTCATTCTTCCTATAAGTACAACAATAGGATTAGAGGCAAAATAACACAATAAGTATACTCTATTGGCACAATATAAGATTTCCAAGAAAGAGATTGATTCCTAAGCATCACATAGATTCCTATTCATAAGTGTGGCGGGCTTCACAATTATGAATACAAACCTACATAAACGGGGAAAAGAGAGAGAGACGTGACTCAATGATATTCAACATCCTGCTCTGATACCAAGTTTTTCACATTCGGGTTTACCCCCTAGACGTAACCTGCGTCGGTGTCATTTTTAAGGACTAAGACTAGCCTCTTAATCTCATGTCATTACATTCATAGGTTGTAATTACGGAAAAATTTAAAACTATCTGTTACATCTACTTGGATTATTACATAGACCTCTACATACACATAATATAGTCGTATCGAGTATACATAGACCCTTAGTATAAGAAGGTTACATAGCCTTCTACTTTTATTGCACATTATAATATAGAAAATACCATAGTCATAAAAGTTGTCTCATCTCATACCATCTATTCGGAGTGTATCAAATTTAGGAATAGGCCTTACATAAATACAACAAGACCACATATAGGTGATACAAAAGTATAGTACTCAATTGAAAAGGAAGGAAATGAAAAGAGTCTTAAATCTCATAAAAAGTCCATAAGCAAAATAGTGGCATTACCCTCGGAAGTTGAGGACCTACCATATTTGGATGAATAAGGGAAACCAAGCCCTCTTCAATGTCGCTTTCCAACAACACTTAAACGACCGGAACCTAAAATATTTGGAAAAGGGGAAGAAAATGGGGTAAGTTCTCCACATGTACTAAGTATGAGACCATATGCACTTATAATGTTAAAACATGCTAAAAAGGGACTTTAGTCAAAACATGCCATTTTACAAGTTTAAAGGACTCATGCATAACCAAGCAAGTCACACCAATCACCTAATAGGCTTACTAACTCAAACAAGTAATATCTATCCCAACATGCTTGAACCCATAATTTACTACAACCCTATCATCAAGGAGTAACATCACAAGTATGAATAAGAGTTAATCATATCATAGTAATCAAGACAACTACTCATGAATCCTCATCAAATAAAAAAGTGCAATGACCAAGTAAATCCCCATAACTTTGCTCAACCAGGTAGACTTAACAAGAAAACATAATCAATGTCCAACTTCCAGAATATAATCCAACTGCATATGTCTAGAGGATAATCATCATATATAGTCACTTACAATGTGGCGTCCACATATTATTATCATATACATGATTATCATATGCATACCTAATATCAACTTCCTAAATCTACCATCATGGTCAACTAGTGCAAGGCATGTGTAGAATCCCATACCCCTACCTAAGCTAAGTTAAACCCCTCATGTAACCTTAGTTAGTTTATACTTCATTACTTTATTTTAATTTAGAGAACACTTGACTTAACTGACATACACCACAATAGCTTAGTGTAGAATCTGGTGTTGCAAAACCGTCCCCTGATGGAAGGTGGTCTACTAGCTAAAGTAGGACCAAACATATATGCAGCTTTCTAGGTGGATCCACTAGATAGTCTTTTTATGGTGGCAACATAGTTCAAGAACTAAGATATAGTACATTCCCTCTTGATACCACATGGTAGTTGGGGCCTCCTCTCATGGTAATCCACTGGATGAGTAATCCTCTTTTGAAGTCAACATCCAATATAGAACTATAGGGCAAAAATCTTCCTCTTTGGGGCGTCATCACCTCCCATTGTCAACTACACTCGGCAATAATCTGAGTCCCTTAATTGAAATGTCTTTAATCCTTTAATTATCAATCATAGCTTAATTATGTCAAAAGCTCTACCCCTTGTATAATCATCATCATCAATAGCTCAATAACCATTGCATGAGAATAGTCTTTTCATCACAATTCATATAAGTGAGGTTAACACCTTAACTTTTCATGGAATATCAAGACACATTGATAGTTATCACCACCCTTATATCACATACACCTTAATAATCCTCATAACATATTAAAGACATTTCAATTCAACATCATACCACCTTATCAATCCTAATACAAGGCATACTCTGATATAATATCATGATTTAACCACAATTAATCACAATTGGAACTAAAGATGTAGATTCTAACACTTACCAAGTATTCCTTATATTTCACCCTCAAGGTCTTACCATAAAACAATAACTGAAACCAATTAGGGGAGAAACATCATCACACGTGTATAACCAATACAAGACCAATTCCAACTCAATAACACAATTCAACACTAATGTGTACCTTAAGAAAATATACATAGTCCAATTTCACAATATACATCACAACCTAAATCACATCTCAAGAAATAGCATGATATGACTAACATTCATCTTAATTTATTCATAATAACACCATAGGATAGTAATATAATCAATAACCAAGTTAATTGAATGATTACTATACAATATAGGTCAAGATCACAATCTAGGGTTAGGGGTTGAGGATCATGTTCTTCAATTTGGACAAGAACATCAACAATTATCACAATCAAGTTAAAATACATGTTAATATACTCAATATAACCTAAAGATATCATTAACAACACAATTAATAACATCAATTTCGTAATTTGATGAAACTCATAAGAAACCTCAACTTTTGAAATCCATTTTGAAGGAATCCTTTGAGGTAAGACTCTTAAAGGTGAATTACATCCCATAAATGTTTTGGTGAATTCGTCCCTTTCTATCCCCAAAACCCCTATCCTTGCTAGTCTTCAATGGTTAGTTCAAGTAGAGTGAGAAAAAAGAGAGAAGGAAGAGTGTTTGTATTGAGAGTTGTCATTAGATTTATTGGGATTGGGGCCTTTGTATGGAAGTTTAAGTTAGTTAATTAATTTCACCTTAAAACCTAAAATAATCCTTCAAAATATTTAATTAATTAAATAACTTTACACTAAAACGTGAAGGAAAATCAACCCTCGCAGACTCCCTGCTGACGGGTCGTTTGAGAGTCCGAACCTACCCCCCTTTGTCCTGCATTCTCTCGATGAGTTCATAGACTGTGCAGGGGAGGGGCTTCCTCATTTTGTATAATTGTGAGACAATGGTAGCACCTACGCCCCGTTGGTCCACACACGGCCTGTCTCCAGCATCGCCAATGCACAATGCTCAGGCAGTGTGACCTCAACTTCAAGGGTCCTCCTCAAGGGCCCTTGGTTGGTCCGTGGGGAGTCGTACCCAGAAGTTTCAAAAATGAAACAACTAAAACACCTTTATCTACCTTTTTTCCAATTTTCATACATTTATGACTCCTAAATGCTAGTCAAATAGGCTAAGGCACGCTAATACCTCTTTGAAACAATGTTCGGACGTTATAGACTGGACGTTTTGGTTCTTAAACTCTCTAAATTAACTAAATTCATTAAAATGGACTTAAAATAGTACTTAAACCTCATGACACCTATGATAGGATTTACGACACATCTCGGGTTTTCAATGTGTTACAGAAGACTCTTTGGAAATCTTAGTTTCTGTTCTTATTTCAATATGAAAACATTTGTTATAAACCTCTTTGGGAATACATAGTCCCCATGTAGTCCTTTGTACGAAGTACTTCAACTTTAGTCTTCACTGAACTTAACTCTTAAGTCTTAAAGCAATGTCAAAACTTTTGTAAAAAGACTCTTGAAAATTTTAATGAAAAATACATGACTTGTCTATCCCAACTTTGATCTTATCTCTTACTTTGAATTTGAATCTTACTCGATCCTTTAATTTTATTATAGATTCAAGGAGTTTTATTTCTTTTTGGAAGTATCTCTTGATGTTTAGGAATTATTTCGAAAAGCTAAACTTATGAAAAATGACAAATCACCATCGTGGAGCAAATCTGCGATACGGAGATGCTACCAGAAGATATTCGCGAGGAGTATGCATTCTGCTCAGTGATGTGAAGTTGATATTTGCTGATTGGGGGGGGGGGGGGGGGACAAGTTTGCGAGGTGAACTTATTTCATAGTAGTTTTCCGACTTTTTCCTTCTTCATTTTTCAACCCCAATTCTCCAAAACAAGAATATGTTTCCTCAAAATCATTATTGATCCCGATACCCAACATTAATACTCATGAGCCTAACACAAAGAAACTAAAAAATCAAAAATTAAGGTCTCAATACTCCAACATTCAAGTCAATTCAAGAACACATTTAAATTTAAGAACAGAAATCAAGAAAATCAACTTTCAACCCATTTTAGAACGAGTTTAACTGAATTAAACCCCTTAGGCACGTGAGTGAACGAACTCAATCGCTATGAGAGACTCACATACCTTTAGGGATCACCCTGAATTTCATGAAAATCGATCGTTTCTTGGAAAATTCTTGTTTCACCTCTTGTTCTCCATTTGCGTTCTTTCTACATAAGCCCTAACGTTAATTCTCAACTTTATAAAATGACCCAAGACTGATTTTTATCCCTATTAATACCTTAAAATGAATTAATTTAATTAGGTATGGAAAATACAATCTTTCCCTTCCCAAATATGGATTGGACTTTCGTTAATCCAACAGTCCAACTTCCGAGCGACATAAATCACTTTTATGGACACGAAACAGTCAAAACATAGTGGCGTTGGAAAGATTGTTCCAAGACCTTTTCAATGATATATTACACTACACCTAGATCCTCCTAAGCTAGGAGTTATGATTGTTTAAAGTTGATCAGACTCAATTTAACTTACTACCAATTTTCCATATTTCCTCATACTTTCAAAAATTATTTTATTTTATAAAGTTCTTAGATTCTTTTTGGCTATTTCAAATTACGAGATGTTACATTACAGGTAATTCAATCCTAACAAATAAACTAATAAACTGAAAAATGAATTAACATTTACTAAAAGTGCATTAGGCAAATATTAAAGTTTAATTAGCAGAAAGAATGATGAATGGATTAAAAAGTGTAACTAATGAAACACCAAGCAATTATCTATAAAGTAAATTAAGTTTAAATCATAAAGGAAACAAACATGTAATATAATAGTAACCAGTAACAAACAACAAAATGAATTAATTTTGTGTTCAAAGTGCATATTACACAATAATAAAATTGAATTAGAAGAAAAAATTAACAAGAAAAACGTAATTGAGGATAGACAAGACAATAAGTTATGGGCTGAATTAAACTTTTATTATTCATGAATAAATTATGTATTATAAGTTTCTGATAAATTATTTTGGTTTGTATTTCTCATAACATGAATGATGTTTGCAATGTGTGTTATACCTATGTTATAAATGTATTACATGTGTTTTCTTAAATTATTTTTGTTCATATAACTATAAAAAAAGGAGTGAAGTTTGTAATATTTATTATAATGTATTGTTCATGATTTTAATACAATATATATAAAATTATGAAACATATCTAATACAACTTTAATAAAATTTCGATATAATTTCATTAACATTAATCTTTTTTCAAGTTTCATTTTAATATTTCTCCTAAAATCAATTATAAAGTTAATCAAACCCTCTTAAAATTGATATATAAACTCCAAACAATATTTTCAATTATTTGTAGGAACTACCTATCAAAACTAATCACAAATTAGTAAAGGATTAAATAATAAATTCAAAATTTGATGTTTTGTAATGACTATCAATGGTGAACTCTTGCTTATGTAATTTAAAGGATTTCAAATTTCTGCAAAAATACTTGACTTTTTACAAGTTTCTGGGCTTTCTGTTCCTCTTTTCATCTTGTTTTTAAATAAAAATAATGACATATGGGCTAAAACTTATTGACAATGGTTAATTAGATGAAAAGTTCAAAGAAGAAGAAGATGAAGAAGATAAATAACAACAAAGAAAGAGACAGTGAAGTAGACGAGTAAAAAAAAGAAGAGATGAAGAAACATAACAATAAAAAGTAAGAAAGAGACAAAGAAGCAGAAGAATGAAAAGAATAAGAGGGAAAAGGGTTGACAAAGAGGAGAAGACGGTACAATTTTCTAAATTTAAAACAAAATGTTATATATAGTTACAAAAATTATGTTGATATATATGGTAATATTTCTATATTTTAGTATATTTATTTGATTTATCTATTATATAAAAATGCCGAAACTATGACGACCAAGGGTTGTATGGAAATTCTATTATGTTCTAAGTTTTTTTTTTCCAATCCTTTCTTCGACACTCTTCTACGCTCTTGTTTGTTTACCACTAACAATGTTTATGCTCTATTCAACAAAGTACACACTTTGAGTTCATTCTTAACAGTGTATTTTATTCGCAGGTAATTTTTCTCTCAATTTTTGCTTTAATCCTCTTAAAATTATTCGCAAATTCCTTAACGGATAGAGTTTCATAAATTTTTTTAAGAACAAACAGATCAAATAATCTATTTTTGTAAATGTTCCAGTATATTCAAGAACTTAACCCTATATGGCTAGATCTATAGTTTTTATGGGTTTATAATAATAATTAGGGAGGCATAGCTCAAGATCACTTTGTGAAATAACAATTGGGGATAAAAGCAACGGATATGTGTTAAGCTCCAGGTCTTTACCATTGTTGTCCACAGATTGACGTTGAGCATCAATTCTTTAACCTCAGTACTACAATCAAGCTTTATTTTCCAAATTTTTTAATCTCTTACCTTGGTACCGATTTAATACCAAAAAATCAAATACTAATTTTTTCCCCTGAAGGTTCTAGTCTCATGAGCCTTTCAAAAACAACAAAAAATCGCTTGCATTCGCCACTTTTATAAACCCTGAAGGTACATTGGTTGAAGCTTTTGTATTATAAGCTTCTTGTACAAGTAAATTTGCTATTTTGAATATTATGTGGGTATGGCTGAATGTTGATGAATCAAATCGTTGTGATCCCGATATTTTTCAGCTCATATATCTTCATGAGGTTGTTTTAAATAAATTTTTGCCCTTCAGTCTCAATTGACAAAGATGTAGCATTAAATGTACTTAAGATTCTTGTAATTGAAGTTCTCGATCATTAGTTTAGTTTTGTGTTATTTCTTAAGAAATTTTTTTTTTATTTTTTTATTCTGTTAATTCAATGCCAATGAGGATAAATTTTATTGTATAGTCACAGATTGCTTTTGTGTGTTTTTCTTATCTGCTATGATCGAATTTGACTGTCAATTAATTTTCTATAGAACTAATAGATAAAATTGGTGTTTATATATCTTTTAAGATTTCTTTCATCCCTAAATATTTCTTATATAATATCAGTAATAGTGCTTTGTGGAATTTGCAAGAAACTAATGAAGCACCTCAAATGATGCTAAATTCCAAGTTCCATTTGTTCCCTTCAATTTTCCTTTCAGTATCATCATTTGCTCTTTGTTTCAATAAGGTTATTTTGTGTTATTTTTTGGTTTTAATCTATTTAGTTTTTAGGTAATGTGAGTTGAGAAAAAGCTATATCATAACGACATGTGTTTATTTAATTATTCGTTGGGTCATATTAAAAGTGAATCACTTCATCTGTCTCTTTTTATGAACTAAACGCCTAAAAATCACCTCTAAGACCGACGAAACAAAGATAATTCATGAAGTTAAAAATTAAACAATAAAGGATAAAAAATTAGATGTGCTGTCATTTAATTTTGTTTTATGAATCTTTTGCATAATTCCCTTTCTTAAATTAATTGAATTGTTCTGTAAGGGAAGATTTCTATTTTTATTCTTTTTTGGTCAACTATAAAATATTACCATAACCACCAAAGAAAGGATAGTGATAAAGAGAAACTAATTCTTATAATTGATAACAGATAAAATCAATTAGATAACAAATGTTGAACAATGTGTCTACACTTTATTGTTTTCTTTGAACCAATAAGTATAGTCTTTCAATGATTTCCTTATTTATCAGTGATACTGCCTCTTCCGCATGTACAGATTTTTCCTTAAACCTCCTCCATTTCCTAGGACTCCAATGTATAGGATATCTCCAGAGATAACTGCCATGTTCTCCTTTTTAAATTTCTTCTAGTGATTACCTTTTATGTTTTCGAGGACCTTCATGATACCAATATTCTGCACTGCTATTTCAGTCCAATGGTACATAGCTTTCAACACATTTGTTGTTCATTTGAATTTCCCGAATTGGTGAACAATATTATTCTCTAGTACGTTATTATCACATATACAACATTCAGTGTCATCAACCTAAAGATGCAATCTCATCTATCTCTCCTGTGTAAGATTTCTCTTTCACTAGAGTATTATATTACAAAAATAATTACTTATTGAAAATAAATTTGCTTCATTGTTAAACCACCAGTAAAAAAGAGTTGGTGTCAATAAAAATAATGACATGAGAGATTAGTACACTTAACTTGAACTCAAGTTCCAAATAAACCATGAAGAGAAAATGAATAAATAATTATCCATCATCACAATTATATACACAAAACAGAGATGAATGTGTAGGTCAGAAAGACCAAATATTACAAAATTATGATCACGTGTCATCTTTCCATGTCCGTTCGATGCCATTTTAGTTCACTTTTCTCCATTCTTTTCACACACCTTATCTCAGAAACTCCGATCAAATATAACTCTATATGTGTGGCGTACCTAGAATCTAGCAACTTCTTTTGACGGCCTACCATTCTAAATTACCCTTGTATTTATATACTGCACTATTAGAAGTTACTTGGTTTAGGAATCATGAAGTTCGTATCTTTAATCTATCATACTTGCTTGCTTAAGGGTTTTTTAGTTTATTGCATGACGAGTTACTTACATTTTGAACCTTTCTCTACGCTTTTAACAATTATTTACTTGGCGTTCACTTTGTAACTGCTCTCTTCATTGAAAATGTGGAAAACATATATCTGAAATAACAGCTATGACAAATCGCAGTAAGACATAAAACAACGACATTGTATTTTATGTGTATTAATGAACTAATCAATAAAGATCTTCACACACTTTCAATAGATATTTTAAGATCCTTAGATAAAACATAAGTATCTTTTAATTTATAGCTTGTTACTTTCTATTTTTTCACTCATTTTGAAGTTCTTTAGTTGACGATTGGTATTTACTTGGTTTTTAAAGGAATTTCAAAACGTCTCTGTAGTATGTGTTCGGGCATAGCAAAGGTTGTCTACTAAACTATGTATTGTATCTCCAACACAATTAAAATAATAGATCAAGAAAGGTTGTGGACGGTAGAACATAAATTAGCTGCTAGAGATGGAATGAGATGGTAAAGGAAGAATAAGGCGCAAGAATTAGCTCTGCAATCTTTAATGAAACTGTAAGTTCTTGAAATCATTTTGATATAGTCATGTGAAATATCAGCAGATTTTCTTACATAGTTGTTTAAGGTTCCTCCCCATTCCAACTGGCCGTGGTTTAGTGTTTATGTGATTATGCCTTGTTATGGTTACAATTCCTTATATGCATGCTCCATATTATTTTGTTAAAAGCGTTGATAGGCAATGGAATCATTCTGCATCATTTTAGTGTATGAGTAAGTATGCTACCCAACAGGTCACTATGTGTAACTCCATTAGGGTCGTTATAAAAAATTACTATTTTTATTGTATAGAAACATGAAGATCTAGGACGACCTATGACATAAACATAAATATACTCAATAATGAAGAGTAATAAGGTCATTATAAAATACTAATTTTTTAGCAATTAACATGTATCTCTTCTATTTTCCTCACAGAATGTTCTTAGAGATTACTCAAGAAAAAGAATGGGCAAATTTATCAGATCTTTCCGCCCTCCTTTCTCTAGACCTAATTTTTGATCTATCTATTTCTTAGACATCTCTCCAGATGCAACTAAAGCCGGAATGGATTGTGTGAATGGCTTAATTATTTGTATATATAATCTATTTATACTTAACAATAATAGAAATTTGTAGTAGCTGTATAAACTTTAAAAATCATATCTAGAAGGATTGTAACTTGTCGTATTTTACAATTCATAAGAGTAAGCATGATGAAATTTTTCTGATTGGTATAAAAATAGCCTCGGGAGAGATTTTAACATGTCATATTTTTACAATTGTGAAGAATAAGCATATGTTGGAATATGCATTTCATAAATTATTGTTTCTTTCTGATGAATGTATTATAATTGGTGCAGGTAATTGATGCTTTAGTCATTAAAAGAAATGTCCAATTGCGTTAGTAAAACTTGAAGCGGAATGACAAAGGAGTATGCATCGTACATTCTGCAATTACCAAAGTTTATGTTGTCCGTCAATTTACATTTGCTTGCCAAAAAGGGGAAGCAGCAGTTGTTTAGTCGGTCAAATTCATATTTGGATCCACAAACATAAAAATAGTTATGCTTACTCAACGAAGGGAATGCTCTTTGAAATCATCTTGTTTTTTGGTGTTGTATTTTCTGTTTGATCTTTTTTCTCAATTTTAGCTATTGTTTTAAGAATCTTTTTAGATTTTTCAACCTGGTTGAAGCGGTTATATTTTGAGTGGCTTTCACTGCGACAAATTTCATAGAGACAAGTCAAAATGCAATACTGATTTGTTGTGAGTTTTAACCTCTTGCTTGTTCTCCTATGCTTTAGTGGTTAATTTCTAAATTAAAACTTATATTCTTTTAAATCCAATCTTTTAACATTTTAGGTAAACAAAGAAAACGAAAAATGTTGGATGTACAAAAGAAAAACATGTTTTATTCCATGGTTTAGAGTGACAATTTGTTAGAGATTTTTCAGGATGTAGAAAATTATTTTTCTTGTTAATTCTTCTTATGTTGTGGGAATTTTCTGCATAACAATAGTCTATAATTATGCAGACAAAAACTCAAATATAAATGATCAGGAAGTAGAGATACACAATGCAGAAATATTTGAAGAATGATATAACTGACATATTAAAATCTGGAATGAATGTAAATGCCTATGATAGGGTAATTGATCTATCAGAATATTCTGTTATTTTATCGCTTATTTTTATTTTATATGACCTACGTGTTCTCCTATTCTTTGGTGGTTAATTTAATTAGTGTTTTTGTATGTGCCTGTTAGTTTTTGCGCATCATATGTTTTCTTATACTTGATTATCCTAATGATCTAATGAGTTCTCTTCCTCACAACGCAACTACATTGAGTTGGCTAATTTATATGAGCTTAAGGAAAAAGAAAATGTTGAGTGAGTTTATTTTCGGTTATTACTGATTGAGAATATAAATTTTGTCCATTAGAAAGGCGTAATGATCTAAGTTGGTGTTTTGCATAAGTATCGTGCCAAGTCAAACAAGGTCATATCATGAGTTGCAATTATCATGCCTTCATTAGCTCTAGAAAAAGGTTAGCAACCACATATATTTCCTTCTCACAAATATTTATGTAAAAATGAGAAACTGAATTTACTTGTCTATCATGATTTTCCTTTATTACAAATAAACTGATCAAAGATACCTTGAATTTAAATCCACTTAAATGTATATCTCATTTTCTCCTTTTCCAAGAAAAAGAAGAAATAAAACAAAAAAGTTAATTGGTTTAATGTGTTTATAGATATTAGTTGTGTTTAGTCGGCTACTTATCTGCATTTGCATTTAGGTTCTCATTCATTATCAAAATACAATTTTATGGCAGCGTATATTTGTAGTAGAAATCCACAAGTTTCTCACTCTCCATTCTGAATCATTTGGTATTTAATACTAGGTAACAGATAAGATCTAATTTGTGTGCACAATTTTATATGAAATTTTCTTTGCAAGCGGAATGATTATCTCCATGAGTGGAGTAAAATGACTTAAAATATGACTGAAAACATTTATAATGTAGTTGTGATGTCTTAAAACTGAAAATAAGTGTTTGTATGCACATGTTTGTTTATTGCTATAATTTGACCTTCCTTGATAATGCAAAAAATTTAAAGTTGTAGGTGCGACTTAATTGTATTTTCATTGGAATTGATCCTGAGAAGTTTGTTAATGTTGAATTAATTTTTATTGCATTTACTTCATCTTTGTGCGAGAATGTATAACACATGGTAATTTCCGTTCACTTTGGAGAAGTCCATTACTTTAAAAGTTAATCAGATATCTTGTAGAGTACAATCACATCCTCTCCATTATTTGCTCCAATATTTCTTGAATTCTAATTGAGAAGGTAACAAAACTCGCTTTTTGAATAGTATTAGTTACTTGATTATGATGTATTGTTTCGTGATCATGTAGCATAGAATAAATTGACAATTCCAAAATTACAAGTAAGTTTACTGTATTTTAATCAATATTTACGTAATAATAATCAATTTCCTTCTTATAATGCATGTATTTGATAAGATTTGAATGTGGATACTAAATTGTGAATATTTGATAAACTTACTATTGAACTAATTGTTGAAATGTAAAAGAAAAATGATGGTGCATATCACTTGTTTTTAATATGATGTGAATTCTTTTATTGCACAAGCTTAGAAATGTGATTTCATAAAAAAATTTGAAATTGTATTTTTGAAATTAAGTTTACTTAAAAAAATGTATTACTACGTTGGATCTCAAACATATTTTATAGGCAGATAAAACACAAGTAAAATTATATCTGAAACTTAAATATTGGGCCCGTGCTTAGCACGAGCATAAATGCCTATCTAGTATACATATATATAACAACTTCACACAACTTAGCATGAGACACACGGGCAATGAACGTGCCCATAAGTACTAATTCTTATAAACTTAAATGGCTAGAGGAGGCAAACATAAACTCTAGCCAAACCCAAAGTAATATAAATTGGCCCCTACATAATCTTGGGAGAAAAAAAACTTACATTCCCATAAATTCTAAACAATCTACCACCTAGTAATGTCATATCCCTACCCAATTAAACTATCTTAAGGGACCATCTCCATCACATAAACTGGAAAATGACCTTTCACATGTAAATAGCACAAATAAAAATAAAGAGCCTGGTTAGGTAAATGTTATATCTACACGTATTCCTAAAGAAGAAAGGTTATTTAAATATCAATTATTAATTTGATATTTCAACCCATAAAATTTATAGACCCGAAGTAATATCAAAACTTCCAAATAAAAAGTATCTACAATTAATATTTCTTTATCTCGTAAACCATCACCATAAATTTACCTCTTTAATAGTAAGACTAAAACACGTATATGTTCACACTATTGACAAAAACAACAAACTTCCTCTTCTCGCCCAATCCATCATCTATCAAAACCAACAAACTCCATCTTCTCACAGATTCTCTTTATACTAGTGAATGGGCTATCTGCGGGAATAGTCACCATTATGTGACATCATTTTTAGCTTTCAACAGAAATCCATCATCATGGGTCGTAATGGGGCTCCAAGAATGATCAATACCTTTGAATATCTAAAGACAAAATCAATAAATGGATCTAGTTATTCATTACTAATCTATACTAGAACAAATAGTGTCGGAGGGGATAATGGTAGTCGTGGAGACGGAAACACGTGCAATGCATGTGTCTAGAAATACTTATCCATATAAACTTCAAAGCCAAGTGGAGGGAAAAAAAACGACTCTACCCCAACCCCAACTAATGATAATTTTGACCTGTCACGACCCGGATTCAGGAATCCGGATCGCAACCGACGTTGTTGACCTCTCAAAGATCGCTGACAAGCCTTATCTTGCATTCATCACATTAGTCTAGTTAAATTTGTGGAAAATTTAAAACTTCATGTGTATGAAGTCTACATAGACTTCATATAATTATTAGATAGAAAAATCATATACAAAGCTCAACATAAGAAAACAACCATCTAACATAAAGAATCAATTCGAAACAGAAGATGAATATATCATATATAGTTTGCAAAACATGGCCTTATTACAAATCTTCAAAATGAAGGTGAGAAAAAAACACTAGGGACAACATCCACTAGCTATGTCTAAAACTAAGACTAGACTAAATCTATAGCATCCTCGAAATCATGAGGACCTACCAAATGGTTTGGAGAAACGCTAAAGTCCAAACCAATGCACGTGTCGTGAACCTGTCTTCTGACCTGCACCTATAAAAATAGTATATAGTAGGGGGTTAGTAAAACACTTGTACTAAGTATGGGTGTATGCACACATACACATAAAGCTATGCGAGATCAATGAAAGTTCTTCCTAAACGACATGCTATTTCTGGAAAGTCTAGTCACTACACTTTCTTAATTCATTGGTTGTGAATTACGGTATGAATTTTATGTGTTTTGTTGCATTAAAATCACAGAATTCATTTTCTATATGATTACAATATATTAGTATCATCCACATAATTTTAGAACAACTCGAGCGAAGATTTAAGATTTTGATCCTCTTAGGAGGAGAGCTCCTCTTTGTACACATAGATTATTTTTCAATCTTTTTATTCTTTTTGTTGTGTAGTTAAATAAATCCTTTTGGTCCTATGTTTTACTTACAATTGCAATGATTCATTGTAGTCCCATACCCATAGTGAATCGATGTAACTAATCCAGGGATTAAGGAATGATTTCCCTTCCTTATAGTGAGTCATTCCTTACACTATATATTCATTACCTTTCATAAGCAATTCTCTATTGATCATGCCATTGATTTCATTACTTTCATGTTTTATATATTATACATTTCATATACATGAGACTTTGGAATCGTTGATGTAGCATATGACATCTCAAGTGAGGGCCCCACACATGCGACCTCTACGCAAGGGCCTTCTTTAGCAAACACAGAGTATGCTTCATTCGTTCATTCGTACTTCACATTCTTTATTTCATTCATTCGTAGGCTGATGTAAAAACCTGCTATACCTAGGATGAATTTTAAGACTCTCATCGGGATCATGAAGTGCAATGACCAAGAATGACCTAGTGTCATTACTTTTATTTGATTTCACCTCCTGATTGTCTTGCACAAACTCCTTTGGTATCGTTCATTTCATTATCTTTCGTACATTGAGGAACTCCAACCTAAACCGACATTGATCATGTGAGCATCATGAAATCAAGTGTCTCCCCCACACCGAAAAGAGGTGGAATCACCGTCCAAAGTGACCCAAAACATGCTAGCGCACATGGGAATTGAACCTCGCCAGATCCCTATGTTTACAGCATAGGTTCGAACACTAGGATATATAAGGATACCCATACCCGGCTAAATTCCGGTAAGTCTCATTTCATGAGACATACGTGAACATCCGTCGTTCCAGATAGAAGCCATCACCACTCATAGCTAGCCGATCGGTGCTTAGTATAAAGTTTCATTTTATTCAACTCATACATCATGGAAGCTGGCTTCTAGTATGAGCACATCATAGCTCAATACATGAATCTCATCATTAGTATTAGGTATACATCAGTCTCAATACTTTCATTAAAGTGTACATAGAGACTGGTCTCTTTATTATCTTTACACTATCATAGGTGAGTATGTTTTGGTAACATTTACCTAAACTATTGATGACTTGTCATACTTTTCTTTACATTGATGAAATGTGAATTGTCCTTACACAACATCTTTGGTGCTAATGAGACTTGTCTCACACATTCTAACACCTTCATTCGTCAGTATTTTCAACATAGTACCTTAGATATAAGTGAAGCTTGTTTCACTTCTTTTAGCACCTCATTCTGGTCACTTTCTTAACTTACACATCTTTAGTTATGTTATTACTCATGTTACTTGCTTACTTTCGTTTGATAGCTTCATATCATCGCTTATAAACAATGAGACTTCACTCAATGAATTACATATGTTAATAGTTCATTTGGTTAGGGCATGTTGGGACTTGTCCCAATGATTGGCATGCCTTTGGATATGGATTCATTAAATTACCTTAGATGTTCTTATATTGTCATTTCAATACTTTGGCTTTATATGATCGGCACAAAATAGTATTGGCCTAGAAAATTTGAAAACTGGCTTCATATTTATTGGCACAAGCCAAAGTTACACTCATTCATGTTTAGTTTTGTATACCTTAGCCATTAGATAATCTTTTAATTATTTAAATATAACATTATAGCAAATTTGATTCATCACTCTTAGACGATGTACAATTAGCCATTTCAATAGCATAAAACAGGCAATTCATTCAAGTATATTTTCATGAAATCATTATCCAATTCTATTACATATTTTTAAAGTAATGTTTACACAAATTTATTGGCATAAGCCAAACTTTCACTATACTTGAACTTTTAATGTTTGATTAACTTACAAGAACAATTCAATTCTTTGTTTGGCCAAGCTATGAAGTTATTTTAGCATTATAGATTCATGAACTAGCTTTGATTCTTTATGAAATTTATAACTACTTATTCAATGCTATTGAGTTCACAAGTTTGTGTGGATAGGGTATGTCGGGTCTTGTCCAATTGATCGGCATACCCTACGTTATGGTTTAATTGATGTAGAGATTGGTATCACTTTGTTAGTATAACTTCACACATTTTGGGAGATAATATTTTGGTCATAAACCAAACTTTCACATATGGTGGTCATTTAAACTTCATTTGTTGTAAGCCAACATTTTTACATTCAATTAACTTATAATTATCATTGAATGAACAGCCTATAACAGTATACTCAACTTCATAAACAACTCATAAGAACTTCATCTTTCTCGAACACAAAACTAAGCATTATGTCTTTTCTTAATCTGTGTAACTAATCACTCAACCATCTGAATTCAATCTATAGACCTCATTAATCAATAATAAATAAAGAACTTATATAATCAGGTAAAACCACATACCAAAAACATGTTCAAGATTACATCTATATACTTAGAGAATCGAAAACAAAGATAACTAGACAGATGTACGTTCAACAATATTAATGGAAAACAACCCTAGTTTCAAAATTTATGAGTTTGAAACTTTTGAAAAGACTCTTGGAGAAAGAATGTCATGAGACAAAACCCATACTTATTCGTAAATTAATCTACGAAGACCACCTTGAAAAAAACCTTGAAGAAACCTTGAAATCGTCGTCCTAGAGAGATCGATAAATCTTTTTCTATTTTTCTTTCGTTCGTTGCTTGCTATTTTTGCGTCGCCTTTTTTATGAGTTTGAACGTGATTTTAGGTTTAAGAACTGATTTTGAATTATAAAACTTAGTTTTAATAAGTTAATTTAATAAACTAATTAACCAATTACCAATAAGCCCCTCCTAAGTTGATTAAACATTGGAGAATATAACACTTAGTCAAGTCTGGAAATTGGTGTTGACTATGGTTTCGGTCAACATTTTAACTTTTTATTAATTAATTAAATCCTTTATTTAATTAATTTAGGTACCTAGGGTAAGTACTAAAGTACCCCTGAGTCATTGTAACCAAAATTAACCGTTTTGGACCATCCTAAGTGCTAGGATGTTTCATGAGTTGTACTACGTTAGTGTAAGAATTTCGGTTTCATCATTTAAAATAATTATTTAAATTGATAATTTGATTAATTAGGTACATAATGTAATTACTAAAGTATACTTAAGTCGTTAGGACAATAACCAATCTTTTGAATCATCCTAGGTTAGATAGTAGGTTGTCTTTTTCTTGATTTAACCAAAATCTTTAAACTTCTTTGTGATTTTGGTTTTCACCCTTTAAATTAATTAATTAATCTTTTAAATTAATTAATTAAGTATCCTAGGGTACTTAATAAAGTATCCCTATGTTGTTATAACGATAACTAACTCTTTGGACCATCCTAGATTAGGTACTAGGTTGTCCCTTTCTTGTCTTTTAACCAAAATCTGAAAATTTCATTTGTAGTTTTGGTTTATCCCTTTTAAATTAATTAATTAATTCGCTAAATAAATTAGTTAGGTAACCTAGGGGAATAACTAAAGTACCCCTAAGTTGTTGGGACCATAACTAACCTTTTGGACCATCCTAAATTAGGTACTAAGTTGTCTTTTTAATTAGTACTAGGTTAGTGTCAACCCGGTTTTGGTCCTAGATTGTCGGGTGCACTAATGGGTCCTTTTGGTTAGTACTAGGTCATTTAGCTATTTGCGGTAGTATTTTAGAGTCTAAAATTTGTTAGGAAGTTAGGTCCAACATGGAGTGGTCTCTTATGCATATTTTTGTCTATTTAACTGCCCTAACTGAATTCGGTTAGGGTGGTCCCCTCTTTTGGTTCTTCTTCACATGTCTTGCGCTGTGCTTGCACATACGTTGGTTGTACTTTCCTAACTAACTATAATTTATGGTTCCTTTGGGAATTTTTACTCATTATCCCAAGGATTCTCAATATGTCCTTGGGCACTGCTTACTCTACATGACCATTTTAATTGATTATGTAACATGGTATCTAGGATTGACACTTGGATGCCTCATATCTTTTTGTGAGTTAAAGGAAAAAGCATTTTAGTTTAGGGTATTCATTGAAACTAAATTTATTGAACAACAATCTTCGATTGGGGTATGACAATCCAAAAATTATATTTCTTATTCGTATATATAAAATTGGCAAATATCCCTTAGCCAATTTTTCTATACTATGCCCAACATTTCTCAATAATGGGAATTGGGGTGCCTATGTACCCCTAATAGGCTATCCTAAGGGCATACTGGCTCTTCATTAGACATATGATTTTTCGTAATGTTACAGGACCCTACATTATTTGGGATCAAAATACTTACAGTCCCATCAATCCTAAATAATCATTACTTTAAAAAAATCCTAAATAATCTACAATTGAGTAATCTCATATCCCTTCTACAAAGCAGATTAAACTATCTTAAGGGATCATCCCCATCACATAAACTGCAAAATGACCTTACACATGTCAATAACACAAATAAAATGAAAGATTCTGGTTTGATAGACGTTACATTTTCCACGTATTCCTAAAGCATAAAGGTCAATTTTAATATTAATTACTAACTTAATATTTCAAAAAATAAAGCCTAAACACAAAAAACAATATCAAAATTTTAAAATTTAGAGTATCTACAATTCATATTACTTTCTCTCTGTCATGACCCAAAACGAGTGGTGAGTAGCACCCACACTTAACCTCCTAGGTGAGAGAACCAACAAATCTAAACTCCAGCATATACCAATAGTTCAACTATGAATAACAAAAGTAATTCGGAAGATCCGAAACTTATTAATGTAACAAATTAAATAAGCTTCTAAAGTTTAACACTTATTATCCCAAAAATCTGGAAGTCATCACATCAAGGACAACTATCCTCAAATTACCAAGTCTAAGAGTATTCAAGAAACCAAAATAAGAAAAAAGAGGGTATATGTCCAAAATTCAAAGACATCAAGACGTGAATGAGAGAATCCCGCACGAGCTAGAAATAATAGCTCACCCTATCTCTAATGTGCTGGAGACTGGCTAGAGATGAGGGTGAGTCGAAGTCGATGGAACACTTGTTGCACTCCACCAAATAACAAAGGAGAAAAAACAAGTATGGTTCAGTACAAGGAATACGTACTGAGTAAGTATCATCGGTCAATCAAAAATTGAAAATAATATATAATGAACAACAGTATGAACTCAAAATAGTACTTAGCATGTGATAAGCTTCTAATAACATGAATAAGTGACAACTGCAGAAAGTACGTACTCAATAACAATATCAAGCACACACGAGGACCGATGCCTCCACACCACATTCGTTGGGGTATGGGTTCTTTGATATTGAGCACATTAAATTAATTCCATATATGTTACTGTGTCAGAAGGCGATACTCTGATCCAATTATACCGTGTCGGAACATGATACTCCGATCCAATAATGTCATTAATTTATCATTTATTATAACCATTTTAAATTCATTAATAATATTTCATCAAGCCCTTTTTATTCAAGGCATCACTTTATTAAAGAGGGTTCCAGATAATAAATTTCATGGTCTCAGGATTTAAGACCAATCACAAAATACACAACAAAGCCACACAATCACACAATCAAGTAAATAGAAAACTTCACAATATCATTCAATACATATCAATCAATATTAAGAGTTTACTATCAAATAACATAAACCATAACCTACCTCCACCGAAGAACCAAAGTTAAGCAATACTTCTCAATTGTTTTTCCATTCCTCAATGGTTCAAGACCTTTTCAATCTATAATGTATATATGCATATTTTTAAGTTAAAGAGTTTATAAGAACTCATATAATTTTATGTCTATACCAGACCCAAAAACTCACCTAATTTTATAATAAATTTCCTAAAGTTCAAACCTAAGTCAAGTCTTAATTCCTCCGATTAACATACTTTTAATAAAATTTAAACAATTAGATAAACCTAATATTTAATACCCATATTAATTTATCAAAAATATAATTTTTAATTTAAAAACAAAATATTAATATGTATAAAAAAATGAAAGTCACTGATCATGACCCAGTGCAGACGGACTAGCAGTAACCCCCACCCCTATTCCTATACAGCAGTTTCTGTCCAATTTCATACGCATATAATATATATATATTTATATATATATATATATATATATATATATATATATATATATATATATATATATTATAATACAATAAACTTCCTCACTTTCTTTACAATTTAATACACATATAATATATATATTATAATACATTAAGCTTCGTCACTTTGTTTCCAATTTCATACACATATAATATATATTATAACACATTAACTTTCCTCACTTTCTTGTTCTTCTTAATGTGCAAATTCACAACTACGCCTACAATCCAACTTTAATACTTCAATTTCTCCTCCAATCAATAAGTATTAACGCCACAATTATGTTAACCCTGAGAATTAGTAGCTCACTGTTTAAGAAGGTGCCCAATTTTGACAATTTTTAATTATATGTTGGCAAATAAAATTCAATGATTACAAAACTTCATCACTTTCCAATGCAATTAAATAGTATTAACAAGAATTAATACGCACCAAATAATTTATTTTTTATAAAATAACTTTGAGAATTGGATGAAGTTTTTACCTCTTTCCTGTCGGTCTGTGTCCATGGCCCCGACAACCAAAAACAAGTGTCTTGAACGGTTTGTGGTATCACCAAGAAAAATATTAACGCCTACTTATTATATGACTAATTATAAAAATGGTAAAAATAATCTACTATTTATTTTATGTTATCTTCTTTAACCACAATGTATATTAATTATTAGAACTACCCCACTAATTTTATAATTATTATTACGAATAGTCCAAAGTACCCATTTAGCATCTAACGAAAAATATTTTATGAATAAAAAAAACTCAAATATTGAAAATGATCAAATGGATTGTTACATTAGATACCAATTTACCCATCGTTCGACCTCGAACAATCAAAAGAAGGCAATGGAATAAAGGGTAGTTGTCTCTCTATTATTCCAAAATATTAATATCCTTATTCCAAAATATTAATATCCAAAGTCCCATATCAAAAGTATCAAACAAACCAATTGGAGATCTACACCTCCTCCCATACAATGTCTCAAATGGGTCCATCTTACTACTTTAAGGATAACTATCGTTTTATGTAAACTCAACTAACAACAAAACGATTCTCAAGTAGACTTTTCATTTGATCGATTCTACAACTAGATCTCGACACAATAATCAAGATTATATCCCACATTACCCTGATAAAATCCATAATCAATATTGGTTACAGTCAAGAATGAACCTTAAAAAGCCACTACACACTTATAATCCACATATACTTGATTTATCGAACCCCAAATTCGCTGAAGTCAACACTTAGGAAAATTGTTATTCACTCAAATTATTTTGTAAACTATAAGTTCGTAACCTGTATTCACCATCAAATGTCTACATAACGCATCTTACATTCTATGTAGTCCCATCAATAGGGCAATATAAACCCAACTCTAAATTCCTAATAACCATGTAGAATTAGATCTCACCTTGTACATCATTCTTACGTCATCTATCATAATTTGAGAAATTTAATCCCAAGTAAACACTAAAATTTTCATACCTTACCATTTGTCACCCAAACCAAAACTCAATCTTTATAAAAGTAAATGATAAACTCTTAGTAAGTTTGTGTGGAACTAGTCCACACGTCATAGTCATATCTAAGCTTATAAGAGAAAATTCATACAACATTCGACTTTGATCCGTGGGTCTACATGAGAGGTTTCATTACTTCGCCTTTCTTAAATTCTTCCCATGGTGCAAAATAATACTCTGGACCTTTCTTTAGACCAGATTATTGTTAATAACTCTAGCTCGATTACCAATTTAATCCTTTTACTAACAACCCATGACATTTTACCTTAGATTGTAAACCAACACTATTAAATGAAACCTTTTCTCTTGTTCTTTAAAAAGTCAAAAGTAACAAACTTTATGATCAAAATCATGCATAAGTCCTTCTGAATACTCAAATAACCAATTCAATCGACCATTTATTATCTTACGTATTTATATCTTGATAAAAATTTATATCACTATGAATGTAGAAAAAAGATAAAAATATTGAATGTGAATCCGAATGTGTAATCCAATCCCCTTATATGTCCATATTAGCTCATACCATCAAGACTGTTATGAATTCATGTATCTCGGCTTTTCATTAACCGTATCCCTATCGATCTTATTATATCCTACACTAAATACAGATGTACTCATTACCAAACTCAACCACTAAAGACCTTATCATCACACTCAATCTGGACGTATGTACACTCTTTTCTAAAGTCTTTTACAACACTTTTTAACCAATATGACGAACACGTGACACTATTTCCATAATAAGAGCAAAACAGATGAAATCACGTGCCTCTGAATCCAATTTCTAATTCCTATGAAGATATCTCTTTACACCTTACAATTAGAAAAAAAAATATTTTGATCGCACCTCTTTCTTGAGGTTGCCTTACATTTCATTAATTATTATATTGGTTCCATTATGACTCTAGTTCCTTTAGATTATATTTGAGTGGTTCCCCAACATATCTTAAAAATTTCCATACAACCACATTATTCATCAAAAAATGAAAAAACACAACATTATATGTTCGCAATTCATTCGTACCGTACAAAACTCGTATAATTAATAATCCTTATTATATAATTTCATCACAATCACAATCAATCACTAACCCCTTATCATCATTATGAAATCTAATCACCTGCATTGTCTTAAATTAATATTTCTCTTATTAAATATTATACTAAAAAAATTCATAATACACACTATAAATACAATATCTTTACAATTTTAAGGCAAAAATATCCAAACACAGATGTTGTTCAGAACCAAAACAAATGATCTTGCGGATATTCGAATTCAATCTCCACCATTAAAATCAACCACCAAGATGTCAGAAACACTTAGTTTAAATTTTAGCCCAATCCAACGGTTAGTTAATTGACAAACACGATCTGAAAGTTGCTGGTTGGAGAAAAAGTTATGCAGCAAGATTAATCTTTTTCTTCTCTCTTCTCTCTTGTTGAAATCACTCGCAAAACCTTTCTTATGTCCTAATTTGTTTCAAGATGGATAAAAATGTGTAGTTCAATTTTTCTCTTAAGACCATCCTCTATTTATACAATTGTTTTTTTCCTTACAAAGTCAAAATCAACTACTAATAGGATTACAATTTCAATTCTTTTCCTAATAGATTTGGAAACCAAATAAACAAAATAATTTCAATACTTTTTCAAGTAGGATTAGGCCTATTGTCCAACTCTTAAAGCAAATACTAAATTCGATATAAAAATCTGTGAACCATTTTGAAGACATTGTTACCACTAAAACTAATTCTATGAGAATTTCGATTCTAGTACAACAAATACAAATCATATAGGTCATATATCACTTTTTATTTTTACCATCACTCTTAGATAGACCTTTTCATCATCAATAAGTGAACCTTTTCCTCGATATAATACCTTATACTCAAGTATACCAATCAAATTTAAGGGACTAACTCAATTTTATAAGTATTTTCTTACTATTATCTTCAATATAGTTCAACCAAGTATACTCTATAGGACTTTCTTTCCCTATAAGTTTTTCATCCTAGTTTGAATCTACCTTTTGAATCTTAAGATAAAATCGTCAATCCTCATTCATAACCCTCAAGATACGTTTTCCAATATAAATGCACTAGTTCCATACCAAAGATCAACCACTAGAATACATCATACCTACCGAGAAGATCATATCCAAATAGGCCACACATTTCTACAATTATACATATATACACACTTAATCTATAAAATCGTAGTAAAGATTCTTTCTTTAATTGACTCAACAAAATTTCATTATTCACTAAGCAATCCATATACCTTATGAGAACTTAACTAAATATATTTTTCAAAGTAATGATAGTCATTACTTAATTGTTACTTACGAACTTTTTGAATGTCGTCACCTTGGAAAAGTTATCTTGCTTTACTCCATCTGCCAAATATCCATTAAGATCCGAAGAATATACGTCTCCATGAAAAAGCTACAAAATGCTACCCATGAAGAAAAGTGGTTTCAACCTTAGAAACGTAATAAAAAGATCATACTAGTTACAAGTAATTACATGTCTATAGTGAATCATGGAAACATATCTATTTTTAAGGACACATACTCTCTTGCTGGTGCTTGGTGTTTCTAAATCTAAAACTAATCATATGCGAAATAGAGTGACAAAGGTCAGATACCAATTTGTGTCACCTAGATACCAATTGTACTCAAGTAGTAGCATGAAAGAAAGAAAGAATAGAGTTTTCCTAGAGTCTTATAGTCTCTCAAAGAAAAGTAAAGGCGTCCTCATACCGCTCCTCAAGACTCTACTAGACTTTTCCTTGTGTGATGAGATCAACGAACCTAACACTCTGATACCAAGTTTGTCACGATCCTACATGAGTCGTGAGTGGCACCCACACTTAACCTCCTAGGTGAGCTAACCAAAAAATATAAACCCCAACATATACCAATAGTTCAACTATGAATAACAAAAATAATGCGGAAGATCAAAAACATATTAATGTAACTAATTAAGTAAGCTTCTAAAGTTTAACACTTATTATCCCCAAAATATGGAATTCATCAAATCAAAGACATCAATCCTCAAATTACCAAGTCTAAGAGTATTTAAGAAACCAAAATAAGAAAAAATATGGTCCATGTCCGAAATTCAATGACATTAAGATGTGAATGAGAGAATTCATCACAAGCTAGAAATAATAGCTCACCCTGAACTATAATGTGCTGGAGACTGGCTAGAGCTGACGTCCACTCGAAGTCGATGGTACACTTTATGCACTCCACAAAAGAACAAAAGAGAAAATACAAGTAGGGTTCAGTACAAGAAACACGTACTGAGTAGGTATCATCGGTCAACCCAAAATAGAAAATAATATACAATGAACAACAGTATGAACTCAACTATAGTACTTAACAGGTGATAAGCAACAAATAACATGAACAAGTGACAACTGAAGCAAGTACGTAATCAATCACAATATCAAGCACACACGAGGACTCATGCCTCTGCACAACGTTCGTTGGGAAATGGGTTCTCTAAGATTGAGTACATTAAATTAATTCCATATCCTTTTCCTTTAATTTTGATGTGTCAGAACGTGACACTCTAATCCAATTATACCGTGTCAGAACGTGACACTCCAATCCAATAATGTCATTAATTTATCATTTATTATAAAAACTTTCAATTCATTGATAATATATCATCAAGCCTTCTTAATTCAAGGCATCTCTTCATTAAAGAGGGTTCTAGATTATAAATTTTACAGTCTCGGGATTTCAGACGAAACACAAAACACACAACAAAGCCACACAATCAAGTACATAGAAAACTTCACAATATCATTCAATGAATATTACTATCAAACATCATAAACTATAAACTACCTCCACCGATGAACTGAAGTTAAGCAATCAACTTCTCAAATGTTTTTCCTTTCCTCAATGCTTCCAGACCTTTTCAATCTATCAAGTGTATATGAATATTCTTAAGTTAATGAGTTTATAAGCACTCATATAATTTAATGTCTAGACTAGACCCCAAAACTCACCTAATTTTATAATGAATTTCTGAAAGTTCAAACATAAGGCAAGTCTTAATTTCTTCGATTAACATAACTTTAATCATATTTAAACAATTAGATAATCCTAATAATTGATACCCATCTTAATATTTAAAAATATACTTTTTAATGTTAAAAAAAATATTAATATGCTTAAACAAATGGAAGTCACAGGTCACAACCCTGTGCAGACGGACTAGCGGTAACCCCCACCCTAATTCCTATACAACAGTTGTTGTGCAATTTCATACGCATATAATATATATTATAATACATTAACCTTCATCACTTTCTTTACAATTTCATACACATATAATATATATTTATATATGTCTATATATATATTATAATACATTAACCTTCCCAACTTTCTTTCCAATTTCATACACATATAATATATATATATATATATTATAATTCATTAACCTTCCTGTCACGACCCAAAACGAGCCGCGATTGGCACCCACACTTATCCTCCGAGGTGAGCGAACCAACAAATCTAAACCCCAATATTTACCAGTATATCAATTATGAGTAGTAAAAATACTGCGGAAGATCCAAAACTTATAAACGTAATCAATTAAATAAACTTCTTATGTTTAATATTTATTAATCCCATAATCTGGAAGTCATTACATCAAGAACATTTATCCTCAAATTTCTAAATCTAAGAGTATTTAAGAAGCTAAAATAAGTTTTAAAAAAATGTTCCATGTCCGAACTTCAAAGACATCAAGACGTGAGGGAGAGAATTCAGTCCTGGCTAGAGTTGAGGGCGAGTCGAAGTCGATGGTGCACTTGCTGCACTCCACAAAACAACAAGAAGAAAATACAAGTAGGGGTCAGTACAAGGAACACGTACTGAGTAGGTATCATCGGCCAACTAAAAATAGAAAGCAATATATACTGAATAATAATATAAAATCAACCACAATACTTAATAGGTGACAAGCAACAAGTACAAGAACCATTGGCAACAACAGCAAACACACCTATGAGGACTCAAGCCACCACACCATACTCATTTGGGAAATAGGTTCTTGAAATTTGAGTATATTAACCTAATTCAAGATTCCTTATCTTTATTATTATCGTGTCAGAACGTGACACTCTGATCCCATATACCGTGTCGAAATGTGACACTCCGATCCCTTAATACCGTGTCGGAACGTGACACTCCGATCCATTTACCTCATTATTTATTTCATCAAGTCTTCTTTATGTCAAGGCGTCATCTTAATAGAGAGGATTTAAGATTGAAGGTTCAACAATCTCATCATTTTAACCAACCACAACTGCTCAATCAAAACATACAATAACACAATCAAGTACATAGAAGAGTTTACAATACCACCCAATACATATCGATCGCTATTTAGAGTTTATCTATCACATAGAAATAAACCATAACCTACCTCCACCGAAGAATCGTGATCAAGCAAGATACCTCCCCAATGCCTTTGAACCTTTTCAATCTGAAGTCTAAGTCACTTGCTTTCTTCTTCGTTCTCTCTCTCTCGCTCATTCCCCCTTTTTGTTCTTTTTATTTTTCTTCTGCAGATTCTTTTTCTTTTACCCTAATTATCATATAATTAAATATGATAAAAGTAACCCACTATTTATTTCCCTATTATCTTCTTTAACCCCCAAGTAAATAAATTATTGAACTTACCCCACTAATTTCATAATTATATTCCTGAATAGTCCAAAACACCCATTTAAATATTAGCGGAAATCCGACCCAGGGTGGAGTTACGCAGCTTGTGACGGTCCGTCGTATCTATGACGGTCCGTCCTGCAGGTCCGTCATAAAGTTCAGAGAGTTAAATTCAGTAGCCAGATTTCAGAGTTGAAGTGTTTTGGAACGAAGACCCTCGACGGACCGTCGTGCCTATGACGGTTCGTTCTACCTGTCGTTAAGAGTGGCAGCGGAACCGGTACCTACCAGTTCCCGGTCCGGTTCGGTACCGGTTAGTACCTGTTAGGGTCCGGTTTTTCCGGTTCCGGGAAAGGAACCAGGACGAAATTACGGAATATTCGGTTTTTAGCGGTTCCGGTAATTACCGGTCCGGTCCGGTCCGTTCCGTTCTGGTCCGGTTTAATTTTATTTTTTTTAAATAGAGTCGTTCTAGCCGTTGGGTAACGGCTAGTGGCCCCCCCAACGGCTAGTTGAAGAAATATTCATCCAATAAAGCCCTTACCCCACCCCTAACTTTTTTAATACCCTAAAGTTTTAAAAATTACACTTTAACCCATTTTTTTACTTATAAATACCCCCAAATTTCATTCTTTTAAATCACAATATCATCTATTCATCTTCTACTCTCTCAACTCTCTACTCTCTAAGTCTCTATCTCTAATCTCTAATTCGATAATATATAATATCTTAAATTTTGGTGTTCCCTTACTTGGTCTTTGGAAATTAGATTTGGAGCTTCAAAATTCAATTTTCAACTTTCCACGTTCGGCTATCGGCGGTCATAAACGTCTACTTTTTTTAAATAGACGTTCGGTACATTCGTTCTAACTTTTATTTTACGTTTCATTTATATTTAAATAATTATTTATTTATTTATTTGTGATTTATTGTTTGCATAATTGCATAACATTTTTTCTTATTATATTTATTCTCACGTTTAATTTTTTAATATGGATTTAGGAAAAAATATTGTTCAAAAAGGAAAGGGGAAAAAAAGTGCATTAGAGCGTGTAAGAAATGTTTGTAACTTTACATCCTCCGATAATGCAAAAAACGGTAGTTCTTCTAAATCAACAACTAAAAAATCTTCTATTATACGAATAAATACGGATGATTATACACATGTTGATGATACGGTATTTAATATTGATAGTAATTCAGGATTAGATCCTTATCATGAACATTTACAACGTCGCTTTGGTAATTTTGATGAGGATTTGCCTAGTGATAATGATATTGATAATTATACTGATACGCCTATTTTTGATGATGATGATGATGAAACTCAGCCACGTACGGCTACTACTACTCCTAGTCCCGCTCCCTTTCGTTGTCCTGCCCCAGTTCCCCCAGTACATCCTAGGCCTAAGGTAGAACGTGTTAAAAAATCGGTTGTTTGGCAATTTATGACACAAAATGAAGATAAAACACAGGCTATTTGTAATAAATGTAAACATATATTAAATCATAAAACTGTGGGCAAATCTGGCGGGATGGGACATTTGAGTAGTCATTTAATGTATTGTTGTAAAAATGAATTTTTGCATGCTAAAGCGGTAGCGGAAGCTAAAAAAACGGTACACCCCTTCCTAAAAATGTAGGAGTAGGCGGCTCTAAAATGGTACAAACACAATTAAATCCGTCTAATGTTTCTGGCTCTAGTTTACTACTTTCATATAGTAGAGAAAAAGATCTTGAAGAACTAGCTAAAATGATATGTGTTATGGGTTTTCCATTTAGTTTTGCTGAAAATTCTGGTTTTATACATTATATTCAAATTGTATATAATCAAAATTTTAAAGGTTTTGCTAGAAATACAATAAAAAAGGCTGTATTTGATTATCATGCACAACATTTTCAATATCTTCGTTTTTTATTTTATTATAATACTTGTAAAATAGCTATTACTTCTGATATGGGTCGTAGTGTAAATCGTAACGATTATTTATTTGGTATTCTTGCACATTGGATTGATGAAAATTTTTATATGCAAAAAAGAATTTTAGGTTACAAATGTTGTCAAATGCAAAAAACCGGTAGTTATATTGCTCAAACTATTTTAGATATTCTACAAAGTTATGGAATATGTGATAAAATAAGTAGTATAACATTAGATAATGCTTCAAGTAATAATTCTGCTGTTCAATATTTAAAAACTACACTTTGTCCTTTTTATGGTGATAATTATCATATTAGGTGTACTGCACATATATATAATTTGATGGTTAGAGATGGTGTAAATATGTATGATAACGGATGTACGAAAGTTGAAAATGCATGTCATTTTATATTTAAATGTCAAGTTAAGTCTCGGCGTAAAGATTTTCAAAATCGCTGTTTTGAAAATAATCTTCCACCTAGAAAAATTTCAAAAACAGTGTCTACTAGATGGAATACTTTATATGAAATGCTTGTAGTCGCTTATGAATATCAAATACCCTTACAAATGGTTTGGAATGCTCATAATTCTGATATGACATATAGACTAGATGATAATGATTGGCGTGATATAAATGAAATTATAGATTTCCTTAAAGTTTTTTACTTAACTACAAAAAGAATTTCTGTACTTTATAGTCCATCAATTTGTACTGTTTTGCCTGATATTTGTATGATTTCTTCTAAATTATATAAATTTAAAAATAAACCAAGATTTCAACAAATCGTTGAAAAAATGATTATAAAATTTAAAAAATATTATATTCCTATTTCTCAAATTTATTTAACTGCATGTTTATTACACCCTAAGTATAAAGATTTCGGTTCATCAAGAATGGTTGAAAAATTATATTTTAACTTAGATATTAATGATGAATTAGAAGAAATTCCTAGCTGTCAACAAGTTAAAGATAGCATAAAAATTGAAGCAAGAAAATTGTATGATTTATATAATGCTAATAAAAATTTATCAAGTGAAAATGAACCTGAAAGCTCTAGGTTTAGATTTGATGAAAATAATATTGATATTTATTTAGAGGATTATCTTGAACTTTCTCACGATAATAGAAATGATTTTGATGCATATATTAATCAAATGACAGAATCTACTGAAGATGTTCTCAAATGGTGGAGAGAGCGCACCAAAGGATTTCCAAAACTAGTACCGATGGTTCGAGATATATTAGCAATGCAAGCGTCGTCGGTAGCTTCGGAAGGCGTCTTTAGTGCAGCAAGGTTTCAACTTGGAGAACATAGGCATTCACTAGCAGCCGACAGCTTGGAGATATCGGTATTATTTCGAGATTGGATTAATGCCGAGAGAAGAAATTTGGGTCGTGAACCACTACCGACCAAATTTCAAGATGACGTTGATGAAGTAATGCAGGATTATAGTGACGACGGGATTGAAGCAATGGAAGATCTTTCTATTCAACTTATTCCCGAACATGTTACTAAAGAAATGTTGAATGATTTACGAAGGGATTTATATGGTGGCACCAACTATTAATTCAAACTAATATTTTTGTAAATGTAATTGTAATATCAAATATATATTAATAAAAATATAGGCTATTCGCCTTAATTTGTTTTTTAATATTGTTGTATTAAATTTAATTTTTGATATAGTCAATTTTAAATTTTATAACTTTAAAGTTTAAATTCAAAAATTTCAACATTTAAGAGTTTGAAATTTAAATTTTATAACTTTAAAATTTGAATTTAAAATTTTCAAACTTTAAAAGTTTGAATTTAAAGTTTGAAAATTTAAATTTGAAACTTTGAAATTTTGAAAATTTTAAATTAAAACTTTAAAGTTTATAACTTTAAAGTTTATATAACTTTAAAGTTTGAAATTTAAATTTAACTTTAAAATTTGAATTTAAAATTTTCAAACTAGTTTGAATTTAAATTTATAACTTTAAAGTTTGAAATTTAAATTATAATAAAAATTAGATTCAATTAATTTTTTTTTTTTAAATTTGGTTCGTCCCGGATACAGGTCCGGTCCGGTCCGGTCTAGTACCGGTTTACTACCGGACCGGGACGGAATAATAGTTCTTTTACCGGTTTCCCGGACCGGTCCGGTTCCGGTTCCGGAACTGAACCGTTACACGCAGTACCGGTTCCGGTAATTATCGGTCCGATTTTGCCGGTTCGGTACCACTGCCACACTTACCTGTCGTCGAGGGTAATAAGGAGAGCAGCAGAAGAAATTACACAAGTATGGGACGACGGAGTCTATCACGGTCCGTCGTAACCATGACGGTCTGTCACGTGATCTGTCGATTTAGTCAGTTTTTATCCAAAATAGTTCTACTGCTCGAACTGACTAAACAGATTGTTACACTTCCTAACTTGCTTGTTCTTCTTAATCTGCAAATTCACAACTACGCCTACAATCCAACTTTAATGCTCATCAATTTCTCCTTCAAACAATAAGAATTAACACCACAATTATGTTAACTTTGAGAATTAGTAGTTGACCGTTTAAGGAGGTGCCCAATTTTGACAATTTTTAATTATATGTTGGCAGAGAAAATTCAATAATTAAAAAACTTCATCACTTTCCAATTCAATTTAATAGTATTAACAACAATTAATCCTACCAAACTATTCATTGTTTATAAAATAAATTTGAGAATTGGGTGAAGTTTTTACTTCTTTCCTGTCAGTCTTTGTTCATGGCGCCGACAACCAAAAAACAAGAGTCTTGAACGGTTTGTGGTATCACCATGGAAAATATTAACCCTACTTATTGTATGACTAATTAAAAAAATGGTAAAAATAATCTACTATTAATTTTATGTTATATTCCATAACCAGAAAGTATATTAATTTTTAAAACTATCCCACTAATTTTATAATTATAATTACGAATAGTCCAAAATATCCATTGAGAATCTAACGAAAATATTTTATGAATAAAAAAACTCAAATATTTAAAATGAACAAATGGATTGTTACAATCTCTTAACTTCATCCCCATAAACTTATTTCTTTAAATACCCAGACCAAAATAGTTCTATAAATGTTTACACTATTGGCAAAAACAACAAACTCTTCCGTTCTCTCTCAATCCACCATGGATTAAAACAAAAAACAGACTACATCTTCCAACTGATTCACTTTATACTAGTGAATGATCTATCTACAGGAATAGTCCAGTTTTACTTGACGTCATTTCCATCTTAAAACACAAACGTATCATCTTAGGTCATAATGGGGCTTCAAGAGCGATCACTAACTTTGAATATCTTTATGTAAAATAAAAAAAATTGCTACGATTCAAAACTCATAAGAACTAGCACAGATAATGTCGGATGGGAATAATGATAACTATGGAGACGGACACATGTGCAATGTGCGTTTTAAGAACTAATAATACTTCTAAACTTAAAAGTCCAGAAATACTAATACGGGACAAATATAATGTATTAGTATTTCTGGGCTTTTAGTTTATAAGAATTAGTAGATTTGGAAACATGCATTGCACATGTGTGCTTAACCACGACTATCATTATCCCTTTCGACACTATTTGTGCTAGTATAGATAAGCTTTGAAACACTAGCACGATTTTTTTGATTTTCTATTCAGATATTCAAAGTTAGTGATTGTTCTTGAAGTCCCATTTCGACCAACATGATGTGTTTGTGGTGAATGCTGGAAATGACGTCATGTAAAAGGGGACTATTCCTGTAGATAACTCATTCACTAGTGGAAAGGGAATCAGTGGGAAGATGTAGCTTTTTTGGTTTTGATCCATGATGGATTGGGAGAGAAGATAAAGAGTTTGTTGTTTTTTCTAACAGTGTGAACATATATATATACATGTTTTGGTCTTTCGATTTAAAGAGGTAAGTTTATGGCGATGAAGTTACGAGAGAAAGTAACATTAATTGTAGATACTCTAAATTTTCTTACTTATGTTATTTACATGTGAGATTATTGGGTGGTAGATTATTTAAGATTGATAGGAATGTAGGTCTTTTTGTCCCAGGATAATGTAGGGGCCAATTTATCATTATTTGGGGTTGAAGTAGAGTCTATTGTTTCAAGATAGTGGCTTTATTATAAAGAAGGAAATATGCAAACTAGAGGTTACCACTAATTAGTTATTGAACAACATGATGAATCTTTGTGACACTATATTGAGTAGTTAGGTAATGATCAAGATGACTATGCAGACAACCTTAAATTAAGAATTTGATAGATAATCATAACAACTTTGTAGACCAAGAACCTGATGGTGTAATGAATTAAATAGTTCTGTTTGTGGCATTGCGGTTCAACCTACTGATGAATTAGGTAAAATATTTTTATTATATATTGTTTTAAGATCTAATGAGTTAAATAGATCTATTGGGCAGATTTATCATCTCCAGCCTCTACTGTAAGTTGGTTCTACTTAGGAGTATCTTTTTAGGTGTTGGTTTTCTTCTTTTCCATGGTTGTTTGATTGATCTTGTTAATCTAAATCAATGAAATTGTTGTGAGTAGAACTAATAAAAATTTTACGTGCATGCACGTGATGTTTGTTATTTGTTTTAGAGTTTAAAATTCCAATTCTCATGTTGTAATGTTGCTTTCTTTTCAAATGATCAACTTGTGACTACTCACGTTTGTCTAAAACAAGCAGCAAAAGTGTTTTAATGTATGATTTTTCGTCTTTCCCATCACGTTAATTAACAGTCTACTTTGACTTCTATAAATGGAGTTATTTATATAACACATACTATATTAAAATCTTGTTTGCTAGTTCCTAAATTAATACCTTAATGTCTCATTATGGATCCGGAATACAGTCTCTCATCATGCACGGGTGTTTTCCTTTGGAAAACGTGGATTATAAGAATTATATTTGTAATGCGTTGGTGACATAGCTTATATGGAATTCTTTCATAGAGTATATTATAAATAATAAATCTTCTGTTCTTTCCATAAATATATCTAATAAAGTTTCTGGGTTCTATATTGGCAACATTAGATTAAAACAGTAGCCATTATAATAAGAATAACCTAGCATGAAATATCACAGGACCTATGATTACTAAAGAATTTAGTACTTATATATAACAAACATGACTCGCAGAAACATTATAATAAAGAAGAAAATAGCAACCTAATGAAAAATATTGTTGTATCATGATATGGAATTAAACCTATCTCTACTTTGTTTGTTTTTCCTTTTGTTGTGCAATGGAATTCCGACTTCGTCTGCTCCGAATGATGGATATAGTTTCCCATGCGTTCTGGATACAATAGTTTTACAAAAAGGGAGTATTCACGGCCACAACACAACTAGAGAGAGTATTCACGATCACACACACAACTATATATTACATAGAGAGTGGGAAAATTTGTATCAAATCAACTCACCTTACATTACATCAAAATAAACTCATCACATGCGGCATGAAATAACCTGGAAATATCTGACATTTCCCATTCTGATTGATCCCCTAAAGTGAGGGATAATATGCAGGGAACGTTAGCTTTTTAAGTGGTAGTATTAAAAGAGTGCTAAATGATTTAAATTTATTACTCTCGAGCATCTTTCAGGTGTTTAACCATATGTATTTTTATATTTGATTACTTTCAAAAAAAAATTGTTCTAGGTAACTTAGAACAAGAATGACTCGTGGTCCTACTTTATTAAAAGATGTTACAATTGATGTGTCATTTATTAGTCGTAACCAATCTATTGGAAAAGAGGGCAAAATGTTTTCTAGCTTTCTTGGAATTATTGCTAGAACTCCAGAATTAACACCTCTAAATATAGATGATTGGAGAAATTATGACAACGAGAAAAAGAAGAAATTAGTGGATTTTGTAAGGGTTTGAGTTAGTATTATTATAATATGAATAAAGTGAATTTGTGTATGATATTATCTTATACATAATACTTTTATAGTGCAAAAGAAGTTCTCTTTTTGAAAACGCGGAGAAGCGTTTGTCTTAAATCACTAGGAAAGGAATGAAAAGACTATAAATGTGAAATCAAAGGTGAGTATATGTCAAAATATAAGACTAATGACTCTTTTATGAAAAATAGACTAAACCGCATGAGAGATAAATGGAGTGATGTAGTCTCTTATTATCTTTCCGATAAAGAAAGTATGAAAAATCTAGAAAACACAACTACTTTCTTATTTAACTATGTGTTCATTATAGTGATAGTACATTTTTGTTATAACTTGTATGACATTATTTAAATAACAATAGAAGCGTACGCAAACAAATAAAAACAATAGGGCCAATCAAAAGATTCCTCATTCAAAAGGATCCAAAAGTAACGCTACATTGATGGATGAGCAGGTAAATTTGTGAAATGTATTTTTAAAGAGTTTTTGTCACGCATATGTCGCATCAATTCTACGGCTTAGGATGAAAATGGAATAGAGAATACACGAGAAAAAAATTCTTATTAACTCATAAAAATGTGTGGATAGTAGACCACTAGATGATGATTCTGCCAGGCAATCGTAAGATTTCTTCTCAACGTTTTTTTAAATTTATGAAACAATTAAAATTAAACATTAGAAGTGAATATGCCAATTTTAAATTGGATTTGTTGTCTAATCTATGATCAGGACAACATAAATGAAAGGATGAGCAATAATAAAAGATCTACAGACTAACCTCCTCACAATGTTGCTTGGGAAGGTGATGTGTATTCTCAAGTTTTGAGAAATTAAAAGTGTAACACCCCGTAGTCAAAACAGACCAAAAATTAGTTTTTCAGAAAAATCTGCAGGTGCTACCAACTGTGGCATCGACAGACCATAGCTTGAACAACGGTCCATAACCGTCGATGGGATTAGAAAATCCAAAAATTTCAGCCTAGAAAAATTTGTTAAGGCTTAAAAGACGGACGGACTTACGGTCCGTAGGTCAAACGACGGTCCGTAGTCCGTGACTATCGATCAAGACTCCCTTCAACCACTATCTAACAAGATCTATGGATGAACAACATGGTTTGTAGTTGAACCTACGGTTCGTAGGTTTGACTGTAGGTTGTAAATTTGTAGCCAGTTAAGGGGAAATGCAGTTGGGTCAACTTAAAATGATCATAACTCTTAGCACAAAATGATATAGGTCTCTCATGACCTACCCACAGATAGATAATTGAATTATCTTTTCATATCTATTGACCTTGATAAAATCTGACCTCTGATTCAATCTTTATGCAAATTCTTGTAAAGGCCTGTCGAACAGGCCCTCACGATGGGGCGTCAGGCGCATGACGGACCGTCAATCCTGGCCGTCGTGAGGCCCGACAACAACCTTCCAAGGGGTCTTTTTGACCTTTCCCACTCCGTTTGAATCCTAAATTACGTCATTTTCACCTTAAATAATTTAAGCCTAGAAACATAATTAAAAAATATCCAAGTCAAATCATTAAATCAAAACTTAGAAAATTAGAAGCAAGAGAGGTAAAAAAACCTCAAGAACCCTAGTTCAAGAACGCCAAAAGCTCCAGAAGTTCGAGCCTCAAAATTTAAGTATTTTTCCGTGGATTTCATCACCAGGTATGTGGGATTTCACTAGTGGATTCCTTTCACCCATTGGGTCCTTAGTTTCAGTCAGTTCTTGATTCTCTTATCATGATTAAACCTAGGATTTCTAGAACTTTCATATAACTTCATGAATTTATTAAATATATGTTCCAAATGAGATTATCATGTTATTATTCAGATTATCACATTAATTTCAGAACCCTAGCTTTGTATTTCTTTAGTTCTTGAATTACATATGCTAGGTCATATATTTCAGACACTTCAGATTTGCATGCCTCAGTTATAAATGCATAATTACCAGTTTAATTATTGCATTCTCACTTTGCATGTAAAGTTTCAAGCTATCCAGTATTTACTAACATTAAGATATAATCAGTTAATTTACAAAATTCATTGGGAGTAGCATAATACCGAGTGGACTAGGGTTTAGCGTACCCAATAGTACCAGAACTTCTAGCCTAGTAGGTTATAACTCCCCTATGTGGGCAATCAATGTAGTGATCACGCCAACATGTCTTTATACCTTTGGCAGTTTATATTGGGTCCTCTCGATGGGGCACATACATCGGACTCCACATTTAGATCATGTGGTTTTATTATCGGTTATTACTATCTCCCACAGTTCAGTCAGAATCTCTGCATTAACCATTTATCATTATATTAAGTATTCAGTTTCAGCATGTTATAAATTGGTCATTGCATCTAGTTCGCTCAGAAATCAGCACATCACGTTCAGATTATTATACTTATTTTTGTGCTTGTTCAGTTATGTTTTATTTCAGCTTTACTCTATCCTGCATGCTCAGTACCTTTAAAGTACTGACGCATATGTGCTCTACATCTTCTCGTGATGTAGGTTCAGGTTCTCAGTATCCAGATCACGCCTAGATCGATTTCTTGATCTCCAGTTCAGCAGATTCAGTAGTGAGTCCTCATTCTCCGAGGACAACAATCATGAGTTTTATTTTAGTCTTTAGTCATTTAGTTTCAGTTTTTGCTAGATTTATCTAGGGCTTGTCCCTGTATTCTAGTCTTGTTTAGAGGCAATTTTCAGACATAGTTAAATTCAACTTAGTATTGAGTTAATATTTCTTTTGTATTGAACTCATTGTTTTCAAATATCTTAGTTATAGAATATGGGTATTCCCCATCTTTTCATTTTAAGTATGATTTAGCTTCTGCAACAGTTCATAATCTTTAGTATGCTTATGATCATGCCAGCAGGGTTAGCTTGGGATCACTTGTGGTCTTATCTTCCGTGTACGCATCTCAGGGATAGCTTGTGGCGTGACAAAACTTGGTATCAGAGCACTAGGTTCAATATTCCTACAATTTCTGAAAAAGCCACACTAAATAGAGTCCTTTTTATGGGTGTGAAGTGCACCACATCTAATGTTAGGGAGGCTACAATGTGTTTTAGAACAAACTTCACTTTCTTGTTACTATTATCGTGCGTAAGGTATGATCTTATTCCATTCTAACTTGACGTTATACGTTTCAGATCATCCCTCCTCGTAGAGCTAATACTAGGAATGTGAATGTCAAGAACGAAAATGCATCTCCTTCAATCCCACATCAAGAAGTCTCCAATGCTGAGTTCAGGAATGCCATACAGATGTTGGCTCAGAGTATGATCTACCAGAACAATCGAGTTCATGATCCTATGAATGAAAATAGTGGATCGGCAACATCAACGGTCCGTGACTTTGTTAGGATGAAACCTCCTGAGTTTTTCGGATCACAAACTAATGAAGATCCTTAGAATTTCTTGATCAAAATCAAAAAGATCTTTGAGGTGATGCAGGTTACTGGGAATTATCGGGTTTAGTTAGCGTCATACTACCTGAAAGACTTGGATCATATATGGTACACTCAGTGGAAGGCGAATAGGGGTGCAAATGTTGCTCCTATTACTTCGGAGTGCTTCAGTGAGACTTTTCTGAACAGGTTTTTCCCAATAGAGTTTAGAGAAGCAAAGGCCCAAGAATTCATGAACTTGAGGCATGGAAACATGACAATCCAAGAGTATGGGCTGAAGTTTAACCAACTCTCCAGGTATGCTCCTCAAATAGTTGCTGACTCCAAGGCTCAGATGAATAAGTTCTTGTATGGAGTACCATATTTGGTGAAGACAGAGTGCAGAAATGCTATGTTGATGGGAGATATGAACATCTCTAGGCTTATGACTCATGCTCACCAGGTTGAGGGTGATAAGCTTAGGGAACAGGCTAAGCAAAATAAGAAGGCTAGGACTGGGAAATATGACTATTCTCAACAGAAATCGGGTGGTGGAAATCGCTCGCAGGGTCAACAGAAGTTTTCAGCTCCATCCCCTTCATCAGCTAGTGTTCCATCCTCCAAGAATAGGTATGACTAGAAGGGCAGAGCACTAGGCTCTAAGTCTTAAGGAAGTGTTTCAGGCACCAACACTTACCCCACTTGCCCTAAGATTGGTAAGAACCATCCGAGCGTGTGTCTTACACAAAAAGAAGGATGTTTTGGATGTGGTCAATCTGATAACCAATCAGATTCTTGATTCCCAAATTATTATTAGACCTACGGTTTCTACAAATTCAACAGAACTTCATGATTTACCTAACTCTACCATTACCACATTCTTGACCATGTCTTGAAGGACAATCCCTCCACCTATGACCAGACTGACTGCACCCAAATCATTCTTCTTTTCGAGCGAGACACTCGCCCTGATGGTTCTTACCACACCTAGGGCAAGTGGGGTAAGTCTTAGTTCCTGAAACACTTCCCTGAGACTTAGAGCTTGGTGCTCTACCCTTTTGGTCGTACCTGTTCTTGGAGGATGGAACACTAGATGACGAAAGGGTTGGTGCTGAAAACTTTTGCTGACTTTGTGAGCGACTTCCACAACCTAATTTCTACTAGGAATAGTCATAGTTCCCAGCCCTAGCCTTCTTACTCTCCTTAATATGTTCCCTAAGCTTATCACCCTCAACCTACTGAGCATGAGTCATAAGCCTAGAGATGTTCATATCTCCCAGTAACATAGCATTTGTGCACTCAGCTTTCACTAAATCTGACACACCATACAAGAACTTATTCATCTAAGCCCTGGAGTCATCAACAATGTGAGGAGCATTCCTGGAGAGTTGCTTAAACTGCAGCCCATACTCTGGGAATGTCGTGTTACCCTACCTCAAGTTCATGAATTCCTGTGACTTTGCCTCTCTCAACTCTATTGGGAAAAACCAATCGAGAAAAATCTCACTAAAGCAATCCCAAGTAATACGAGCTGCATTTCACCCCTATTCTCCATCCACTAAGTGTACCAAATATGAGAAACATCCTTAAACTGGTATAATGCCAACTCAACCCGAACATTCCCAGTGATTTATATAACCTCACAGATTTTATTGATCTCATCCAAGAAATTTTGAGGATCCTCATTAGTTTGTGGTCCTAAGAACTCAAGAGGATTCATCCTAACAAAGTCACGAAACCTTACTGCTGCTGATCCAGTATTTTAATTCATAGGACCATGAACTCGATTGTTCTGGTAGGTCATACTCTGAGCCAACATCTGTATGGCATTCCTGAACTCAGAATTGGAGACTTCTTGATTTGGGATTGGAGGAGCTACATTTGCATTCCTGGCATTCGCATTCCTAGTGTTAGCTCTACGAGAAGGCATGATCTGATATGTAGAACGTAAAGTTAGAATGTAATAAGATCATAGCATACCCACGATAAGAGTAATAACAAGGTGAAGTTTTTCTAAAACACTTCATATCCTCCCTCTCATTAGATTTTGTGCACTTTAGACCCATGAAAATGACTCTACTTAGTTTGGCTTTTCAGACATCCTAGGACTCTTAACCCCTAGTGCTCTGATACCAAGTTTTGTCACGCATCCAAGACTACCCACGAGAAGCGGAAATGAGACATAGGACCTCAAGTGATCCTAACCTAACCCTGCTAGCATGATCATGAACATACTAAAGAATAAACTGTTGTGGAAGCTAAATCATACTTAAAATGAAAAGATGGGGAAAACCCATATGCTAAAACTGAGATATATGAAAATAGATGATTTTAATACAAACAAAATACCAACTCAATACTAAGATAGAAAAACCTGACTAAAAATGTTAGGACAAGCCCCAGCTAAGATAAAATAACCTATGTCTGAAAATAGCCTCTAAGCTGACTAAAAATGTTGGGACAGGCACCAGCTAAGAATAGAAAAAATTGAAAACAAATGACTAAAATACTTAAATGAAGCTCATGACTTTTTCCCCCCTAGAATGAGGACTCACCACTAAATCTGTTGAACTGGAGATCGGGAGATCGACCTACGCGTGATCTGGATGCTGAGAACCTGAACCTACATCATGAGACGATGTAGCACACGTATATGTCAGTACTTGAAGGTACTGAGCATGTAGGATAGAATAAAGTTTAAATAAAACATAACTAAACAAGCGTAAAATCAAGTATAATAATTTGAACATGATATACTGAATTCTAAGCTAACTAGATAAAATGACCAATTTATAACATGTTGAAACTGAATACTGAATAATCTTATAAATGGTAAATGCAAGAGAATGTGATTGAACTGTGGGAGCTACTAATAACTGATAGTAAAACCACATGAGCTAAATGTGGAGTTTAATGTATGCGCCCCAATGAGAGGACCCAATATACCCTTCTAGAGGTATAAAGGCATACTGGTGTGATCACTAAACTGATTGCCCACCGAGGGGACTTACAACCTACTTAGATAGTTGTTCTGGGACTAATTGGGTAGTTGAACCCTAGTAAGACTCGGTATTATTCTACTCCTATGGACGTATGTAGATAACTGATTATGTCTGAATTTTTGTAAATATTGAATAGTTAAAAACTGAACATGCAAACTTAGAATGCAACATTTAATTTGATAATTATGTAGTAATAACTAAGGCATGTAAAACTGTATAATTTAAATATATGACCTAACATGTGTAATTCAAGAACTAAAAAAATACATAGCTAGGGTTTTGAAATTCATGCGAAAAACTGAATATTAACATGGAAATCTGATTTGGAACATATAGTTAAGTAATTCATGAAGTTCTGTTGAAGTTCTACAAACCCTAGGTATAATCATAATATGGGAATCAAGAATCTGACTGAAAACAACGGACCCAGTGGGTGAAAGAAACTCACTAGTGAAATCCCACATACCTGGTGATGAAATTCACGGAGAAATATTCACATTTCAGGGCTAGAATTTCTCGAACTTGTTATGTTCTTGAACTAGGCTTCTTGACTTTTTTGCCTTTCTTGCTTCTAGTTTTCTAAGTTTTGATTAATGATTTGACTTAGATAAGTTTTGGTTTTGTTTCTAGATTTAAAGTGACTAAAATCTGATGATTTAGGGTCAAAATGACATATTTTGGGGTTTAAATTAAGTGGAAAAAGACATAAAGGCCCCTGAGTTACCTGGACTGACGTCCGTCATTCAATGGACGGTCCGACGTTTGATTCCTTAGGTTGGGTTTGTTTGACAGACCTTTACTAAAACGGGCATAATTTTTTACTCGAAGGTCTTATTTTAGCAAGGTTAGTGGCTATGTAAATCTAATTCAATTATCTATAGGTGGGTATGTTATGGTACAACTAATTCATTTTGTGAAAAGATTTATGATCAATTGAAGTTGACCCCACTGCATTTCCCCCCTAATTGTCTTCTACTTCTTACCTACGGTCAGACGTATGACCGTAGATCGAACGACGGTCTGTGCTGGTCAACCATGGTTTATGTTAGAAAGTGGGTTAATGGAGTTTCAATTGAATGGGTTTTATGACTCCATAGACGGATGTGCGGGACGGACCGTTGGTAGGCTACGGTCCGTCGATTGCCCTACAGGTTTTCTTAAAACTTGTTTTTTTTGGGTCTGTTTGGATACGGAGTGTTACAAAGAGCCCAAAGGCTCTTCGAAAATCTCACTTTCCGTTCTTTTTTTAAATATGATAACATTTATTTTAAACCTATTTGGGAATAAAAAGTTCCCATATAGTTCTTTGAACAATGTACTTAAACTTTAATCTTTACTGAACTTAACTCTGAAGTCATACAACAAAAGTGAAAACATTTGTAAAAAGACTCTTGCAAACTTTGATTAACTTGACATGACTTGACTCTCAACTTTGATATTTTCTCTTACTTTGAATTTGACTCTTACTCGATCCTTGAATTTAATTACGGATTCAAGGAGTATTATTTGTTTTGGAGGGACCTCTTGTTTAGGAATGATTTCGAAGAGCTATACTTATGAAAAGTAATGAAACCATCGTCGTAGAGCAAGTCTGCAATGTACACATGAGAAGTACACATTCCGCTCCGCGATGCGAAGCTGATATTTTCTCACTGGGTGAACAAGTTCGCGACGTGGACTTATTTCAGGCAAGCTTTCCAACTTTTTTCTTCTTCGTTTTTCAACCCAAATCTCCAAAACACAAATATCTTCCAAAAAATCATTTTTGATCCCAATACCCAACATTAATGCTCATGAACCAATCTCAAAGCAACTCAAAATATCCATAATTCAGGTCTCAATACTCCAACATTCAACTTAACTCGAACACACTTAAATTAAAGAATAGAAATCAACAACATCAACTTTTAACACTTTTTAGAACAGGTTTCACTGAATTAAAAATGTTTGGCGTGTGGGTGAACGATCCAAATAGCTATGATAGACTCACTACCTTCTAGGGGTCACCGTGAAGAAATCCACTACCAATCGATCATTTCTTGGAAAATTCTTGTTCTCATGAATAAAGTATGTATTATAAGGTCATATAATTTATTTTGTTTTGTATTTCTAAGAAGATAACTCGTGTTTGCAACATGTATTGTGCCTATGTTATAAATGTATTACAAGTTTTTCCTTGTATTATTTTAGTTCATATCACTATAGAGAAGGAGTAAAGTTTGTAATATGTATTATGATTTATTGCTGATGATTTTAATATAATTAAATACAATTATGAAACATATCTAATATAACTTTAATACAATTGCAATATAATTTCAGAACTTCACTTTTTTTCAAAGTTCATTCTAATATTTTTTCTAAAAATCTATCATAAACATAATCAAACCTTCTTAAAATTAAGATATAAACTCCAAACGATATCTATAATTATTTGTTTTAACTACCTATTAAATCAAATCACAAATTTGTAAAAATCAAATTGAGACTGTAAGTCTTTTACTCTAAGAAAATGTAGAAGCCAAATAATCATTAGTTGGAGTTGGGATAGAGTCTTTTTATTCCTCCACTGGGCTTTAAAATTTATAAGAATCAATAATTCTAGACACGTGCATTGCACGTTTGTCCGTTTCCACAACTTATCACTATCCTTTTCGACACTATTTGTGCTAGTACAAGAAGAGTTTTGAATCACTTGCTTCATTTCTTAATTTTTTATAAGATATTCAAAATTAGTGATCCTTCATGGATCCCCATTACAACCCAACATGTTGGGGTAGTGTTGAAAGCTGGAAATGATGTAATGTAAATGGGGACTATTTCCGGAGATAGCTCATTTACTTGAACAAAGAGAATTAGTTGAAAGAGAGTTTTTGTTTGGTTTTGATCCATCATGAATTGGGCGAGAAAATGAAAAGTTTATTTAAAGAGGCCAATTTATGAAGATAAAATTAATATTAATTGTTGATAATCAAAATATGAATATTTGATATTATTTGGGTCTGAATTTTATGAGTTCAACTACTAAAGTAAAAATTTCTATTTAAATTGACCTTTCTGCGTTAGGATTATCTTCTGATGGGTTAACCTAGTTTGAAAAATGTGAAGGATTCATAGTACACAGCCACTTATTTTAATGTCATCTAATCTTTCACCATGGATTTGCTTGAATTTAGAGTTCTTCATTCTCTCTTTGTTGATACCTTGACCAAAAGCTCCCGGAAATAATATTGATGTCGTTTTGCAGCCTTTAATATAATAGTTAAATTAATCATGAGATGTTGTGATGGAACCATATGATACCTCTACTAAGGAGATGTTTCAGATGCGATCAGTTTTCATCGACTAAAAATGTTTTCTAGCATAATATACTCTTTTTGGATAACTCAGTTTTCTTCGGTTTGCATATCCTTCTTGCAGTATAACTAATCATAGAAGACACAAATATGGTAAGTATTTTAGTTTCATGGTTCATTGACGTTTCTTGAAGTCAGGCCACAAATATTAAATTGATTCTAAATCATTTGATGAAACTAAAGAAACCCGACCTCCACCCTTTACAATATCTGGTTCAAAAGTGCTGAATCAACTAAGATATAAAGTTTACCCTTGGCAAGTCGAGTGCAGAGGTAAGTGGGGTGATGAACAACACATGGAAAAAAAGAATCATTTTTTTATCTTTTTTATTGGGAGTTTAACTTGGTGCGCCATAATGTTGATGTAATGCATATTATAAAAGAGTAAGTATGACAACATATTTTATACACTATTGGACATTAATAAAAAATCTAAAGACAACTTGTATTCTCAAGCTTCTACAAATGATAGTGAAGCTAATGTTGAGGAGGGAACGACATTGAGAAAATAAGTGATTCTAAGCAAGTTAGGTGGTAGTGGAAACATTTCTTCTTTGCAAGTTTGCTGAAGCACTTCTATGGATTCGTTTATAAAATTTCAATAAAATATTTTTCTTTCTTTCGATTTAAAATATTTTTTAGATGATGCATGTTAGCAAACTTCTCTTATAATTAGAATTGTTTTTGTCCCTAAGCTTCGTTTGTGAGTACAAATCACTATTTATGTGTTTTTCATAGTTTGAGGAGATGAATATTCCACTTCATTTTCCTGTGACATGCAATATATGTTTGAAATAATCTGAACCAATTTTTTCTAGAAAGTGGCTTTATCAAAAAGAAGTAACTATGCAAACTAGAGGTTGCAACACATGATGAAGCTTTGCAACATTATATTGCGCAGTTCAGTGATGATCAAGATGACTATGCAGCACAACCTTATATTGAGAAATCATACATCATATATTTATGTAAAAGAGAACCTTAGGCCCACCTATGTGGCGCAACCACAAACCAAGATTCTCTTTAACTAATATATTTCCAAAATTAGACTTCCCTTTAATGAAAAATTGTAACTTCTATGAAAAGTTGTGACTTTTACAAAAAGTGGCGACTTTTACAAAATGTTGTGACTATTTATGAAAATTTGTGACTTATGTGAAGAGTTGCAACTTTAATGAAGAGTTGCAAATTTTATGAAGAGTTGCAACTTTTATAAAAAAAAATTGTGACTTTTATGAACATTTATGACTTGTCAAAAGAGTTGTGACCTTTCTTACAATGCACAATAATCATTTATTCACACCACCGTTTGTTGTCTATAAATAAAGGAATTTTCTCTCATTTAAAAATAACGAAAGTTCACATCTTCTGCTTTTGCATAATTATACATTCATGTAGTTCGCTCATGTTGAGTGGTTGACAGTCACCATGATTTTTGTATCAACAAACTGGTGAATAGAATCGCTCTATCTTGAGAGGATCTATTTCTTTAAACTTTGGGTACTAGAAAAAAATAATTTACTTAAGGGAATAATGGCATTCAGTTTGCTATATTCCTTAATGTTTCATTTTATTATTACAGATCCGTGCATATTTTTTACAATCATTAATTTAGGCTTATTTTATGAATTTTTCTTTTTTTGTGTATATGTTTTAAACTTTGTTGTTTATGTTTATGATTTTGATCATTATGTTGAAGTAAAGATATGTTAATCAAGAGTTTGATGTAATTATTAGACTTTTTGTGTCATGCATTCTTAAACTTATCAAATAAATTACTATAATATTTATAGAGTTTAAGTGGCTAAAAGATCCATGAGATGTCCAAGAAAGGAATTTGAGTGTTCAAAAGTTATGGTGGTTCCACGATACGTACCTTGGAGTTTTATTTATTAAACTTTTGTCTTATCGAGGCATTCAATCAATTAGGTGACACTCAAAAAATAAAGGAATATAGTGGGATGGTAAGTATTGTACTCAACCTTAATCAAACGTTTGGGGTCAAATGTAGGGTTGAAGTAAATGAATTACCCATCAAAGTAGTATGAATCTATATTAATCAAATATTAAATAATTAATCACCTCTTTACAAACTTTTGGTTAAAATTCCCAAAAATAATAAAGTTTTAACCATATTGATCGAAATATAAACAATAAAATATGTCTTTTAACTATCAAATTAGTGTCATCGACTACGTATATTTTGAGTAATAGACTTACCAAGACATCATTTAATACAAATTATTTGAGAAAGATATGTTATTTTGATTGAACTCCAAGAGATGTGCTTTTATATTTTAATTAACTTATCAAGTACGCAACTATTTATATAAGATGTATAATATTTAGATTTGGTATGTACCTTCCTTGAATAGAAGAAAAATTATCGCAATTGATGAATATACTGCTTGTACAACTTTTTGAAAATACAAATATAGAAAGTAAAAAAATTATATATATTTTATAAAGACTTTGGTGATGAACAACTACAGTAAAATGAAGAATTAATAACATACTTGTAAACACTTAGACTTAGATCTTTTTTGTTTTATGATTAAAAAACATTTCATTTCATCTTTGCATAAAATATTTTTACAAAAAAATCATAAGGTTGTACCCTCTAAAAAACACATATATCATCATATTTTCAAAAGTATATTATTGACGAGGTTAATCACCACACGAAGAGCTAACAATTTACCTAGTTGATAGATGATCAGAATAACTCTGTAGACCAAGAACATGGTGGTGTAATCAGTTAAATAGTTCTGTTGGTAGCATTGTGGTTCAACCTACAGATGAATCAGGTAAAGATATTTTTACTATGTATTGTTTAAGATCGAATGAGTTGAATCGTTCTATTGGGAAGATTTATCACCTCCAGCCTCTTGTGTAAGTTGGTTCTACTTATAAGGAGCATCTTTTACTTTTCCTTGGTTGTTGGATTGATCTTGTTCATCTAAATCAATGTAATTATTGTGTGTAGAATAATAACATTCTTACAAGCCTGTAGGTGATGCTTCTGATTTGCTTTAGAGTTTGAAATTTCAATTCCCATGTTGTAATTTTTTTTTTCTTCTTATCAACTTGTGACTGCTCACCTTTGTCAAAAACGAGCAGCAAAGGTATTATAATGTAGGCTTTTTCTTTTTTTCCCATCAGGTTGCATAGCTGTCTACTTTGATCTCCATAAAATGGACATATTTATTTATCACATACTATATTGACATTTTGTCTGCTAGTTCCTAAATTAGTACGTTTCTTAATATGGATTCGGAATACAGTCTCTCATCATGCGTTGGTGTTTTCCTTTGAAAAACGCGTATTATAAGAATTGTATTTGTAATGTGTTGGTGACATAGCTGAGATATAATTCTTTCATAAAGTAGAAAATAAATCATAATTTCTTTTGTTGTTACTTGAAATATATCACATAATATTTGTGGCTTCTACAATGGCAACATTAGATTATAAAAATACCCATTGTAATAAGAATATCCTACCACGAAATATCGCAGGACCTGTGATTAAAGTAGAAGTTAATTATTTAACATTAAAAAAATAGAAAAAAAAACTAATGGAATTTATAGTTGCATCATGATATGGAATTACGCCTAGGTCTACTTGGTTTGTTTTTCCTTTTGCTGGGCGATGGAATAGTGACTTCGTTGGCTCCAAATGATGGATATAGTTTCCCAATCTTTCTGCATCTGACAGTTATAAGTTGCTGATTTGTTTTAGAGATTAAAATTCCAGTTTCCATACTGTAATGTTGCAGTATTTTCTTATGATCAACTTGTGTTTTCTCACCATTTTCTGAAACGGCAGCAAAAATGTTACAATGTTGTATTTTACTTCTTTCACACCAGGTTGCATAACTTTCTGCTTTGATCTTTGTAAATGGAGTTCTTTATTTTAAACACATACTATATTAACATCTTATCTGTTGTTTCCTAAATTAGTACCTTAATGTCTAATTATGGATCCAGAAAATGGTCTCTCATGATGCACTGATGTTTTCATTTGAAAAACGTGGAATATAAAATTATAATGTGTTGGTGACATAGCTGAGATAGAATTCTTTCATCGATTATAGTATAAATGATAAATCATCTGTTCTTGCCTGAGATTTATCAGATAAAGTTTGTGGGTTCTAAAATGGCAACATTAGATTAGAATAGTATCCATTATAATAAGAATATCCTACCACGAAATATCACAGGACCTATGATTAAAGCAGAAGTTAAGTACTTATTTATAACAACGTGACTCACAGAAACATTAAAATATAGAAGAAAATGACAACGTGATGGAAAACATAGTTATATCACGATATGGAATTACACCTATCTCTACTTGGTTTGTTTTTCCTATTGTTGAGCAATGGAATTGTGACTTCGTCAACTCCAAATGAGGGATGTAGTTTCCCATGCTTTTTGGATACAGCAGTTTATAAAATAGGGCGTATGCATGATAACAATGCAACTAGAAGGAGTATTCACGATCACATAAAACTATAGATTACATAGAGAGTGGGAAAATTGGTATCAAATAAACTCACCTTATATTCCATCAGAATAAACTCATCACTTGCGGCATGAACTAATCTGGTAATAAAGGATTCTTCCATATCTTATTGTGATTGATCCCCGTTAGTGAGGGATAATATACAGGGACAATTAGATTGTTAAGTGCTAGATCGAGTTGGACTAGGGTTCACCGTACTGAATAAGTCCCAAAACTACTAGCCAAGTAGGTTGTAAGTCCCCTCTGTGGTCAATCATTTTAGTTATCACGCCAGTATACCTTTATACCTCTTGCAGGGTATATTGAGTCCTTTTTGCGGGGCGTATACATTGGACTCCACATTTAGCTCATGTGGTTTTATTACCGCTTATTAGTAGCTCCCATAGTTCAGTAAGACTCTATTGCATAGACCATTTATCAGTATATTCAGTATTCACTTCCAACATGTTATAAATTAGACATTGCATTCAATTACCTCAGCATTCAGTATATTATGTTAAGATTATTATACTTGCTTTTGTTCTTGTTCAGTTATGTATTATTTTAGCTTTACTATATCTTACATGCTCAGTATCTTCAAGTACTGACGCATACGTGCACTACATCTTCTCGTGATGTAGGTTCAGGTTCACAAAATTGAGATCACGAATAGATCGATTTCCGATCTCCAGTTCAACAGATATAGTAGTGAGTCCTCATTCTCCGAAGACAACGGTCATGAGTCCATTTTAGTCTTTTAGTCATTTAGTTTAAATTTTTTTCTTGACTTATCCAGGCTTGTCCTAGCATTTTTAGTCAGTTAGGGGCTTATTTCAGACATAGTTAGTTTCAGCTTAGTATTGAGTTAATATTTCCTTTGTATAAAACTCATCGTTTTAAAATATTTCAGTTATGGAATATGGGTAAACCCCATCATTTCAGTTTAAATTATAATTTAGCTTCCGCATTGAGTTTATTATCTTTAGTATGCTCATGATCATGCCAACAAGGTTAGCTTGGGATCACTTGTGGTCCTAGGTTCTGTGTCCACGTCTCTAGGGGTAGTTCGGGGCGTGACTTTAATGGTTAAGAAGAAGTACTTCAATCATCAAGGATATCTAGTAATGTTGAAATTACTCTACATCATGGTACTAGTCATCTTTATCATTCGATGTTACTGTTTGTCTTTTCCTGCTTTGTAAGTACTGCGTTGAAAGGTAGATTTCAAGAGACAAAAATTAATCAGGAGAGCATGTGAACTCAATTATTTTGGATGTGAGTTGTTATATGTGAAATGGTGAAATGCTATTCTAAATCAGTTTTTTTTTGCTTCAATGTGACCTAATCTTGTTCTAAAATCTAGTTGTATCTATGTCTTGTTTTGCTCGAGTTTATTTGATGTTCGTTTGGTATTATTTTTTAATGCACTAACTGTACATTTATATTTTTTGTGAAGGAAGACAATGCACTAATCCCCACAACCAGCCCTGTCTTTACATGCTCTTAGTTACAACAATGAGTTTGTTGTTGTTGTTGTTGTTGTTGTAAAAACACAATGGAGACTTTTTTGTACGTAATGTTATAATAATTGTGCATTTCCACATGTGCCAGATTTGTTTCTATAAGTAAAATAGGTCAGTCATAACTACATCCGAAGAACCAAGTTGGTGCTGCAAAACCTTTACGAATATTTCTTCTTAAATTTTCTAGTTTTGGTTCATATTTATTGCGTACATGATGATGAATCTAGTAAATTGTTAGGTTCTTAACTTCACATTTCTTCAAAAACTCTACAAAGCACCTAGAGGTGGTTAAGCAGTATAACGGCTTTAGGCATTGTCGTATCTGTCTCATAAAGAAAAATATAGTATAGATATTTTTATAGTTTTACCACCTTATTATGATAATATGAGATGATTCATTGTTCAATCCTCCTTTCCAACTTAAAATTATTACACGTTTTTCAAATATCATCTTACAATCTAGTATAGGTTTCACTCTTTCAACCCACATACAAACATTCATTTCCTGACTGTGTATCACTCTAGTGGCTTTCACAAAAAAATATGTTTTGTGTATCTTATACTATGACTAATTCTAACCTCAAAGGCAACAACTTTGGCACTAATCTAATCATTATATATACTTATATTTTGAGGTACAATGAGTGCAAATTATCTAAGTCATTTGTCTTCTCTTACTTGTTACGTGTCTTCCATATCTGATACACCACGACCGCTAATGCTTTGACTACCAGGTCTCTGCAGCATCTACCTATTGTGGATCTAGTCAGCCTTATCCATATTTTCCTATAATCTAGTAGTCTTGTTCCTTTTCCAAGGCACTGAAGTCGTCTAGTTGGCTCCATATTCCCCGTAAATTGTCTTCACTATATATAAGCAGAACAAAGAGAATGAAGATACCAATGTAGGATCACTTTCCATTTATTCTTCTATTTGTACAACCTGCATGGACCCGCTTTTTACAATTGCTTCCTTTTGAGAACAGATAGTAAAAATAAATGTTCTACACTGTTTCTTGTACATCTCCACATAGTAGGTATTTTTCATCATGGCATTCAACATTATATAGAGGCTCTCTTTGGTAAGTAATCTTCCGTGAAGGACTAACCAACAAATAAAGTTGTTCATACGAAGAATTCCCTTACACCAAATCCACAAGCCCACTGTTCACTTTTCAAACTCGCATCTTCTCCATGTATATCTTCTTGCTATCTTGTAGCTGCCCTAAGGTTTAAGACCATCCATTCTGGTTGAATCCTAGTGCAATTTTATCTTTACTATAACATATCTTTTTCCAATACGAATAACTATCCTATGGAATAGCATATTGCCACCAGTCCCTTCCCTTTATCATGCCAAAAAGAGTGCAGGAATTATCGTTGCAGCAGACTTGCTGTGTACTACTGCTAATTAAAAATCATAAACTTGCAGATTTCTTCTCCACATGATATTGAATTACCTAAATATAGCTTACTTGTAATTTTTCAGATTACTGATACTACTTGAAATATGTTTATACTTTGAATTTCATTTATTGATAAGTTTTTTTCTTATTTCAGGTTATACAATTTGATGTTCGCAAACTTCCTCTATGGGTGATTTCAAAGACATTATTCAAACAAGAGTAACAAAACTTATTTGAAGATATTATTCAATAGTTTTAACAATTTAAGTTGTGACCGTCTATTTTGGATCAGTACTACCTTTTGTTTGTGTAGATTTAAAGCGATACATTTTATTTTATGGATTAATAGTAATATATATGCTTTCACAGTTAGAGAAAATTGTTGTTACTATGAGGCTTCCTTTGCGAATGTGTTTGTTGGATTTTTATATATACGTGTTATCGAGAAATATAGTAGACATTATTTACGGAGGATAGACAATTGTAGTTAAATGTTATAATATTTACCGGCAATTCAATGGTAAAATTTAATTGCCATTAAAACTATAACCTTTTATCAACTATTTATTTCGATTTATCGACTAAAACTATGGACACTAAAGGACCACATATAGCCAATATGAATTACCTTCAGAAGCCAACATACTTTCCGCCAAACAATCGCCTACCTTTTAGTGGTTATTTATTTTTGGATTTATCGACTAAATCAATAGATTCTAAAAGATCATAGTTAACCGACAGGCATTACCTTTAGAAGCCAACAAATTGTCGCAAACAATACTACCTTAAAAGAATGAACATCATAACTTAAATGTCAATTTCTAATAATGCCCCCAACTTAAAACACAAAATGTGGTATATATTCTATATTCTATATTGTATCATATTTATTTACGTTTATAATATTAAATTATATTATATTATCTCAAAGACAATCATATTTTAACATTGAAGGGTTGTTACATATCAAAGAATTATAACGTTTTGATTAATTATGATGTTTTGAAGGGTCGTGACTTTTCTTAAGGGTGACAACGTTACCGAAGAGTTATAACTATTCCAATGAGTTGTAACTTTTTTTTGAAGAGTTGTAACTTTTCTAAAGGGTTTTGAATCCTTTTTTATAAGGCACATTACAAAGTTTCTCATACACTATCCTTTGTTAACTGTAAAAAGAGGGTTTTCCTCAAATTTTTAAACTATGGGGAAGGGAAGATAAAGTATTTTTAAGACGTGCAACTAAGAGATCTTGAGGGTTACTTATTTTTTATTTAATAATAATCAAATTAATTTAAAAATTGGTTGGTGGTAATATACATACATACATACATACATACATACATACATACATACATACATACATACATATATACATACATACATATATATACATTCATACATATATATACATACATACATACATACATATATATATATATATATGTATGTATATATATATATATATATGTATATATATATATATATATATATATATATATGTATATATGTATGTATGTTTATATATATATATATATATATATATATATATATATATATATATATATATATATATATATATATATATATATATATATATATATATATATATATATATATATATATATATATATATATATATATATATATATATATATAAACATACATATATATATATATATATATATATATATATATATATATATATATATATATATATATATATATATATATATATATATATATATATATATATATATATATATATATATATATATATATATATATATATATATATATATATATATACATACATATATATATATATATACACATATATATATACATATATATATATATATATATATATATATATATATATATATATATATATATATATATATATATATATATATATATATATATATATATATATATATATATATACATATATATATATATATATATATATATATATACATATATATATATATATATATATATATATATATATATATATATATATATATATATAACAACCTAATTTTATTTAGGACTATTTTTTATGTTATATTTTTTACTCTCTATAACATTCTACTTATAACAGTGCTGAAATTATTTATAGACGTATACTTTTTGTAAAATTATATCTCTATGATAGCCTTAAGGTGTATCACGAAGATTTGTAGAAGATATAGTATGTGTAAATAAAAAATATTACAATGCATATGATAATCGTTAATAATGTGATTCACCTATCATATTTCAAGTATTAATATATAAGAGAAAATTTGTACTTAAATTGTGTTCATCATATATAGTAATAACTTCATGACGAAAGACTACTTGTGACGCTTTTTATATTGATATTATTTTTCTATTTTGTTGGTTATTATTTTTTACTAAATTGAGTAAAGTAAACAAACAATATTACTAAATAAATATCACTTTATCCGCATAATTATATTAAATGTATTTTTAAATGTTTCACTAAAATCGGGTCATTTGGGGCTAAAAACAACTAGCTCTATGACAATTTGTAATAATCATTTAAAATCACTTGAATTCTATTCTTTCAATTTATGATTATTTACTAAAAAGGTTTAATTTTAGTAATATTAATTCTATTTTAAAATATTTTATGCTATATAATATGATATGCATATGCAACACACATGTTGTATGTTTACATCCCTAATCTTTCGGAATAGGTCGAAACGTCACGGCAACTCAGAAAAATAATTAATTGATTTAATTTTAACAAAGTTTAAAAATAAACAAGTTTCAAAAAGAGTCGCCACCTAATTTTAGCAAAAAACTAGGAAACCATTAAATGATTCACGAAACCAGTTCGATTCTAGGCAAGGGGTTTAAATTTTTCCGAAGGGAAGGGGTTAGGCACCCTTCGGAATCCACAAATGTGGTTCCCGACTTAATTCATTTTTTTTCAAATTGAGGAAAGATATAAAATAGACACATATAATAAACACACAATATACACAATAAAGCAATATTTATCGGCCTAAAGTTTGCCTGACGGCAATATTTACAAAATAATGAATGAAATACAATTCGAACTTTTCGAATAATTTCAAGGAGAAGCACCTCCGGGTACCTGTAAAGACACTTAGTAAAAGAGTTAGTGTCAAAATAATATAAATATAAATAAATAACTCAAATAATAACTAAAATAAAAATCCGTCTTATTAACATGGGAGGCCTTGGAAATCGACGGTAATTTCTTCATCGGCCAATTCCAACAACAACAAAAAAATTATATATAAACTTAGATTAGATTTCTGTCTTTCAAAATGGGAAGGCCTCTAAACCCGACGGATAGATTTTTCATCGGCCCATTCCAACAACAACAAAAAATTATATATAAACTTAGATTAGATTTCCGTCTTTTAAAATGGGAAGGTCTCTAAACCCGACGGATAGATATTTCATCGGCCCTTTCACAAATAAACATTGCTTAAAACGATAAACAAAATATTAGTAGTTTGATGGGTGACCGACGAAAACTTCACAAACGACAATAAATTTTTTCTCAACAATGCCATAACACATGTATAATGCTTAAAATGTCCAAAGTAATAAATAATAAATAATATAAAATAATAATAATAATAAAAACCAAAACCAACCTTGAATAAATTGAAAAATAAACTAATAGAAGATAATCATCATGACAGTCCCTCATATATCACCAAAATAAATCAAGAATTAGAAGAATAGTAACTAAAAATATAAAACAAATCAATGAAAATCATAAGAATATAACCATGATAATGCAAGGGAAAAAAATGAAAACATAAAAATAAAAGCTCTGTAAAATAAGAGCAGTCATTAAAATGAAATTACAATAATAAAGTTAATATTACTCCAAACCTATAATAATACAACTGCTAATAACGTATAATAATAATAAAAATAATAATAAACTGTATGAGACAATGTCAATAAAAATTAATAAAATATTCCTTCAGTGAACCAATAAACCAACCAAAAATGAAATATAAACCATCAAAGTTATAATCTCAACAAACAAAAAATAATGAACAAAAGAGTAAAAATAAACAAACCACTCAATATGGATTGATAACAAAGTTACAAAAATAAAATAAAATAAATCCACTAAACCCACAACATTTTATACCTATTTTTAAAATAAATAACAATAAACTATTAAACATTAAAAGCAATATTAGTAGAAGACAATATCAGCAAACAAGAAAAAGCTCAAAAATGAAGTCAGACCTTGATATTTCAACGGATAGACAAGGACAGAGGGTCGGCTTTGTCTGCTGGTGGCTGGTTCGGAGCTTCCATTCCCCCGGTTGTTGTCCGGCGGTGGTGGAAGCTGTTGCTGGTCCTCGCAGAGCTGTCGCTGCTGGTTCTCGCCGGCATCGCTGCTGCACAGGGCTGCTGGTGGTGTCACTGCATCGCCGGAGCTGTCCCTGCAAAAGAAGAAAAAAGAGAAAAGGGGAAGGAGAATGGGGAGAAACGGGAAGGGGGAAAAGGGAGGGAAACGGGAAAGGGGGAAAGGGAAGGGAAACGGGAAGGGGGAAGGGAAAGGAAAAAGGGAAGGGGGGAAAAAGGAGGGGAAGGGGCGACGGGAGAGGGGCAAAGGGAGAGGGAACGGGGGGAGGGGCTGGCGGCTGATGTCTTGCTGCTGTCCGTCTCGCCTGCTGGCTGTCACTCGCCGGAGAAAGAGTAAAAGGGAAAAGAGGAAGGCAACGAGAAGAAGAAGAGAGGGGGAGGAACAGAGGGGAGAGAGGAAGGGGCTGTGAGGGAGGCGGCTGGGGGGTGTTTGGAGGAAGAGAGGAGAGGGGGCTGCCAGGGGAAGAGAGTAGAGGAAGAGTGGATGGATTTTTTTTTTAGGGTTCTCTCTTCTTTTCTGAATATTAATTCCCCCTCACCTTTTGACCTAGTTAATAACTTAAATGAAAAACCCTAAATGGGCTCAAATGACTGGTTTAGCATTGCGGCCCAAAATTACGAATTCTTAAAAATGTTAAGCCAAAATTGGGTGTCAACAACAGTCCTTTTCGTTGTGTATGATTGATGAAAGAAATCGTGGACAACAAAAATTGACAAACCCAATTTTGACTGAACACATGACCTTTGTAGAGAAGTGCGGTTTCATGTGGTGGAAGTCAATTCGAGACCTGTCTCCAAAAGGTTCCATGATGTGTTGCGTCCTTGTTGAAGTGGTTTGCACCTGTTTTTTTGTTTTTTTTTTGAAGAAATTCATCCTTTCGAATTCTCTTGACAAAGACTGAGATAAAACTCGTCAGCTTAAAAATACAATTTAAATGGGAGACAGTATCTTCCACCGTGTCGACACTCAATTTCTCTCCTCGGCATTTAACGTCAGTTGACGTTGAAGGATAAATATTTCATTTGAGATGCACGATCCCTTTTGTGACAGCGCATGATTGCTTGCGGGACATGAACATCTTTCCGCGATGCGCAAATTTTGCGAGGGATGGAATCTTATCGCAATGCATAAAATTTTGAGAGGGATGAAATCTTCTCGCGATGCATAAATTCCGCAAGGTATGAAATCTTCTTGCGATATGTAAACTTTTGCGAGGAAATGAATCTTCTCGCGATGCATGAAATTTTGCGAGGGATGAAATCTTCTCGCGATGCATAAATTCCGCAAGGTATGAAATCTTCTTGCGATATGTAAACTTTTGCGAGGAATTGAATCTTCTTGCGATGCATAAAATTTTGCGAGGGATGAAATCTTCTCGCGATGCATGAATTCCATAAGGTATGAAATCTTCTTGCGATATGTAAACTTTTGCTAGGAATTGAATCTTCTCGCGATGCATAAAATTTTACGAGGGATGAAATCTTCTTGCGATGCATGAATTCCGCAAGGTATGAAATCTTCTTGCGATATGTAAACTTTTGCGAGGAATTGAATCTTCTCACGATGCATAAAAATTTAACTTGCGATGCATGAATATTAATCCGCGATGCATAAATATTAACTCGCAATGCATGAATATTAACTAGTGATGCATGAATTAACTCGCGATGCATGAATCGACTCTCGATGCATGAATATTAACTAGTGATGCATGAATTGACTCTCGATACATGAATTAACTCTCGATGCATGAATATTAACTCTCGATGCATGAATTAACTAGTGATTCATGAATTTTCTGCGAGGTATGAAATCTTCTCGCGATGCATGGAATTTTCTGCGAGGTTTGGAATATTCTCGCGATGCATGAATTACTCTTGATGCATGAATTAACTAGTGATTCATTAATTTTCTCTCTATGCATGATCTTCTGCGGGGCATGAATATCTTCCCGCAATGCATAAATTCCGCAAGGTATGAAATCTTCTTGCGATGCATACATTTCTGCGAGGTATGAAATCTTGTCGCGATGCATGAATTTTTTGCGAGGTATGAAATCTTCTCGCAATGCATGAATATTATTTCGCGATACATGAATATTAACACGCTATGCTTGAATTAACTCGCGATGCATTAATATTAGCTAGTGATGCATGAATATTAACTAGTGATGCATGAATTTTCTCTCGATGCATGAATTAACTAGTGATGCATGAATTTTCTCTCGATGCATGAATTAACTAGTGATGCATGAATTAACTCGCGATGCGCGAATTGACTCTCGATGCATGAATTGACTCTCGATGCATGAATTGACTCTCGATGCACGAATATTAACTAGTGATGCATGAATTGACTCTCGATGCATGAATTAACTCTTGATGCATGAATATTAACTCTCGATGCATGATCTTCTGTGGGGCATGAATATCTTCCCTCAATGTATAAATTCCGCAAAGTATGAAAACTTCTTGCGATGCATACATTTCTGCGAGGTATGAAATCTTCTCACGATGCATGAATTTTCTGCGAGGTATGAAATCTTCTCGCAATGCATGAATATTAATTTGCGATGCATGAATATTAACTGACAATGCATGAATTAACTTGCGATGCATGAATATTAACTAGTGATGCATGAATTTTTTCTCGATGCATGAATTAACTCGCAATGCATGAATTTTCTCTCGATTCATGAATTAACTCGCAATGCATGAATTAACTCTCGATGCATGAATATAACTCTCGATGCATGAATTAACTAGTGATGCATGAATTTTCTGCGAGGTATAGAATCTTCTCGCGATGCGTGGAATTTTCTGCGAGGTTTGGAATCTTCTCGCGATGCATGAATTTTCTGCGAGGTATGAAATCTTCTCGCGATGTATGAATTTTCTGCGAGGTATGAAATCTTCCGCGATGCATGAATTTTTTGCGAGGTATAAAATCTTCTCGCGATGCATGAATTTTTTGCGAGGTATGAAATCTTCTCGCGATGCATGAATTTTCTCTCGATGCATGAATTAACTAGTGATGAATGAATTAACTTGCGATGCATGAATTGACTCTCAATGCATGAATATTAACTCGTAATGCATGAATATTAACTCGTGATGCATGAATTGACTCTCAATGCATGAATATCAACTAGGGATGCGTGAATTGACTCTCAATGCATGAATTAACTTGTGATGCATGCTCTTTGTAGTTTTTATCAAGCTTCTGGCAGTACTTATCAGATATTTTGAGGTCTTCCTCAAAATTCTGTCCCAGTTAGAATTTTGGCACATCTCAAAATGATCTTCAATCTTGACTTGTTGACTATCTGTGTTGTGAATTTTTGAAATATCTTCAAAAATTCTGTCCCAGTTTTATTGTAATGAGAAGTAATAATCACACTGGGTATATGACCTTGCCATCGTGGCGCCTACATATCCTGTCGAGGCAGGAATCAGGTCAAATGTAATTCCAATCTTGTGGATGATGAGTGCTGCAAAGAATTTGAAAGATTATCAGTAGAAAATGCACAATATGAACATGATGGAATATGCAAATGGTATTCCTTGCTATATTCAAAGCCTAAAACAAGACATATCACATTTTGGGTATGGATAACCTAATGAAGTAAAATAGGCATCTCACACATATAAGATTAACTTAATCACAAATTTTATAATGAACAACTCAAAAGACTATTTTTTTATTGTTTTTTTCAAAAATAAAAAAAATGTGAGGAGATAGTCAAATCTTCACCATGATTGGTACCAACAGTTAGGAGTGCAGGTAAATCTCCCATTTTTTTTTTAAAGATTGAATTAAGGTAATTCCTACAGCTTCAAGTGGTACCTCAAATATACTTAAGGATTGACAAGATCCGTTCATCTTGTTCCAAACAAAGGTTTTGAATTGTATCAATCCTCATGTTTCAACTGCACTCACGACAAAGGCTAGTCCTATTTCACACATATTTGAAACATTTGATTATAGGACATTTTCAAAATGCACTCACACTCACAAGAATATTCAATGCACACAACTGTGATATCATATGCTTGACCCTTATGTAGATCTCCACTAATGTGAGAACATTTGGAATGAGATCATATAGGGCTTGTCATTGGCATGTAACGTAGGCTTAGGGATGGATATGATATTTATTTGAAGTAAGAGTGACTGAATTCCTCCTTGAGCGTCACACATAATTTGTGCTCTTAATGATTGGTACGCCTTTGGTGTCAGATCCTCTTCATTATTCTCTGCCCTCTCAAATTCTTTTGAATTCTCATTTTTAACGCTTTTCCCTTCCCTTCTTTTTTTTTTCTTCTGAGTTTTTATTTATTTTTATTTTTTAGAGCTTTTTTCCTCTTCTTCTTTTTTTCTTCTTTTGAGTCCTTACTCCTTGGAGCTTTTCTTTTATTCACTTCTTCATTATAATAATTTTCCTTTTTGTTGGAATATTTTCCTTCCAACCTTTCACTGGTCCTATAAAGAATTTTTTTGCCTTTCTTTAATTCTTCCACTTTTTTTTTCTCTATTTCTCTACAGTCTTTGCTTCCTTGATTTTGAGAGACTCAATATCTTTGCTTTTTGAAATTTCAAACATTGATCTCCTTTTATATTTTGCACATTCTTTGTGCACTCAAGAAGGTTGGGCCAAGAGAGGATAGTGCTCGTAAGTACTCAACAGGGTAGTGGTTAAGATGTGGTTGTCCAAATGAAGGTTTCAGGCACAAAATAGAAAAAAACTAGGGATTAATGTAATTTGGTAGGATTTGAAAGGCACAATCGGGTCAAAAAAGGCCTACAATCCTTTCTCAAACCAAACATTAGTCATTATTTCGCCTCGAAAAATATTCAGGTCAAGTTCTAGATCAACAGTGTAACACAATTGAACTTTGATCAAAATCTCACCACACAATGCACATGAAACATAATGTTAGTTTTATTCTTATGTTGATTGAATGCAAGAGAATTTTCAAGCATCACAAAAGTACAGATAAAAGGTACCACGAGAATCTGTAGTTTACCGCAGAGTCAGTCTTTTCCATCATATCGAATATATTTACATGCTCTTAACCATATTGGTCACGACCGAGTTGAAGACATGACTTTAACAGTATGTACAAATAATTTTTTTTTATTTGAAAAATGATTACCGAACCCGAGAAAGGCTGCCTACGTATCTCATTAACATGAGAATAAGGTATGCGTAGTTCGTGCAGATATAACTTTAAAAATATGCATAAACTATTTTATAATTTTTTTTTTTTTTTATTTTTGGAGAAGATAATACCGAACCCAAGAAGGGTTGCCTGTGTATCTCATTAACATGAGAATCATGTAAGCGTAGTTCGTGCAGATATGACATGGAAAATATGCACAAACTATTTTATAATTTTTTTTTCTTCTTTTTTTTTAAAAAGATAATACCGAACCCAAGAAGGGTTGCCTACGTATCTCACCAAAATGATAATCGGGTACGCGTAGTTCGACCAGTTAAGGTATATAAGAATTTAAAGATTTAGACAACTCAACGAAATTCCTAGGTATGGCGCCACTAACATTTGTAGTCATGAAGTGTTTTTTTTAACCAATATGTTTTATAGCCTCTTAATCTTCAATATTCATGTTGTATGTTGAATGTGACCTACGAATTTCTATAGTAGTCATTTGTTGTACCTTTTTTGGATGTTTTCTTGGATCTTTGTCTCCTTTCAATTTTTACAAGATCCAAACACTGTTATGACCATCCCCAACTGATGTCGGGGACGGTATTCCTACAAAAATATGATAAATACATGAGAGCAGTACCGTTATGCAAAATAATAATAAAAATAAGTAGATGCGACCTTATAGTCAAATACTCCCCTAATTTATCCTTTTTTGACTTGATATTAACTTCTTGTGAAATAGAAGGACTCGAATTTTGTTAATCCTCTTGTCTCTTGCGACTTCGGACAAAAAATGATTTCTAAATTTTAACATAAATTAATTTTTCGCTGTAAAGAAGAACAACTCAAAATGTAAAAGTGTTAGTTTCTGTACATAATGAATAATGTAAAATATCACACAAATAATGAATAAAACACATAAACACTGTTTTAATTAAAGACAAACTGAAATATATCACATAGCATACAAATAATTATTGCGCTTCCTATACAAATACGTGACCCTTTTATGCCTAGGGTAGGCCTATCGATTCGAAAGATGTATTACATCTTTTGACAACTTTCCATTGTCCCCCAAAACACTTAGTACAATTTATGAACAAAAGAAATAGAATTATGAAGTCAAAGGAAAAAGAAAGAAGAAGAAGAAAAAAATTACAAATATTCAATCCCACGTAGGGGTACCATCTTATTCTAAGCTTTTGTCGAAGGGTCTTCTTCTTGAAATTGTTGTCATCTCCAATTGTCGACACCTTTAAATGGAATGATAGCTTCTGAAAACTCGAGCTTGACAAAAGTAAACTATTAAAATAACCTTCTAATTCAGATGGACTGTGGTTTGTCAAAAGACGTATACATCTTTCAAATTACACACAATTATGGTCGTCCTTTTAGGATAGAAGCCATTATGGACTCAAGTTGGTCTTTTTAATGGACTCAACACGCCTTAGGTGTTGAGGCATCTTAGGCTGATGCTTAAATTCGGATTTAGTTTTGCTCTATTCTAGGGTGACTAGAATTGGTATAGAAGTGATGGTTACCCGAATCGGACAGACAACGGGGTGAAGCTAATAAACGACGTTGGATGACCGCAAGCCAACTATTCGTTTATTACATCCAAAGATTAGACTTGTGTGTTTTTCTGAAGGAAGCCGTGGTAAGCCACGTAACTTCTTTTGTCTTAATGCAAACTATTTGTCAATTGACGAAAAGTATGCCATGAAATGCAATGATAATATACACAAAATAAAATAAATAATAAATAAATACAATATACAAATAATCAACGAAATATAAAAATACAATGTATAACATAACAAAAAATTTCTCAATTTGAAAAAAAAATTAATTTTATATTGGTTAAAACCTCTAAACTCCCAGCGGAGTCGTCATTCTGTTTACATCCCTAATCTTTCGAAATAGGTCGAAACGTCACCGCAACTCAGAAAATTATTAATTGATTCAATTTTAACAAAGTTAAAAAAATAAACGAGTTTTAAAAAGAGTCGCCACCTAATTTTAGGAAAAAACTAGGAAACCATTAAATGATTTACGAAACCAGTTCGATTCTAGGTAAGGGGTTTAAATTATTCCGAAGGGAAGGGGTTAGACACCCTTTGGAATACACAAATGTGGTTCCCAACTTAATTCATTTTTTTCAAATTGAGGAAGAATATAAAATAAACACATATAATAAACACACAATATACACAATAAAACAATGATTATCGGCCTAATGTTTGCCTAACGTCAATATTCACAAAATAATGAATGAAATACAATTCGAACTTTTCGAATAATTTCAAGGAGAAGAACCTCCGGGTACCTGTAAAGACACTTAGTAAAAGAGTTAGTGTCAAAATAATATAAATAAAAATAAATAACTCATAATAATAAATAAAATAAAAATCCGTCTTATTAACATGGGAGGCCTTGGAAATCGACGGTAATTTCTTCATCGGCCAATTCCAAAAACTAAAATTATATATAAACTTGAATTAGATTTACGTCTTTTAAAATGGAAAGACCTCTAAACCCGACAGATAGATTTTTCATCGGCCCTTAACATGTGACTAACTAATGTCATAGTAAGGCTAACAACAAGAATATCACATAACTCACTTCAAAAAGAATAAGTAAACAATTCATAAGAAATCAAGAGTTTTCAAATTAGTCCTCTAATAAAATAACATCAATACAAGGGACGGAACTATTAATGAAACATCAATAAACAATAAGCAAATGGAGAAACCATTAATATAAAAATGAGGAAAACTAAAATAAAAACAAAGAAACCAATAAACAGAATGACCATACATATTATATTAACATATAAATTTTAAATCTGGAAAAAAACTTAAACCAGATATGATAAAAGTGACACAAATGAACAAAAGAAAGGATTCTAGTAGTAGCATGTGTATCATTTCTACTAATAACAAAAAAAAAGCTAAAACCAATTAGTTAATAATTATAACCCATCAATAGAGAATTAAAAGAATTAAACACAAACAAATTATGAACTTCTAACTATGAATATCAAAATTACCCATTAATATAGCTAGATGAACATCACAATCAACAAAATAAAACAGATAAATAAAGCAAGAATAAAATTACTTAATGTAAACAACCCACAAAAATGAAAACATAGATTAATACTAATCAACATTAAGAACAAAAATTAAAGGGTTCTATTTGAATTCTAACCATTGTTGGGCATTGTAGAGTTGTTGTTGTAGTGTGGCTCCTGGCAGTGATTTGGTGAGTTAAACAGATCGGAAAGTTTTGAAACGACTGGCTTGAGTTTCCCGCACATGAGGAGGGAGCGAAGGCCTTCCTCTCATGGTCATGGAGGCTCCCAGAATCTCTGCATCAGAATAAAATGAAGTATGTGGCCCTGTATTCTTCCCGAAATCCTTAAACGCCATTAAACCTTATACAAAAAAACCATCAATATGAATATGAACTCTTCAACAGCATATCAGATTCTCAATCGACTCCTGCTTTCCTCAGTTTACCCTTCCGCCATTTCCCTTCTCTTCCGCTAGACTCAAAACTCAACAAAACAACATGACTCGCCTCTTTCTCTTTCCCTTCACTTCTGTTTTTTTTTTCTTTCTATTTTTTCACTCCATTAATGGAGGGAAAGTCAAACTTTACAAAGTCCAAAAAACTCAATTTTTTTACTTTTATTATTATTATTTTTTTGTAACTGAAAAACAGAAATCAGTACTATTCTGAAAACCCCATTTTTTTTCGTCTGCTGCAGCTGCTGCGCCATCCTTCGGCAGCTTCTTCCATGCCTTTGGCTTCTTCTCTGCTTGTGGAAATGGGGTGGTTTTGGTGGTCATTTTGGATGGTGATTGTTGGCTGTGTTGAGAATGGACCGATTTTTGGAGGTTTTTAGTGGTTCTGATGGGTGCTTAGAGTTGAATCTTTGGAGAAGAAGAGTGTGGTGAATGTTCCAAGCTAGTTTCACCGAAAAAGAGGAGGAGAAACGGATGAGGTTTTCGCTTGGGCTTGCTGGTAGTTTACAGGTTGGGTTTTTTTTTTGGCCGGAAATGGGAGGTGTGGTGGCTGCTTTGTTGCAAGAAAATGGGAAAATAGAGGTGATGAGCTGCTAGGGTTTCCAGTTCGAGTTTGGGGCTGTGGTTGGTAGTGTTTGACGGGTGGAGGGTGGTGGTGAAGTTGTTTGGAGGTGGGAGGCCGCTAAGGGAGGATGAGAGGGGGCGGCTGGAGGCAGCTGGGAGGAGAAAGGGGAGGAGGAGAGGCGGAAAGGGAAGAGGAAGGGGGGAAGAGCAGAGGGAGGCAACTCCTTTTTTTATTTTTTTTAGGTTTTTTTCTAATTTTTTTCTTCTGAAAATTCATTCCCCTCCTCACCTTTTGACCTAGCTAATAACTTAAATAAAAATACAAAATGGGTTCAAATGACGGGCTTAACATTGTAGCCCAAAATTACGAATTTTTAAAATTGTTAGGCAAAAATTGGGTGTCAACAGCTGTCCCTTTCGTTGTGTATGATTGATGAAAGAAATCGTGAACAACGAAAATTGACAAACCCAATTTTGACTGAACACATGACCTTTTGTAGAGAAGTGCGGTTGAATGTGGTGGAAGTCAATCCCAGACCTTTGCGTCCTAGTTGAAGTGGTTTGCACCTGTTTTTTTTTTTCTTTTTTTGATTTTTTTTTTTTGAAGAAAGTCATCCTTTCGAATGCCCTTAACAAAGACTGAGACACAACTCGTCAGCTTAAAAATGCAATTTAAATGGAAGACAGTGTCTTCCAACGTGTCGACACTTAATTTCTCTCCTCGGCATTTAACGTCAGTTGACGTTGAGGGATAAATATTTCCTTTGAGATGCACGATTCTTTTTTTGGCAGTGCATGATTGCTTGCAAGGCATGAATATCTTCCCGCGATGTTTAAATTTGAGAGGGATGGAATCTTCCCGCGATGCATAAAATTTTGCAAGGGATGAAATCTTCTCGCAATGCATAAATTCCGCAAGGTATGAAATCTTCTTGCGATATGTAAACTTTTGCGAGGAATTGAATCTTCTCATGATGCACAATTCTTTTTTGCGAGGGATGAAATCTTCTCGCGATGCATAAATTCCGCAAGGTCTGAAATCTTCTCGCGATGCATAAATTCCGCAAGGTCTGAAATCTTCTCGCGATGCATAAATTTCGAAAGGTATGAAATCTTCTTGCGATATGTAAATTTTTGCGAGGAATTGAATCTTCTCGCGATGAATAAAATTTTTTGCGAGGGATGAAATCTTCTCGCGATGGATAAATTCCGCAAGGTATAAAATCTTGTTGTGATATGTATACTTTTGCGAGGAATTGAATCTTCTCGCGATGCATGAAATTTTGCGAGGGATGAAATCTTCTCGCGATGCATGAATTCCGCAAGGTATGAAATCTTCTTGCGATATGTAAAATTTTGCGAGGAATTGAATCTTCTCGCGATGCATAAAATTTTGCGAGGGATGAAATCTTCTCGCGATGCATGAATTCCGCAAGGTATGAAATCTTCTTGCGATATGTAAACTTTTACGAGGAATTGAATCTTCTCGCGATGCATAAAAATTTAAATTGCGATACATGAATATTAGTCCGCGATGCATAAATATTAACTCGCAATGCATGAATATTAACTAGTGATGCATGAATTAACTCGCGATGCATGAATCGGTTCTCGATGCATGAATATTAACTAGTGATGCATAATTTGACTCTCAATGCATGAATTAACTCTCGATGCATGATTATTAACTCTCAATGCATGAATTAACTAGTGATGCATGAATTTTCTGCGAGGTATGGAATCTTCTTGTGATACATGGAATTTTCTACGAGGTATGGAATCTTCTTGCGATGCATGATTAAACTCTTGATGCATGAATTAACTAGTGATGCATGAATTTTCTCTCGATGCATGATCTTCTACGGGGCATGAATAACTTCCCACAATGCATAAATTCCGCAAGGTGTGAAATCTTCTTGCGATGCATACATTTCTGCGAGTAATGAAATCTTCTCGCGATGCATGAATTTACTGCGAGGTATGAAATCTTCTCGCAATGCATGAATATTAATTCGCAATGCATGAATATTAACTCGCAATGCATGAATTAACTCGCGATGCATGAATATTAACTAGTGATGCATAAATTTTCTCTCGATGCATGAATTAACTCGCAATGCGCGAATCGACTCTCGATGCATGAATATTAACTAGTGATGCATGAATTGACTCTCGATGCATGAATTAACACTCGATGCATGATCTTCTGCGGGGCATGAATATCTTCCCGCAACGCATAAATTCCGCAAGGTATGAAATCTTCTTGCGATGCATACATTTCTGCGAGGTATGAAATCTTCTCGCGATGCATGAATTTTCTGCAAGGTATGAAATCTTCTCGCAATGCATGAATATTAATTCGCGATGCATGAATATTAACTCTTAATGCATGAATTAACTCGCGATGCATGAATATTAACTAGTGATGCATGAATTGACTCTCGATGCCTGAATATTAACTCGCAATGCATGAATTAACTCTCGATGCATGAATATTAACTTTCGATGCATGAATTTTCTGCAAGGTATGTAATCTTCTCGCGATGCGTGAAATTTTCTGCGAGGTATGGAATCTTCTCGCGATGCATGAATTTTCTGCGAGGTATGAAATCTTCTCGCGATGTATGAATTATCTGCGAGGTATGAAATCTTCTCGCGATGCATGAATTTTCTGTGAGGTATAAAATCTTCTCTCGATGCATGAATTTTCTGCGAGGTATGAAATCTTCTCGCGATGCATGAATTTTCTCTCTATGCATGAATTAACTAGTGATGTATGAATTAACTCTCGATGCATGAATATTAACTCGCAATGCATGAATATTAACTCGTGATGCATGAATATCAACTAGGGATGCATGAATTGACTCTCAATGCATGAATTAACTTGTGATGCATGCTCTTTGTAGTTTTTATCAAGCTTCTGGCAGTACTTATCAGAATTTTGAGGTCTTCCTCAAAATTCTATCCCAGTTAAAATTTTTGCACATCTCAAAATGATCTTCAATCTTGACTTGTTGACTATCTGTATTATGAATTTTTGAAATATCTTCAAAAATTCTGTCCCAGTTTTTATTGTAATGAAAAGTAATAATCACACTGGGTATATGACCTTGCCATCGTGGCGCCTACATATCCTGTCGAGGCAGGAATCAGGTCAAATGTAATTCCAATCTTGTGGATGATGAGTGCTGCAAAGAATCTGAAAGATTATCAGTAGAAAATGCACAATATGAACATTATGGAATATGCAAATGGTATTCCTTGCTATATTCAAATCCTAAAACAAGACATATCAAATTTTGGGTATGGACAACCCAATGATGTAAAATAGGCGTCTCACACAAATAAGATTATCTTAATGACACCTTTTATAATGAACAGCACAAAAGACAATTTTTTGTATTTTTTTTTTCAAAAATAAAAAAAAATGTGAGGAGATAGTCAAATCTTCACCACGATTGGTACCAACAGTTAGGATTGCTGGTAAATCTCCCTTTCTTTCTTTTTTTTTTTTTTAAATTTTAAGATTGAATTAAGGTAATTCCTACAGCTTCAAGTGGTACCTCAAATATACTTAAGGATTGACAAGATCCGTTCATCTTGTTTCAAACAAAGGTTTTGAATTGTATCATCCTCATGTTTCAAGTGCACTCACGACAAAGGCTAGTCCTATTTCACACATATTTGAAACATTTGATTATAGGACAATTTCAAAATGCACTCACACTCACAAGAATGTTCAATGCACACAACTGTGATACCATATACTTGACCCTTATGTAGATCTCCACTAATGTGAGAACATTTGGAATGAGATCATGTAGGGCTTGGCATTGGCTTGTAACGTAGGCTTAGGGATGGATAGGATATTTATTTGAAGTAAAAGTGACTGAATTCCTCCTTGAGCGTCACACAAAATTTGTGCTCTTAATGATTGGTACGCCTTTGGCGTCAGATCCTCTTCATTATTCTCTGCCCTCTCAAATTCTTTTGAATTCTCATTTTTAACTATTTTCCCTTCCCTTCTTTTTTTTTCTTCTGAGCTTTTTTTTTTTTTTTAGCTTTTTTCCTCTTCTTTTTTTTCTTCTTCTTTTGAGTCCTTACTCCTTGGAGCTTTTCTTTTATTCACTTCTTCATTATAACAATTTTCCTTTTTGTTGGAATATTTTCCTTCCAATCTTTCACTGGTCCTATAAAGAATTTTTTTGCCTTTCTTTATTTCTTCCACTTTTTTTTCTCTTTTTCTCTAGAGTCTTTGGTTCCTTGATTTTGAGAGACTCAATATCTTTGCTCTTTGAAATTTCAAACATTGATCTCCTTTTATAATTTGCACATTCTTTGTGCACTCAAGAAGGTTGGGCCAAGAGAGAATAGTGCTCTTAAGCAGTCAAAAGGGTAGTGGTTAAGATGTGGTTGTCCAAATGAAGGTTTCAGGCTCAAAATGGAAAAAAACTAGGGTTTAATGTAATTTGCTAGGCTTTGAAAGGCACAATCAAATCAAAAAAAGGCCTACAATCCTTTGTCAAACCAAACATTACTTATGATTTCGCCTCGAAAAACATTCAGGTCAAATTCTAGATCAACAGTGTAACACAATTGAACTTTGATCAAAATCTCCCCACACAATGCACATGAAACATAAGGTTTGTTTTATTCTTATCTTGATTGAATGCAAGAGAATTTTCAAGCATTTCAAGCATCACAAAAGTACAGATAAGAGGTACCACGAGAATCTGTAGTTTACCGCAAAGTCAGTCTTTTCCATCATATCGAATATATTTACATGCTAATAACCATATAGGTCCCGACCGAGTTGAAGACATAGATCTAACAGTATGTACAAACATTTTATTTTATTTTTGAAAAATGATTACCGAACCCGAGAAATGCTGCCTACGTATCTCATTAACATGAGAATCAGGTACGCGTAGTTCATGCAGGTATAACTTTAAAAATATGCACAAACTATTTTATAATTTTTATATTTTTTTTTATTTTTGGAGAAGATAATACCGAACCCATGAAGGGTTGCCTGTGTATCTCATTAACATGAGAATCATGTAAGCGTAGTTCGTGCAGATATGACTTGGAAAATATGCACAAACTATTTTATAATTTTTTTTCCTCTTTTTTGTTGAAAAATATAATACCGAAACCAAGAAGGGTTGCCTACGTATCTCACCGAAATGAGAATCAGGTACGCGTAGTTCGACCAGTTAAGGTATATAAGAATTTAAAGATTTAGACAACTCAACGAAATTCCTAGGTATAGCGCCACTAAAATTTGTAGTCATGAATTATTTTTTTTTCACCAATATGTTTTATAGCCTCTTAATCTCCAATATTCATGTTGTTTGTTGAATGTAACCTACGAATTTCTATAGTAGTGATTTGTTGTACTCTTTTTGGATGTTTTCTTAGATCTTTGTCTCCTTCCAATTTTCGCGAAATCCAAACACTGTTATGACCATCCATGACTGATGCCGGGGACGATATTCCTACAAAAATATGATAAATACGTGAGAGCAGGACCGTCATGCAAAATATTAATAAAAATAAGTAGACTACGTCTTTTGACAACTTTCCATTGTCCCCCAAAACACTTAGTACAATTTATGAACAAATGAAATAGAATTATGAAGTCAAAGGAAAAAGAAAGTAGAAGAAGAAAAAAAATTACAAATATTCAATCCCACGTAGGGGTACCATCCTATTCTAAGCCTTTGTCGAAGGGTCTTCCTCTTGAAATTCTTGTCATCTCCGATTGTCGACACCTTTCAATGGAATGATAGCTTCTGAAAACTCGAGCTTGACAAAAGTAAACTATTAAAATAACCTTCTAATTCAGATGGACTATGGTTTGTCAAAAGACGTATACATTCTTCAAATTACACACCATTATGGTCGTCCTTTTATGCTAGAAGCCATTATGGACTCAAGGTGGTCTTTCTAATGGACTCAACACGCCTTGGGTGTTGAATCATCTTAGGATGTTGCTTAAATTCGGATTTGATTTTGCTCTGTCCTAGGGTGACTAGAATTGGTATAGAAGTGACGGTTACCCGAGTCGGAAAGACAACGAGGTGAAGCTAATAAACGACGTTGAATGACCGCAAGCCAACTATTCGTTCATTACTTCCAAAGATAAGACTTGTGTGTTTTTTGAAGGAAGCCGTGGTGAGCCATGTAACTTCTTTTATCCTAATGCAAACTATTTGTCAGTGGACAAATATTATGCCATGAAATGCAATGATAATATACACAAAATAAAATAAATAATAAATAAATACAATATACAAATAATAATCGAAATATAAAAATACAAGTTATAACATAACAAAAATTTCCTCAATTTGAAAAAAAAATTAAATTCATATTTGTTAAAACCTCTAAACTCCCCAGCAGAGTCGCCATTCTGTTTACATGCCTTATCTTTCGGAATAGGTCGAAACGTCACGGCAACTCAGAAAAATAATTAATTGATTTAATTTTAACAAAGTTTAAAAATAAACGAGTTTTAAAAAGAGTCGCCACCTAATTTTTTGAAAAAACTAGGAAACCATTAAATGATTTACGAAACCAATTCGATTCTAGGCAAGGGGTTTAAATTATTCCGAAGGGAAGGGGTTAGGCACCCTTCGGAATTCACAAATGTGGTTCCCGACTGAATTCATTTTTTTTCAGATTGAGGAAGGATATAAAATAAACAGGGGGGAGAAAGGAAGGGGTTGTGAGGGAGGCGGCTGGGGGGTGTTTGGAGGAAGAGAGGAGAGGGGGCTGCCTGGGGAAGAGAGGAGAGGAAGAGTGGATGATTTTTTTATTTTTTTTAGGGTTCTCTCTTCTTTTCTGAATATTAATTCCCCCTCACCTTTTGACCTAGTTAATAACTTAAATAAAAAACGCAAAATGGGCTCAAATGACTGGTTTAGCATTGCGGCCCACACACAAACACACACACACACACACACATATTCATGGGAAAGTCGATCTATTTGAGATACATAAATAAAATCTAGGAGACAACAAGGAAAATAAAGATGCAATCAAATTACTACAACATGTTAAAACACTAGGTCCAGATGGTCTCTATCCTTTCTTATTTCCAAAAATATTGGAACATAATATGATCCTACATAGTCTCTTTTTATAAATTATAAAAACTAAAAAACATTCAAAGATAGATGCATTTCAATGGAGATAAACAAAATCCACATTTGTATAATCCACAAATGTGCCAATGTAACAACTTTAAAAAACAATAATCCCATTACCCTTTTGAATACCTCTGATAAAATAATCACAAAAAATATGTTGAATGGCTCCTCCATATCAACATATAATAGATGTAACCCTTTTTTTTTTAGGAATCTGTTATTAGTTTCATATATTTCCACCATATAGTAGTATACATAGTTCGTCATATTTACTATTAGTACTTTAATACTTTCGCTTAAACTAGGTTTCTTTGATTATTATACTTTATCAGGTTTGTATTGGCTCTATTTAAAGAGAAGGATGTACGAGAATAAAGTCTCTTTCTCTATTATATCTAAAACCATTATATGGTATCCATAACTTTTCTTTTCCTCAAATAGTTCTAATATCCTTATTTCCCACCTACCACCAATGACATCCTCATTTACCAATTATGGTGCAACTAACGTTACAACCATTGTTCAATTAAACTTTGTTACCCAATTCTTCCATTTAAACTTCCTGGCAGCCCTAAATTCTCCCTGTAGAAGATCTAAGTATTCATGCTTATTAGAGGACACAATATTTCTGGTCATCTCGATGGTGCTATTTGTACTCTTCCCGAGACCACCACCAACAACAACCTTACAATTTAAAACCCCGATAATGTAAATTGGTTTCGTCAAGACCAGTTAATCCAAAAACAATTTTAACATCAGTAGGTCCCAATTTTTCTGCTATATTAGCTACTGAAACCACATATATAGAAGACTGGGATTCCCTCCGTAAGTCTTATGCAAATAAGTCACAAACTAGCATATTTAGCTTGAAAGATCACCTCGGTCGTCTCAAAAAAAAAGAGTCAACCTATAACAGACTATCTCAATCAAGTTCGGTCTCTCTATGATCTTCTTGCGTCTGTTGGAGATCATGTAACCAATTCAAAACTTATTGTCAAGATTCTAATTGGTCTTGGACCAGAATGCCGTGAAATCTTTGCGGTAATTCGAACACGCGGCACCCCAATTTCATATGCTGAACTGTTTGAAAAGCTTGGCGATCACAAGTTTTTCCTCAAACACAAAGCTCCTCCTTAATCAACTTAATTTTTTGTTGTCTCTGAAGTCTATTGGCTAACTAATTTTCTCCAAGATATACACATATTATTGTTTACTTTACCAACTATTTTTTTGTGACAACATTAGCACCACCTACATTTGTGCTAATCCTTTTTTTCATAGTAACATGAAGCATATAGCCATTAAGTTTCATTTTGTTCGTGACCAAGTTTAATAAAAGGAACTTGAGGTTCATCACCTTCACTCTAGAGGTCAAGTCGCTGATGTCCTTATCAAACCTCTTCCCCGCAAAGCTTTTCAGCACCATTTTTAGAAGTTGGGTCTTGTTCTAGTCACCCCCAACTTGTGGGGGCGTATTAAGGGATAATAGTTATTGCCCTTTTGTTTAGGAGTCTATTATTAGATTCTTGTATATCATCCATGTGATAATATACACAGTTAGTCGTCTTTATTATTTAGGAGTTTAATGTTTCTTGTAAAGTAGGTTTCTATTAATATTGTACTTTACCAAGGTTTGATACTCCATGTCTGAGAGTCTTGTGCTTTACTATAGCATGTTGGTTCGGAGCTAACCAAATTAAACTTATACGAGTTTCCTCACTAGTACATCGTCCACTAGTTAATCATCTTGAAGTTAAGGGTGCTCTTTTGAAAATAAATAAGAATAAGAGGTCTTCTGATTTTTCCAATCCCAACCTACTGCTTCATCAAACTTCCATTCTCGGCTAAGAATTAGTTTTTCTGATTTTAAATAGAAAATCAAGTATTATTTGGATGAACTATATCCCATTAATATCCCTTTGTGAGCCTTGTTTTCTTGTTTATTCCTCTTTGTTTCTGGAACTCGATAATAACATACACACCTAAAGATTTTGATATAGTTTACTGATGGTTTGTTCCCACACAAGGCTTTATATGCAGTCATGTCTTGTATGGTCTTAGTAGGCAATCTGTTCATCAAATTTACAGAGGTACTGACTTCCTCCGTCCAAAAATTAACAGAGGTACTCACTACTCTCATTATGTTTTTTTTAGACATACCATTTTTTGTTGAGTGTATGGTAGTGTCAATTGCGTTCAATACATGTGCTATTACAAAATCAACAAACTGACAAGAAGTATATTCTCCTCCATTGTCAGAATTTAAAGCCTTAATATTAGGATAACATTGATTTTATACTAAAGCTTCAAATTGTTTAAAAATATCAAAAACTTCACTCTTCAGCCAAATAAAATAAACCCAACACATTCCTGTGTAGTCATCACTACGAGGAGAAAGTATTTTGTAACCACTCAATGAATCTTGTTATTGGGCCACAAGCATCCGTATAAATGAGCTAAAGTTTCAGGTTAACTCTCCACACTTGATTAGCTTGATATGTCAATTTGGTTTTCTTCCCCAATTGTAAAGTTTCACAAACTTTAGCATTACAAAGAATGTTAGGCATATTTTCTACTAGCTCTTTTTTTTTCATCTCTGCAATGCTTCACAGATTGAAGTGACCAAACATTTTGTTCCATAGTTTTGTACATGTTTGTGAAGTAATTGTTTAAGAATGCTCAGCTATTTTCTCCCAATCAAATAAAATATTTAGTTGCCCTTGTTAACATAAAATAATTCTACTCTAAAAGGGCCAGAAACAACACATTCACGATTCTTAAAATGCAAAGAATAATTATTATCAAGCATTTGTCCAACACTGAACAAATTTTTACTCATATCATGTATTTACAAAACATCACGAATAGTTTTGATACATGATATTGTTGAGATAGACACCTTACCTATTCCTTTGACTTCTACTGCCTCACTATTTCCCACTTGTAGTTAAGATTTTATGGTATGATCAAGGAAATTGAACATTTCAACATCATTGCACAAGTGTTGTGTGCAACAACTAGCAAGAAGCCATGAATCAGAGGATTCGTTGATTGGAAACTATTAAACTACATATAGTTTCTCCTCGTGTATTTCTGCAACTTCTGCTATTTGTACTTGCAAATCACTGTAGGATTTTGCTCTTTATTTGCAAACCTTGGATATGTGCACCCTCTTCTAATAGTTGTCGCAAATAACACTGACTCTCTATCAATAGTACTTTTCAAGATGTGTAGTTCTTTTACAATGTTTTCACGAAGGGAACTTCTACTTCATATCTCCATTATTTCCTCCATCGTGCTTTCCCTTATTCTTCTGGTTAAATTGTTTCTTTCATTCACCAGATACTTTTTTTGTACAGAGAAAGCTCCTTCAGTGAACTTCACTCATCTCATAGTCCTCCTTTTATAGTATATTGAAGAGAACTCATTAGTTCACCTACAGAAAGTTTGCCCAGGTCCTTGGATTCTTCAAGAAAGGAAATCTTAGATTCAAGCTTCTTTGTAAGAGTAAAAAAAAAAGATCTTCAAAATTTGTTTGCCCATAAATTCTTCACCAAGAAGTCTAATATTATTAACAATCAAATAAATTTGATCAACATACTTAGTGATTGTTTCATCCTCCTGAATATTGAAGGACACAATCTCTCTTTTCACTTTCAACATTTGCATTTGACTTGTTCTATCGCTTCTTTGATATTCTTTTTTATTCCTATCCCAAACCTCTTTTGTGTTTTGCAAGCCATGATTCTGTAAAACACAGAATCTTCTAAAACATTATGCATAATGACCTGGCTTTAGATTTCTTTGTCCTCTCTTTGTTATTTGATTTGATTTGAGCCAATGTAGGATTTTCTGGTAAAGCCAAAAGTGGTTTATATTCCATCACGGTTACCCAAAGTTTATAGGCTTCCAGAAAAGCTTGCATCTTCACATACCAGATTTTGTAATTTTTACCGGTGAGAGTGAATGGTGGATTTAAAGTAGGTTGCTAGATGCCATTTGTATTGTAGGTTAAAATTTTTAGAACCTGTAGAAACAACAAGAGGTTTTGATGCCAGTGTAAAAACAGAAACACTCAAGAATTCGAATTGAAGGATAAAAATAAATTTAACATGTCAAATTCTAGGTGTGTATTAATTTGCAGAAGATATGAATTTCTAAATGATTTCCTATCTAGTAGCCACTCATAAAGTGGACTCTTAAAACTAAATGAGAACATGTGCCACTAACAGCCATAAAGGGGTCATTAACAACCATATAAGATGATACTACTTCAAAACGTTGAGCAACTAAAGTTAACTAAGTCTGACTAGAAAATAGGAAGCACTAAACTGAAACAAGTAAAAAACAGTAAAACTAATAAGTTGGAAAAATGCTAATTGTCTAACACTCCACTCATAATGATATCCACTCCGTTCTTGGTGTTGCCACATGGTCCTTGCACCTGAACATATGAAGGCAATCTCACCAGATGATCATATTGTTCTTTTTGATTTCCTTGACGTATTGTCACTTTACATGTGGTCTGAGCAGTTTCTGCTAATCCAGAATTCCTTCCTGTTATCCACTTGAAGTTTTGAGGAGAACCTTTCAAGCTCTAACAATTATTTTCTTTGTGTCCAACCTTCTTATAGTAATCACAAAACCAATTTGTTTTGTTAATATAAAGAATGCAATAAGTTGTCCTGTTGACGTGTTAAAAATGTTTGGAAGGACCTCTATAGACTTTATTTCCATTTGTATGCTTGTTGTAAGTGTGGTTTGTTCTGGAATCGCCACTTCCAAAACTAACATTAAGTGAGATAGAGGCTTCAAAACTAACGGTTAGTGTGGTAGAGGATAAACTCATCGTATTGGATGGTTTGAATTGTTGTTTATTTTTTTTAACTTTATTTAGTAGTTTGGGTTTCAGTTTACTTAGTCTGTAACACATGAATTGTTAGTTGAAAAAGGAGAGAAGAATCCTTTCAGTTTGTTAATAGTTGATTGATTGAAGGAGTTAACGCTATCTTGTATTAAGTTAGTAAAACTCTATCTAAAAGCGTTAAATTGATGTAATTCAATAGATCAAAATTTTGGCCTATTGAATAGAGTCCAAGTTTAATTACCTCCAAGTTTAGTTTTTTGTTTTTCCATCAGTGGTATCAGCACTAGGTTCGTTAGAGAAATAGCAAATGAAATTGCACCTAACTTGTGGCATTGGAAAGATCATTCCAAGACCTTTCCAACAATATCTATAACTACACCTAACTCTTATTGAGCTATGATTTAAGATCATTTAATGTTGACCAAAACTCAACTTCAATTTAGTTCCAATTTTGCAGATTTACTCATACGTTCCAACAAATATAATTTTCAAATTCTTAGTTTCTTTATAGCTATTTCAAGTTGCGAGATATTACAATGTCTGCACCTTGGAAACATTCTTCCTCGAATTAACTTCTATAACTAGGCTAGGAGTGGTAACATCTAGTTCAAACAACCAACAAGCAAATTCAACAAAGAAGCTTATTCATAATTTAAAGAGTACTAAGAAGAGAATTAGTACCTTAATACATATTTTATCTTGATTCAAATACATGGATAAATCTCTTCTTTATATCCTCTTAGGATCCCCAAGTAGCTTTCCCAATAAATTGGTTCCTCCAAAGAACTTTAACTGAAGATACTTCATTGGTCCTCAATTTTTGAACTTGGCGATCTAAAATATGAACCGAAATATATTCATAAGATAGACTATCCTTGACCCCAATATTCTCAGTTGGCGTGATCAATAATGAATCGCCCATGGACTTTTTCAACATAAAGATGTGAAATAGTGGATGAACTGCTACTATCTTTTGAGGTAGCTCTAACTGATAAGATACATTACCAATCCTCTTGTTTATGCAATAAGGTCCAACGTATCAGGGCCTAAGATTTCCCTTCTTATTCAATTTCATGACCCCCTTCATTGGTTAAACCTTCAAATACACCTAACAATCTTCCTCGAACTCTAAGCGTCATTGTCCTAACATTTGTTTAGGATATTTAATGACTTTGCGGCGTTTTAAACCTCTCTTAAATCACCTTCACTTTCTCCATAGATTGGTGAACTAAATCTTGTCTTATCAACCTTTCATAATTAACCTCAAACCATCAAATAGGATCCCATAAAGAGCTTCATATAGAGCCATCTAGATGCTAGAATGATAACTATTGTTGTCAACAAACTCAATGATAGGTAGTTGATCATCCCAATTTACTTTTAATTTAATAACACAATCCCTCAACATATCTTCTAATGTCTGAATAGTATGCTCTGCTTGTACCATAGTCTTAGGATTAAAGACAGTACTTAAGTTCACCTTTGAACCTAAATCTTTCTAAAAAGATTTCCTCTATTTGAAATAATGGAGATCGGAACTCTGTGATGTTTTACCACCTCTTTAATGTACATCTTATCTTTATACTCTACCAAATGGGTAGTCTTTACTGGTAATATTTGGCTGACTTTGTCATTCGATCAACAATCACCCAAATAGAATCATGATACTTGCGAGATATGGGTAAACCTGTATCTCCATTTCCACTTTGGAAGTTATATATTCTGAGTCAAACTACCAGGTATTTTGTGCTCTTCCTTAACTTGTTGGTAATTTGGGCACTTGACTACAAATTCAGCAATGCTCCTTTTCATACCATTCCACCACTATACTTCCCTCAAATCGCTATACATCTTTATGGAACTTGGATGAATTGAGTATCTGGGGTTATGAGTTTCCTTCATAATCCTTTCTTGGAGTCAATCAATGATCCGTAGACACAATCTACCTTTCTACCTTGATACTTCAACCCACCATCTCCCCCTTGTTCAAAAAGTACTACTCTTTTCTTTTGAACATTTTCCTTAAAGTCAAGCAAAATGGGATATTGGTCTTGCTTTCCTTTCACCTATTACACTAGTGATAATTTTGCCCCATTCGTCACCACTATTCCTCCTTTTGTGGAATTCATAAATCTAATTCCTAGGCGTGCAAGTCTGTGCACCTTTTCTGTTAACTCTATCTTTTCTTCCTCCACATGGAAGTACTACCCATATATAACCTTCTTAAAGCATTAACAACCATATTAGCCTTACCATGATTATAAAGAATACTCATGTCATAAACCTTGAGTAATGTTAACCACCTTCTCTCTTTGATATTGAGCTCTCTCTGAGTGAACACGTATTGTAAGATCTTGTGATCAGTGAATATATATACATGAACAACATACAAATAATGACGCCATATCTTCAAAGCAAAAAGTACAACAGCCAACTTCAAGTCATAGGTTGGGTAGTTCTCATGAACCTTCAACTGTCTAGAGGCATAAGATATAACTTTGTCATTCTTCATTAAGACACAACCCATGAAAACTCTAGATGCATGACAAACACTACAAAACCTTGAGTACTTTCTATCAAAGTCAAAACTGGGGCAGTATTCAATCTCTTCTTCAACTCCTAAAAGCTTTTCGAACAAGCTTCAGACAATTTAAACTTCAATATTTTCTGTGTCAACTTCGACGAAGGAAGCAAAATGGAAAATAAATCTTCTACAAATCTTCTGTAGTTACCAAATAAACCTATGTAACTCCTAATATCACATGGAGTTGTGGGTCTAGTCCAATTTTGCACTGCTCTAAATTTTCTTGTTATCAACTATAATACCCTCACCGGAAACTATTTTCCCAAGAATGCCACAGACTTAATCCAAAACACTCACTTAAAGAACACGACATACAACTCTAAATCCTTCCAAATTTTAAGACTATTATGAGATAACTGAAAATCATGATCTTCTTAAGTCCTTCAATAAATTAGTATGTCATCAATGAAGACGATATTAAAAAATCTAAATAAGTTTCAAGAATCTATTCATTATATCCATGAATGATGTAGGTGCATTGGTCAACCCAAAGGACATTACCAAAAACTCATAGTTTCTATATTTGGTTTTAAAAGTTGTTTTTGGAATATCACATTCCCTTATTCTCAACTAGTGCTAGCCTGATCTGAGTTCAATTTTAGAAAATAAAATGCACCATGATGCTAATTTAATAGATCGTCAATTCTACAAAGAGGATATTTATTTTTAATGGTAACCTTGTTCAACTAACGGTAATTTATACACGTCCAAAAGGAACCATCCTTTTTTCTCATAAATAAGACCGGAGTTCCCCAAGGTGAGACACTTGGTCGAATGAATCATTTCTCTAAAAGGTCTTTCAACCTCTCTTTTAACTCTTTCAAATCTTCTAGTGCCATTATATATGGAGGAACAGATATAGTACGAGTATCTAGATGAAGATCTATATCGAATTATATATGTCTCTTAGGAGGGCCTCCGGGAAGATCATATGATCTTTTATTATTGGATCGTTTTGAATAGGATTACCTGAACACTTGAGTTATTAAATAGGACTAAGTGATAGACACATATCTTAGAAACAAACTTCCTTGCCTTAAGGTACGAAATGAAATGACCCTTAGGCACTACTAAAATAATTTTCCACTCTACGAATGGCTCATTTGGAAGTTGAAACTCGACAACTCGAGTTCTGTAGTTAACTAAGGCATAAAAGGCAAGAAGTCAGTCCATACCAAAGAATGACATCAAATTCTACCATGTTGAATTCAATTAAATCAGTCATGGTACTTTTGTGATTGAAGGGAACAACGCAATCACAATAAACTCACTCTACTAGAATGGACTCACAAACAGATGTAAATATACTAAATGTTTCACTAAGTTTATCAAGAATAATATCAAATTTCATTGCAACATATGGAGTTAACAACGATAAACTCGTTCTTGGGTCTACAATGAATAAACAATAATGTTAAAGACTTTAATCATACCAGTAACAATATTTGGCAAACTCTCATGCTCTTAGCAAATGGTGAGAGCATACAAGAGCTTTGTTCCTCCGCCTGTTCCAAAAGTTGCACCTCTAGGTGAAACCTTTTCTAGTGGAGCAACTAATGATGACTGGGCTCTATTGTCCTCACTACCATTTCCCAATTTATTATTTGGACACTCTCACATGAAATACCTTGTTTGACCCACATTGGCACAGGCAAGAGGATCGCTACCTACTTGCGCCAAACTACCTTGAGAATAGGAATATTTAAATCTGGAATTCTTACCATAGTAGTCAACCTTGTTCTTAGGTGCTGGTGCACTTGGAGATGATGGAGCAGAACCCTTCTGATTCTGCTGGAAAGATAACCGGGTGGCACTATTCTTTTGTTCTCCTGAATCATTCACCATCTTAGATATCTTTTTATTAAAATCTTCTCAATCTCTAATCTACTCTTTCTCTACCTTCTGCACATAGACCATCAACCTCGAATGTCCAAGTCTCCAATAAGATTGTTGCCCGACCCTCTTTGCTTGATAGACAGCCTAACCCAACAACAAATAAACTCATTCTACTCTTCATGACCTTAACCATCTCCGTAGCCTAATGAGATAGTTTCGTGAACTTCAACCCATACTCAAACACAGTTCGAGATTCCTACATTTGTGTGAGGGAGTCACGTACCTTGGCCTCTTTTAACTCTTTGTGAGATAATTCCCTAATAAGGCCTCCTAAAATAAATCCCAACTCACAAGTGGTGCATCTTCTTCTCCACCCTCTTTCAAATGATCAAACAACATTCTAGCAATACCCTTGAGTTGATAAACATCTAGCTCAACTTTCTTAGCGTCACCAACTTGCATCACCTCGAACACCTTCTTCAGTTTCTTAGTGAAGCTCTTTGGGTCCTAAGTAGTGCTCGGACTAGTGAAACTTGGGGGATTCATCCTCAAGAAATAAAAATCCTAATAATGAAAGAAATACTGAAAGAAACATAAGGAGTCCTCCGGAATCAAAGGAGGCTCACCAAATGACTCTGGAGTACTCAACTAGATCAAAGGTGCGTTGGATGCCGATCCTCTTTACATGCGTATGCATTATGATACGATGCAATACACCTGCCATCAATACATTGAATGTACGAGTTTGCAATTTTAAATGTTAAACAACATAAGCTACAAATAGTCAGAAGGGACTGAAGAACTTACCTTGCTCAACTCAACATAACTGACTGATTTCAATATGAAACAATTTCAATGCAAGTGCAATATGAGGAAAAGTTGTTTAAAACATGGTGTAAGCTCTGAGATGTGTGTAAAAATACAATGAACTGATGTATATAAAATATAATAACTTCTGTGGGAGTTTCTGTACCCAAAAACTATCAATTTAGAGCTACAATGATGATACAATGATCTATCTCAGACTGCCAGCGCATCATATACCCGACCAAAGGTATAAGACCTGAACTAACTAATGGATCTACTAGACTATTTAGAAAAAGATTCATATGAAAAGTATGATCCTTTTCTACCCAAATTGGCTTCATGGTTTATGGGTTTGTGAGTTATTTGAACTCTCCCCTAATTCAATACTCAATACTACTACCAAAATATACTTGCTTTTATATTAGAAAAAGAAATACTCCTTCTATGATTTAGGTTTACTGCTTAGAACTTAGTTCAAAGGCTATCTTGGGATTCTTAGCTTTCCTGGTTGCTTCAGTTAGAAAGCTATTACTCTTTTTCTGTAAACTAGCCCGAAGGCTCTTTGGAAATCTCAGTTTCCTTTCTTTTTTATATAAGAAAACATTTATTGTAAACCTTTTTTGGAATATATAGTCCCCATATAGTCCTTTAAACAAAGTACGTCATCTTTAATCTTTACTGAACTTAACTCTTAAATATTAAAACAAAGTTCAAGCATTTGTAAAAAGACTCTTGAAAACATTGATGAACTTTACTTTACTTGACTATCAACTTTGATCTTGTCTCTTACTTTGAATTTGACTATTACTAGATCCTTGAATTTAATTATAGATTCAAGGAGTATTATTTGTTTTGGAGGAATCTCTTGATGTTTAGGAATGATTTCAAAAAGTTGAACATATGAAAAGTTATGAAATCTCCATCGTGGAGCAAGTCTATGACGCGGAGATGCTACCAAAATATATTCGCGAGGAGTACGCATTCATCTCCGCGAAGTGAAGCTTATTTTTGCTCACCGGGGGAACATGTTCGCGATGTGGACTTATTTTAGTCAAGTTGTCCGACTTTTTCTTTCTTTGTTTTTCTATCCCAATTCTCCTAAACACGAATATCTTCCTCAAAATTATGTTTGATCCCAATACCCGATATTAATACTCATAAACATAACTTAAAGCAACTCAAAAACTCCAAAATTAAGGTCTCAATACTCCAACATTAAACTCAATTCAAGAACACACTTAAATTCAAGAATAGAAATAAAGAAGATCAACTTTCATTCCTTTTTAGAACATGTTTCACTGATTAAACACGTTTGACATGTGGGTGAACAAACCCAATTGCCATGAGAAACTCACATACCTTTTAGGAATCACCCCGAAGAAATCCACAATCAATCGATCGTTTCTTGGAAAATTCTTGTTTTCTCCTTTTGTTCTCCTTTTGCATTATTTCTCTAAAATCCGTAATGTTAATTCTCAACTTTATAAATTGAATCAACTCTGATTTTTACCCCAATTAATCCCTTAAAACGAATTATTAAGTAGGTATAGAAAAGACAATCTTGCCCTAGCCAAATACAGATTGGAGTTTCCTTAATCAACAGTCCAACTTCCGAAAGGCATAACTCACTCATACGGACTCAAAATAGCCAAAACATGGAAACATTTCAAAGATTATTCCAAGACCTTTACAACTATATCTGGAACTACACCTAAATCCTCCTGATCTAGGATTCATGACCTTTTAAAGTTGACCAAAGCTCAACCGTAACTTACTATCAATTTTCCAGGTTTCCTCATACTTTCCAAAAATTATTATTTTCGATTTCTTATCTTCTTTCTGGTTATTTCAAATTGCGAGATGTTACAAGTAGTTCAATCCTAAAAAATCAATCAATAAACTTCAAAATTTATCAACTTGTATTAAAAGTGCATTAGAACAAATATTAAAGTTTAATTAGAAGAGACAATTATGTATGTATTAAATTGTATAACTAATGAAACACAAAGCAATGATTTATAAAGTGAATGAAGTTTATATCAATAATTAATTAAACAAGTTATCTAATAGTAACAAATAATACACAACAAAATGAATTAAATTTGTGTTCAAAGTTCGTATTACACAATATTAAAGATGAATTATAATAAGAATAGCCTAGAACGAAACAAAGGACCTATGATTAAAGTAGAAGTTAAGTACTTATATGTAACAACATGACTCGCAAAACCATAAAAATAAATAAGAAAATAACAACCTAATGGAAAATATAGTTGTATAATGATATGGAATTACACCTATCTCTAATTGGTTTGTTTTCCTTTTGTTGGGCAATGGAATTGTGACTTCGTCAGCTCCAAATGAAGGATATAGTTTCCCAATCTTTCGAGATATAATTGTTTTGAAAATAGGGGGTATTCACGATCACAACTCAACTAGATGAAGTATTCACGATCACACACACAACTATAAATTACATGGAGAGTGGAAAAACTTGTATCAAATCAACTCACCTTATATTCCATCAGAATAATCTCATCACTTGCAGTATGAACTAATCTGGAAATAAAGGACTCTGTTCATTTTTCATTGTGATTGATACCCTTAAATGAGGGATAATATGCAGGGAACATTAGCTTAATATGTTCTTGTATTAGAAGAGTGATGAATGTCCTAAATTTATTATTCTTGAGCATCTTTCATGTGTTTATTCATATGTGTTTATCTATTTGATTACTTTCAAATATTTTTTATCATTATAGGTAACCTAGAACAAGAATGCCTCATGGTCCTATTTTATTAAAAGATGTTAAACTTCCTACAGAAAAGACATTTGATGTGCCATATAATAGTCATAACAAATCTATTGGAAAAGAGGGGAAAACATTTGCTAGCTTTTTAGGAATTATAAAAGAACTCCAGAATTAATACCTCTAAATATAGTGATTGGAGAATTGAGTACGATAAAAAGAAGAAATTGCTGGAGTTTTTAAGGGTATGAGTTAGTATTATTATTATGTGAATAAACTCATTATGTTTATGATATCATATGATATATATATATATATATATATATATATGTATTGACTTTTATTTTGAAGAAGAAGTTCTCTTTTCCAAAACACAGGGAAGCGTTTGTCTTAATGTCACTAGGAAAGAAATTAAAAAACTACAAATGTGAAATAAAAGGTACTCATATGTCAAAATATAAGACTTAAGACTCTTTTCTGAAAAATAGACCGAATCGCATGAGAAATAAATGGAGTGATCTAGTCTCTTACTAGCTTTCCAATAAAGCAAAAGTATATAAATATCTTGAAAACATACCTACTTTCTGATTTTAAATATGTGTTCATTTAAGTGATGCTACATTTTCTTATAACTTGTAAGATATTATTTAAATATTTCAACAACAAAGGCATACCGAATTAAATAAATTGAATAAATAGGACCAATTAAAAGATGCCTCACACTAGAGGATCAAAAAGTAATGCAACACTGATGCATGAGAAGGTAAATCTGTGAAATGTATTTTTAAAGATTTTTTGTCACGCATATCTTGCATCAATTCTACTACTTAGGGTGAAAATGGAATAGAGCACACACGAGAAAAAAAATTCTTATTAACTCATAAAAACGTGTGGATGGTAGACTACTGGATGATGATTTTGCCAAGGCAATTGCAAAATTTCATCTAACCGTTATTTTAAATATCATGAAACAATTAGAAATAAACATTACAAGTGAATAAGCCAATTTCAAATTGGATTTGTTGTCTATTCTATGATTAGGATATGACAAATTAAAGGATGAGCAATAATGAAAGATCTACAGACCAACGTCCTCACAATGTTTCTTGGGAAGATTATGTGTATTCTCAAGTGTTGAGAAATGAGAGGAGTGGGTATGTTCGTGGCTTAGGACTTGGTCAACTCCTTTAATTCTATTGGCTAGTAAATCTTCCGTAGAAAATATTGTTGTAGAAGATTCATCTAATGAAGTTGTACAAATGTTAGAACAAGAAATAACCGAGTTAGATTCATCTAATAAAGTTTTACAAATGTTAGAACAAGAAATAACCGAGTTAAAGGAAGAAAAAAATGAAGAAATTGATCTGATGAAACCAAATCACGAGGATTTGCAATCAGAATTACACAAAATGAAACAATTCATGCAAAAGTACGCTCCTAATGAATATCTTCCTCAAGATATGAATTTCACATCTAATGAACAATTATATTAAAAGTCTTAGAAATTTTTAATGATATTTTAATCCTATAAAAGGATTATTAACTAATGTCTTCATACTTACATGATTCCGACCATAATAATGGTTAAGAAGAAGTACTACAAGCATCAAGGATATCTAGTAATGATGAAACTACTCTACCTCAAGGTACTACTCATCTTTATCATTTGATGCTATTCTTTGTCTTTTCCTGCTTTGTAAATATTGTGTTGAATGGTAGTTTTTCAAGAGACAAAGACTGATTAGGAGAGCATGTGAAGTCAACTATTTTTGATGTGAGCTGTTATATGTGAAATGGTGAAATGCTTTGGTTGCTTTGATGTGACCTAATCTTGTTAAAAAATCTAGTTGAATCTATGTCCTGTTTAGCTCGAGTTTATTTGATGTTCGTTTGGTTTTAACTTTTAATGCACTAGTTGTACATTTATATATATTTTTGTGAAGGAAAACATTGTATTAATCCCCACAAACAGCCCTGTCTTTACATATTCTTAGTCACAACAATGTGTTTGTTGTTAAAATTGTTGTATAAAGACAGTGGACACTTTTTTTTTAATGTTATTAATAATTGTGCAATTACACCTTTGCCAGATTTGTTTCTATAAGTATATATAGTTCAGTCACAACTACATTAGAAGCACCAAGATGGTGTTGCAAATGCTTCATGAATCTTTCTTCTTAAATTGTCTAGTTTTGGTTCATATTTCTTGCCTATATGATAATGAATCTGTTAAGTTGTTAGGTTCTTAAGCTGACACTTCTTTAAAAAAATTTCAAAGCACCTCAAGGTGGTTAACCACTTTAACGGCTTTAGGCATTGTTGTATCTATCTCAGAAAGAAAAACATAGTATAGATATTTTCATAATTTTACCTCCTTATGATGCAAATAAGAGATGATTCATTGTTTAGTCCTCCTTTTCAGCTCAAAATTATTACTTGTTTTTGAAATATCCATCTTACAAGCTAGTATAGGTTTCACTCTTTCAACATCGAGACATTCATTTCCTAATTGTGTATGACTCTGGCGGCTTTCATAAAAAATATGTTTTAGGCATCTGATACTTTTACTAATTCTAACCTCAAAGGCAAAAACTTTGGCATTAATCTAATTGTTATAGATACTTATATTTTGAGGTACAATGAGTGGAAATTATCTAAGTCATTTGTCTTCTCTTAATTCTTAAGTGCCTTCAACATCTAATACACAATAGTCGCTTATGCTTCCAGTACCAGGTCTCTGCAACCTCTATCTATTGTGGATCTATTCATCCTTATCCATATTTCCCTGCAATCTAGTGGTCTCGCTCCTTTTTCGAGCCACTGAAGTAATCCAGTTGTCTCAATATTCCGGTAAACTGTCTTCACTATATATAAGCAGAACAAAGAGAATGAAGATGTCAATGTAGGATCATTTCCATTTATTCTTCTGTTGGTACAACCTGCAGAGACCCACTTTATACAATTTCTTCATTCAACCAACTTCACATAATTGAGATTTTTCTTCTTATGTTGCATCCTTTTGAGAACGGACTGTAAAAATAAATGTGCTCCACTGTTTCTAGTACATCCCCACATAGTTGGCATTTGTCATCGTGGCATATCAACATTGTATAAAGGATGTCTTTGGTACGTAATCTTCATGAAGGGCTAACTAACGAATAAAGTTGTGCTTAGGAAGAATTCCCTTACACCAAATTAACAAGCCCCACGTTCACTCTTCTAACTCGCATCTCCTCCATGTGTATCTGCTTGCTATCGTGTATTTTCGCTCATATTAAAGCCCATCCATTCTGGTTGTATCCTTGAGCAAATTTATCTTTAATATAACATATCTTATTCCAGTACCATCAACTATCATATTGAAAAGCATATTGCCACCAGTCCGTGCCCTTTATAATGCCAAAGAGAGTGCAGGAATTATCGCTACAGCAGACTTGCTATGTAGTACTGCTAACCAAAAAATTGAAGATTTTTTGTCCACATGATATTGAATTACCTAAATCCTTCTTGCTTGTAATTTTTCATATTAGTCACACTAGTTGAAATATGTTTATACTTTGGATTTCATCTATTGACAAGTTTCTTTTTTTATTTCAGGTTATACAATCTCAAGTTTGCAAACTTCATATGTGGGTGATTTCAAACACATTATTCAAAGAAGAGTAACAAATCTTGTTTGAAGACATTATTCAATAGTTTGAACAATAGAAGTTGTGACAGTCTATTTTTTATCAGTACAAACTTTTTGTCTAGATTTAAAGAGATTCATTTTATAATATCGATTAATAGTAATAGATATGTTTTTACCATTAGAGAATATTGTTGCTACTATGAGGCTACCTTTGCGAACGTGTTTGTTGGATTTTTATATATACTTGTTATAGAAAAATGTAGTTGTTATTCTTTATGGAGGCTAAACAATTGTCCTTAAATGTTATGATATTTATCGGAAATTCAATGGTAAAATTTCATTGCCGTTAAAACGACTACCCCTTAGAAAATATTTATTATGATATATCGACTAAAACTATGGACGCCAGAGGACCACTGATAGCCGATATGAATTATCTATAGTAGCCAATATAATTTCCGCAAACAATCGCCATTAAAACTATTAACTTTTACTTGTAATTTATTTAGATTTATAGACTAAATCAATGGACGTTAATAGATATAATTAACCAATATGCAGAACTTGTTAGCAGCCAATACAATTGCTGCAAACAATACTACCTTAAAAGAATGAACTCTTAACTTAAATATTAAATTATTATAATACCCTCAGTTTAAAACACGAAATGTAGTATATACTCTATATTCTATATTGTATCATATTTATTTATCTTTATTATACTATATAATATTATATTAAAGACAATCATCTTTTCACATTGAAGGGTTGTTACATCTAAAAGAATTATAATGTTTTGATTAATTATGATCTGTTTGAAGGGTTGGACTTTTCTAAAAAGTTCCTACTTTTCCAAAGAGTTGTGACTTCTCTTAAGGGTGGCGACTTTACCGAAGAGTTATGACTATTCCGAAGAGTTATGACTATTCCGATGAGTTGTAACTTTTCTAAAGGGTTTTAATTTCTTTTTTATAAGGCACATTACAAAGTACCTGATACACTATCCTTTGTTAATTTTTAAAAAAAGGGTTCCTCAAATATTTAAACTATGAGGAAGGGGAGACAAAGTATTTTTAAGAGGTAACTAAGAGATCTTAAGAGTTACTCATTTTTTTATTTAACATAATAATCAAACAAATTTCAAAAATAGTGTGGTTGTAATATATATATATATATATATATATATATATATATATATATCACTGTAACAACCTGATTTTCTTTAAATCTAATTTTTGACGTGATATTTTTACTCTCTATAACATTCTACTTATAACAGTGCTGAGACTATTTATAGAAGTACACTTTGTGTAAAATTACATCTTTATGATAGTCTTACTCAAATATTATTGACTAATAATATTTTGGGGAAAGGTAGAAGTACCTCCCTAGACTATGAACCAAATCTCAGAGACACAACTTAATTAAACTAAGGTCCGATTAACCCCTAACTCATTGTTTTTGGTAATTTTATACACCTTTTTGGCTTACCTAGTATCCAAATATCTCCCACGCACCTCAACTAGGTAAATAATGTGGTGTTCCAAATAAGTCAAAAGGTGTACAATATTGTATATAAAATGAGTTTAGGGGTAATATGACATTAGTTTTGTTAAGGTGTATCTCTGAGATTTGTAGAAGATATAGTATGTCCAAATAAAAAATATCACAATACTTATGATAATCGCTATTAATGTTATGCACCTTTCAAATTTCAAGTATTAATATATAAGAGAAAACTTGTATTCAAATTGTGTTCATCATATATAGTAATAACTTCATGTTGATTATTATTTTTTAATAAATTGAGTACAGTAAATAAACAATATTACTAAGAAATGTCACTTTATCCCCATAATTATATTTTGAATGTACGCTGAAATATTTCATTGAAATCGGGTCATTTTGGGCTCAAAAAATAATGAACTCTATGACAATTTGTATTAATCATTTAAAAACACTTGATTACTATTCTTTCAATTTATGATTATTTACTAAAACTCTTTAATTTAGTAATATAATTCTATTTTGCAATATTTATACTATATAATATGATATGTATGTGCAACGCACATGCCGTAAGACTATTTGACATTAAAAGTACTACCTTTTAGCGGCTATTTATTTATATTTATCTACTAAATCAGTGATTGCTAAAAGAGAATAGTTAGACAGTATGAATAACCCTAAGTAGCCAACATAATTGTCGCAATCAAGTGGTGTAATAACTAATGTTTAAGCGGAAACACATAATATCCTTTAGAGAATTCCCACAATGGCTGCAATAGCCTTTGACGACCCCAAAATTGCCGGCTAAAGTTCATTGGACGGTATAGAGTATCGTGGCGAACGTTATTGCGGCAAAATTCATATTTTATTGCATCAAAAGAGCTCTTTTGTAGTATCTATTGCATCAATTCAAGTAAATAGTCTTAAAATAAGTTGAATTTGGAGATTAAATTGGGCTCAGATGAAGATTCTCTCAAAATGGGTTAAGGCTTTAAGAAGTTGAGATTAAATCCAATTCGACTTATTTTCAGCCCAATCCGTAAAATTCAGGGTGGATTAGGTGGGTTATCTATAGTTGGATTATTTATTACACTCCTAATAATTATTGATACAACTCTTTACACTTAAAATTCACCTAGATCACTGTATTCTGTTACTTTGCACAAGAAAAATATCTTTAAAAAGGGAGAGTATCTTTATATTACGAACTATATGTGGGTATCACATCCAAACTATATCACAATTATTGATATAATTTTGAACTATATCCCGTCACTAGATGATTTAATTTGATCTTTTGAACTAGACATCACTACTTTAAATAAAGATACTTTTTGGGAATATATATTTGAGAAAGCATTATGGTATTCATAACATAAAAAGTTACCTTGCAAATATCTTTCTTTTTAAACCTTAAACAAAACCACATCCATGAATATAGTTCAATCCTTAAAATGAATGAAGATTTATGAAAGATAAAATCTAAAATCACATGGCTAAATGAGAGACACTGTTAAAACTGAATTTCACACACAACTACTTGAAATTGTAGAGGATGAAACAGAATCCTCTCCTTATAGGACAAAAGTGATACATGAGTTTATAATCAATTTGATATTATAATTCACACAATCAATTTTTCAAGGATTTGATTGGAATATCTCACTCATAAAGCATATCAAACTCCTTCATTCAAGGAAAGTCGATCTATTCGATATACATAAATAAAATCTACGAGACAACAAGTAAATTCATGATGCAATCAAATCACTTCAACATGTTAAAGCACTAGGTCCAGATGGTCCTTATCCTTAATTTTTTTTCAAAAAGAACATAATAGGATCCTATCTAGTCTCTTTTTATATATATAAAAAAAGACATTCAAAGATAGATGCATTTCAATGGAGATAAACATAATCCACATTTGTATAATCCCCAATTGTGCCAATGTAACAACTTTGAAAAACAATTGTCACATTACCCTTTGAAATACCTCTGATAAAATAATCAGAAAAAATATCTTGATTGGCTCTCCATCATGTTAAGAGATAATAGATGTTACCCTTTTGTTTAGGAATCTGTTATTAGTCTCTTATATTTCCGTCATATGATAATATACATATTATTCATATTTACTCTTTATGAATTCAATAATTTCGCTTAAACTAGGTTTCTGTTATTATTATACTTTATCGGGTTCGTATAGGCTCTATTTCAAGAAAAGGTTGTACGAGAGTAAAAGTATCTTTCTCTACTATATCTCAAACCATTATATGGTATCCATTGCTTTTTTTCTCCTCAAATAGTTCTAATTCCCTTATTACCCACCCATCACCAATGGAATCCTCGGTTACCAATTCTAATCCAACTAAAATTACCACCATTGTTCAATTAAACTCGATTACCCAGCGCTTCCAATTAAACTTGCTTGCAGCCATAAATTCTCACTGTGGAAGACCTAGGTTTTAATTCTCATTATAGCGCACAATATTTATGATCATCTCTATGGTACTATCCCTACTCTTCTCGATACCACCAACAACAACAACCTAGAAATTTAAAACCCCGATTATGCAAATTGTTTTCGTTAGGACCAGTCAATCCAAACACAATTTTAACATCACTAGATCCCAATCTTGCTGCTATTGTAGTTGTTTCAATTATATAAATAGCAGTCTAGGATTCCCTCCATACGTATTATGTCAATAAGTCAAAAACTCGCATATTCATCTTGCAAGATCGCCTCGGTCGTCTCACAAAAGAGAGTCAACCTGACTATCTAAACCAAGTTCGGTCTCTCTGTGATGAGCATGCGTCTGCTGGATCTCCTGTTACCAATGCGGAACTTATTGGAAAGATTCTCATTGGTAATGGACCAGATCTCGAAAAATCTATGCAGCAATTCGAGAACGTTACACCCGAATTTCATATGTTGAACTGTTTGAAAATCTTAGCGATCACGAGCTTTTCCTATTAAAGCAATGATCCACATCAATCATCTCTAATTGTTTTTATTATTTTTGAAGTCAATCGACTAACAAATTTACTTCGAGATATTCAGATATCATTGTTTGGTTCAACATCTATTTTCTGTGACAACGTTATCACCACCTATATTTGTGCTAATCATGTTTTTCACAGTAGGATGAAGCATATAGACATTAACTTTACTTTTGTTCATGAGCAATTTTAATATAAGGAACTTGAGGTTCATCACCTTCACTCTGTTGATCAAGTTGTTGATCTCCTCATCAAACCTCTTCCCCGCAAACCTTTTCAGCGCCATTGTCATAAGTTGGGTCTTGTTTCAGTCACCCCCAACTTGTGGGGGCATATTATGAGATAATAGATGTTACCTTTTTGTTTAGGAGTCTATTATTAGATTCATGTATTTCATCCATATGATGATATATGTAGTTAGTCATCTTTGCTATTTAAAAGTGTATAGTTTCCTGTAAACTAGGTTTCTATTAATATTGTACTTTAGCAGGTTTGTAAACCTTTATACTCCATGCCTGAGAGTCTTGTTCTTCAGCATAGCTTGTTGGTTCAGAGGTAACAAAATTAAACCGCTGATAGACTTTTTTTAAGATTCGAGTTCCCTCACTAGTGCATCATCCACTAGTTAAACTTTTGGAAGTTGAGGCTGCTCTTTTGAAAATAAATAAAAATAAGAGGTATTTTGATTATTTGAATCCCAACCGTCTGCTTCGTTAAACTTCAAATATCAGCTAGTAATTAGTTTTTCTAATTTTAAATTGAAATCTTGTATCATTTGGATGAACTATAGCCCAAAAATATCCCTTTATGAGACTTGTTGTCCAGTTCATTCCTATTTGTTTTTTGAACTCGAGAATAACATACACACCCAAATATTCTGATAAAGTTAATCATGGTTTATTCCCACACCAAGCTTTATATGGAGTCATGTTCTGCAAGGTCTAAGTAGGCAATCTGTTCAGCAAATTTATAGTTGTATTGACTGCCTCCATCAAAAATTGATATGGGATCTTTCTAATTACGAGCAAAAGACATATGTCCATCTCCATTACTCTCATGTTTATCCTTTTAGACACACCAATTTTTGTGCACTATATGGTAGTGTTAATTGGCGTTCAATACATGTTCTATTAGAAAATCCACATAATGAGAAGAAGTATATTCTCCTTGTTGTGAATGTAGCCATAATTGATGGGAAATAGAGGGAAAAAGAGGAACTTGAAAAGTTGGAAACTTGAAAAGTCCTCTTTGCATTAGTGAAAAGGCATTTGTCCCTCATCGGTGGTGGAATGAAAAATAGGAGTGTTTAAATACAGAAACACCCCTATTAATTGTTAAAAGGGTTAGGAAGAGGGACTCCCTCGCGCCGCCATTGTTGTCGCTCTTTCGACTCGGCTTCGGCATTGGAAAATTATCAATCGGGAGATTATTTTTTGGACAAAGTTTGTTTTAATTATTCATTTATTATTTATTTAATTAAATTAAATTAAATGGACAAACCGGTTTCAATTAATTAGTTGATAACGAAAATGTTTTCAATTATTTAGTAGAGGTTAACTGAAACATTTCACTCTTTTAGTTGAACAACCCGACCCGACTCGATCCGTGCGACCTATTTTATTTAAGTTTTTCTCGATTTGATTGAATTTTCCACCGTTTGGAAATGTGTTTTTTAGAAACGTTGCAACTTTTACGAACAACCATGACCGTTTGAAAGGTTACAAACTTTCATTAATGGTTGCATGGATTCTGAAAAAGTTTCAACCTTTAAGAATTTGTTCCTCTTACCTATAAATACCATTCATTACTCATAATTTTTCCTTAAGAATTTTTTTATTTCTTCTTCTTCTTTTGCACAAAAATTTCTTCGTGTACTTTACTGTTGTTGAGTGGTTCGTTCACACTAGAGTTTTTAGTATCTACACGCTGGTGATTGAGATCATTTTATCCTGGTAGGACATATTCCAAATCAAACCTCAAATACCAGAAAGGAATAATTTCCTTGAGGGGACAATGTGAATTTAGTGGACTTGATCGTTTTCTTGTTCAAATTTTTCTTTTTCGGATTCTGGTACGTTACACATTTTAGTATTTCTTAATTAATTTTTATTCATCTTTCTTAATGATTCAGTAAACATTGGTTACTTCGTATCAATAATTCTGGTTTTCAAACACATGTTAATTACAATCTTAAGGAAATTATTTATTATATATAATTTGTGTTTTGACGGATACAAAAATCTTCGTGATTCTATACTCCTTGAAGTCTACAATTATAAGTTATTATTTACTAAGATGGTATTGATTTTTTTTTATCAGAAATGACAAACACTGGTGTTACAGTGGTTGTTGCTGCACCAACCCGGACTTTTGTACTACAAGCAACGAAACCGAGTAAATTCATTGATGTGATTTCAAAGGATGGAAGCAACGGGTATTTTTCAGGCTTACCACTCTTGGTTTGAAGAAATTTATTAAGTGAAGAAACTCCAGTTCCTACTGCTGATATGCTAAACAGAGAAAAATACATGATTATTGAAGCATGCTAACAGGAAGACTTCTTATGTAAAGGCTACATTTTGAGTGCTTTAGAGGATGACTTATATAATGTGTATAGTGCAATAACAACTTCAAAATTGTTGTGGAATGTACTTGAGAAAAAATATAAGATAGAAGATGCTTGCTTGAAAAAGTTTGTGGTCGCAAAGTTTTTAAACTATAAAATACTAGATAGTAAAACTGTTGGATCACAAGTTTAGGAACTTCAACTTATTCTCCGTGATCTTATTGCAGAAGATATGGTTGTAAATGATTCTTTTCAAGTGGTTGCAATGATCAAGAAGTTTCCTCCTTCGTGGAACGACTTTCAGAATTGTCTTAAGTACAAACATAATGAAGTGAAGCTTGAAGATACTCTGATCCGTCTCAAGAATGAGGAAGATAAAAAAACACTGAAAAGAACTCTCTTAAGAGTTCAATAAACATTAGAGTTAATATTTTTGAAGAAGCTCATACCAAAGACAAAAAAAGAAAGAAATCCAACGGACAGAAGTTAGAACAAGCCAATAAGAAGTTCAAAGGCAACTGTTACAATTGTGGTATGGCTAGTCATTGGTCTTCTGACTGTCGTGCTCCAGGAAAGGGCAATGAAAAAGGCAAAGGAAAAATTCGAGAAAACATCGTGGAAGAGATGGAAGATGCAGATGATTTAGTGCTATAATATCGGAATGTAACTTAGTTATAAATCCCAAGTAGTGGTTTCTCGATTAAGGTGACACTCGACATATTTGCTCTGCAAAAGAACCCTTCGCAATATACACCCCTGCTGAGTACGATGAAGATTTGTTCATGGGAAACACAACAACAACAAGGATTGCAGGAATGGGGAAAGTATAGTTGAAAATGACACCCGACAAGGTGTTAACTTTGAACTGTGTTTTTTATGTCCCTATTATTAGGAAGAATCTAATTTCTACTTCACTACTTGTTAAGAACGGGTTTAAGTGTGTCCTGGTTAGTTATAAAGATGCAATAAGTAAGAATGAGATGTTCATAGGAAAGGGCTACCTCAATGAGGTCCTTTTTAAACAGAATGTAATGGTTATTGACAGTAGTAATAAGAATTCTTCTTCTGTTTAAATATGGGAGTCAAATGATTTATGGCATGCCCGTTTAGAACATGTAAATTATAAAGCCTTTCCCAAATTGGTTACTTTAGAAGTATTGCCTGATTTTAAATACGACAAATTGAAATGCAAAATTTGTGTGGAAAATAAGTTTGTTAAACATCCTTATAAGTCTATTTAAAGAAATTCAAAACCTTTAGACTTAATTCACACATATATATGTGATATGAAGTCGACACCATCTCATGGTGAGAAAAAGTATTTTATGACTTCAATTGACAATTGCGCTCGATTTTGTTATGTATATTTGCTTAATAGTAAGGATGAAACAAAAAATGAAGTACAAAACAAATTGAATCTAAAGATAAAAATGATTCAAAGTGATAGGGGTGGAGAATATGAATCTCCTTTTGCAAAGGTTTGTTTGGAAAATGGTATTATTCATCAAACTATTGCACCCTATACACCATAGTCAAATGTTTTGGCAGAACGAAAGAATAGAACATTAAGGGAAATGATGAATGCCTTAATGATCAATTCTGGTTCACCGCGAAACATTTGGGGGAAGTCATCCGTACGGCTAATAAGATACTCAATAGGGTACCACATAGCAAAACACTATCGAATCCATATGAGTTGTGGAAAGGAAGGAAACCCGACTTGAAATATTTCAAAATGTGTGGGTGTTTAACTAAGGTGTAAGTTCCTTTACCTAAAAGGGTGAAAATTTGACCTAAAACGGTAGATTGTGTATTTATATGATATGTTGTGAATAGTAAGGCCTGCTGGTTTTTGGTTCAAAAATCTGATAATCGTGAGATTCATGTTAATACAATAATTGAGTCAAATCACACAGAGTTCTTTGAAAACATTTATACATATAAATCTGAACATGAGTCGACAAATGAAAGACCTAAACGAACACAAGAAGAATCAACAGAAAATACACTACCTAGTGAGGATCCTAGGTGTAGCACTCACCAACGGAAAGCCACCTCTTTCTTACCAGATTTTGTGGAACTGTTTCTTGAAAATGAGACTCAAACATTTAAAGCAGATATGTCTTCGTATGATTCAACTTATTGTAAAGAAGCTGTCAATAGTAAGATCGAATCAATTTTAAGTAATCACACTTGGGAATTGGCTGATCTTTCTCCAGGAAATAAACCTTTTGGATCAAAGTGGATCTTTAAAAGGAAAATAAAAGATGATGGAACTATTGACAAATATAAGGCTAGACTTAGTCAAAGGATACAAACAAAAAGAAGGTCTGCACTATTTTGACACTATTTCGACACATACTCTCCAGTAACAAGGATAACATTAATTAGGTTGTTAATAGCACAAGCGGCAGAGTATGATCTTAAAATTGTCACATTGGGGAATACCCTCTAGACATAACCGGTGTCGTCCTCTTTGAGTACTAAGACTAGTATCTTAGCTTACATCATCACATTCATAGGTCAAAATTAGCAAAAATATAAAAAAATTTACTACATCTACAGTGAGGTTAACATAGACCTCTAATTACACGAACTAGATATATATCGAGTATACATAGACCCTTCGTATAGGAAGATTACTTAGTCTTTTACTTTTATTGCTCATAAATATATAGGACATGACAAAGTCTCAAAAAGTCGTCTCATCAAATAACCATCTAAAAAGAGTATATCAGATTGAGCCTAGACCATAAATCAATATAATAAGACATCATGTAGGTCATATAATGTTTAATATCCAAATGAAAAGAAAATAATATAAAAGTCTTAAAAACTAAATCACATCATAGTCTTGATAGTGACATTGCCCTCGAAATGTAAGGACCTACCCAACATGGATGATCAAGAATTCCAAGTCCTCTTACGTCTCTAAAATCCCTTAGTGACCGAAACCTAAAATGTTGGGGAAACCAAATAAATAGGGTTGGTACACCACTTGTACTAAGTATGAATATGCACACATATCATGAAAGGATGCTAAAAGTGGACATTTCATTATGTATGCAATTTACTTTGAAAACCTTTATGCAAATTTAACAAGACCATACCAAATCAATAAGGCATATTCATTAAGTCATAGGCATGTACATCACAAGACCAACAACCTCAATCTAGCCAAGTCAACATGCATATCATGTAATTGAATACATAGTCGAGCAGCTCTATCATCAAGTCATAAATAACCACAAGCGTGATTAAGAGTTCATTATAACATAACCAAATCAAGACAACTACCCACGACCCCTATCAAGTCAACAAGTGCAATGACCAAGCAAAGCCCAATAACCTTACTCAATCAAGTAACCCAACAAGAATCATGACAAACATCCCACTTAACGTAGCATGACATTTAAGAGTATATATCATCATACTTTACCAATATACCAACATATATTCATAAATGACACCAATAAACATATAATATCAACAACGTGCAAGTTCATCATATGCATATCATGTACCATTACAAAACATATTCATACATGAGAACATCCTCCTAAGACTTTCCCCAAGGCTAACTAATGCAATGTTTAAGTAGAGTCTCATACCCCTACCTAGACTAATCTAAACCCCTTAGGTTATCTTAGTTAGAGTTCATTCCTTTAATTCATTTTAACTTTTTGGAACATCTTTCCCTAACCGACATAGATCACATGAGCTAATATGGAATTTGGTGTAATGGAACCCTACACTAAAAGAAGGCGGACTACTTGCCAAGGTAGTACCAGAACATGAATATAGCAATAACGTGGATCCACTAGCCATTATTCCTATGGGGTCAAAATAGTTCGAGAACTAGGATATATAGTTGGGAACATCTTTATGCTACATGCATTATAGTCTCCAATCTAAATAGTACATTAGTGATCCTACCTTCCCTATGTGTGAAGGGACACTCCTCACTCTAGTTTTCTCAGTGCTAAGTTAGAGTCCCTTTTTGAAATGTCTTTAATGTCTTTATTAATCATCATAGTCCATTGAAGGTCATAGAGTCTAACCCTTTTATAATAATAATCATCATAGCTCAATAGGACTTGCATGATTAATAATAATCATCATATTAGCATTTTCATATGATGATAAGGCACATTGGTAAATCATTCACCATCCTTATAACATTTACATCTTATCCAACACCTCAGAAACCATAGATAAGACATTTCAATTCAACATCATACCAACCCTATCAAATACTAATAGAAGGAATACTGCAATACAACATCATGACATAATCACAATTAACCATAATTAAAGTAAAGAATGGGGATAACAAGACTTACCAAGTCTCCTTCACAATTAAGATAAGATACTTAGGTCAATTCACAACATAATTCATAACCTAGATCAATCTCTCAAGAACTAGCATGATAGGACTAGAATTCATTCTTTTCTATTCATGATTGATACAATATCGTCAACTACTAATAATTCAACCAATAACAAGGTCAATTGAACAAACATTACTCAATTCACATCAAGATCACAACCTAGGTTTAAGGGGTAAAGGTCATGTTCTACAAACTAGACCAATTCATGAAGATATATCATATTCAACAAAGTAGATCAATTATTCAAGATATTTCATAATTTGGTTAAACCACATGTTAATATATTCATAATATCCAAAAGAAATCATAAACAAATTAATTCATAACATCAAATTCATATTGTATGATAACCCATTTGAAAACCCAACTTTTGAAATCAATTTGGTGGAACCCTTTGAGGAAAGAGGTCTCAAAGGTGAAAGAGTTCTCAAACCTTACTAATTGATGAATATTGATGGACAAACTTGACTCTTCTCAGATCTTAAACCCTCCCCTATCTAGGTGTTCAGTGGATTTCTTCACTAGAGAGAGAAAGAGAAGGAAGAGAGTTTAGGGTTTGTGAATTATGAGAATTTTGATTAGGCAAATTAGGTTAGGGCTTTATATTGGTGGTTAACTAACTTAACTAGACCTCACCTAACCCCTTATTGACTTCATAACTAAGACAATTAATTAATTAACTTAAGTGAGAACGTGCAGTAAAACAGACCCCTCACAGACGAGAGCCTGATTGACGGTCCGTCTATTAGACGACGACCACCGGACCCTCCGTCCGGTTGGTCCATTTTTTTGGTCGGAGACTTTTCCAAAAAACCAGTCTTGGGGAAAAATACTAAGTGTTCCTATATGAGGCAATATACACCCCCATCGATTGACACACGAAACGTCGACCACAAGTCATAACCACGCTGCCTTGGAAAGTGTTTTGCCCCCAAACGCAAAGGTCATCCTCAAGGGCCCTTGGTTGGTCCTTGGGAAGTCGTGATTTGACGATTTGACTATGAATAAATTTAAATACATGTTAGACACCCTTCCACAAATTTTCATCATTTTCTGACTCCTAAAATCTAGTCAAATAGGCTAAGGCACGCTAGTACCTCATTGAACTAGTTTCTGGACATTTTGGTTTCTAGACTTCCTAAATGACTTATATTTTTTAATATAGACCTTAAAACATTTTTTACACCTTTTGACAATCATGTTAGGATCTAGAACACCCCATGGATTTTTGAAGTGTTACATTATCCCCGACTTAGGAACATTCATCCCCGAATGACACTAAAATCTCTTGAAGAAAGGAATAAACTCAAGACTAGAAGCCCAACCGATAATCATACATAACAACATCAATCATATCATTTACACAAGGTAATTCAAAACATCTATTACCACACATAAAACTCAAAATCACATTATGAGCAATTTTCTTCTCAGAAAAACTACATGAGCTCAACATATCATATATGATTCAATTATGCCATATCTTAACTTATCAACATGCTACATATCATTTCATAAAGACTCACCATATAAAAATGCACAACATGACTCAAACAAGATAAATTGCAAAATTTCAACTCCAAATGCACAATTTCACCGCAATAACATAAAAAATGCACTTCACCAAAAACCAAGAAACTTTAATTTATTCATTATTTTCGTTATTAGTAAAAACAACTAACCTCAGCTATCAAATAAATGAGGGTAACACGACTTCATGTCGGCCTCGGCTTCCCATGTCGTACCCTCAACTAGGTGATTCTTCCATCACACCTTCACGGAGGCCATCTCTTTGTTCCTCAATTTATTTACATGCCTAACAAGGATTTGAACTGGAACCTCTTCATAGGAGAGCTTATCCTTCACACCAAGACAGTCAATAGGAAGAATAGACTCGGGATCACCAAGACACTTCTTAAGCATAGAAACATGGAAAACGGGATGAACCGATTCAAATTCACTAGGAAACCTTACCAACTTTTTAAAGGATTTTATATCGACCCATATAACGAGGACTCAACTTCCCTTTCTTGCCAAATCTAACCAACCCTTTCATTGGCGAAATTTTTAAGTGCACTTTATCACCTTCTTCAAGCTCTAATTCGTCCTTTGATCGGCATAAGACTTTTGCCGACTATAGCCGTTTGCAATCGCTTTCTTATGATATGAACATTTTCCAAAGTCTTATAAATCAAATAGTGACCTAAAAGTGAATACTCACCCACTTCAAACAATCCAATAGGAGATCTACACCTCCTACTAAATAAGGCTTCATAAGGAGCCATGGATATAGATGAATGGAAACTATTATTGTAAGCAAACTCCAACAAAGGAAAATGTTTATCCCAATTTCACTTCATATCAATTATGGAAGATCTATGCATATGCTCAAGGGTTTGAATAGTATGCTCCGCTTAACCATCCGTTTGGTGATGAAAAGCGGTGCTTAGCTTCACCTTAATACCCAAACCTTGTTGGAATGACCTCAAAAACCTAGATGTCAATTGTGCACCCCTATCTGATAAAAAGGATACGGGAATACCATGGAGACATAAAAACTAATCTATGAAGATCCTTGCATAATCGTCCGCCGAGTAGGTAGACTTGACGGGAATGAAATGAGCGTATTTCGTCAATCCATTTACAACCACCCATATAGAGTCGTATTGATTTTTCTACCCGAGGAAAACCTATCAAAAAATCCAGATTGATGTCTTGGATTTCTTGAAGTAAACCACCCGGGTATTGATGTTCATCTTTCACTTGTTTTCTATTTGGACACTTAGCAACAAATTCCTCTATGTCCTTTTTATAACCTTCTCACCACAACACTTCCCTAAGGTCATGTTACATATTTGTGGAACCCGGATGAATAGAGTAACGGAACCCATGAGCTTCCTCAAAGATCCGGTTCCTCAAACCATCTACATTGGGAACACACAACCTTCATTGATACCTCAAGAACCATCCCCCCCCCCCCCCCAAGGAAAATAACTCATTAAACTTACCAAGAACTGACTCCTTCAACTCCATTAATGGTTGATCAAGGTGTTTTTTGTACTTCACCTCAACTACCAAAGATTACTCGAAGTTATGATGGACCATAAAACCATCATTCGGAGAATATTCAAACCTCACACCCAATATATCCAACCTATGAACATCTTTCACTATGTATTTCTTGGTTTCCTCTATATGAGACACACTACCCATGGTCATTCAACTTTGAGCATCCGCAACCACATTGGCCTTGCCGGGGTGAAGAGAACACTCATTTTGTAATCTTTACACAATTCCAACCACCTTCTTTTGTCGGAGATTCAACTCTTTTGAGTAAACACATATTGGATACTCTTATGGTCAGTATACACATCAACATGAACACCATACAAGTAATACCTCCATATTTTTAAGGCAAAAACTACGGGCTCTAATTCAAGATCATGAGTTGGATAGTTTCTCTCATGAACCTTAAGTTGTCTAGAAGCATAGGCTACCACTTTCGCATATTGAGATAAGCACACAATCTAAACATACTCCAGATGCATCACAATCTACAGTGAAACCTTTGTACCCTCCGGTAAAGTCATCACCAGAGTGGAAGTAAGTCTATCTTTTAAGATTTAGAAGCTTCTCTCACATGCCTCCGACCACTCAAATTTCTTACTCTTTTGGGTCAAAGTAGTCAAGGGAGATGAAATGGACGCAAAACCATCCACAAACCTCCAATAATAACCTGCTAGACCCAAGAAACTTCTAATGTCAGTTGGAGTCAATTGCCTATGCCAATTCCTGACAACCTTGGTTTTCCTTGGATAAACGTCAACTCTCTCACTAGAGATGATTTGACCAAAAAATGCCACCGACTTTAACCAAAACTCAAATTTTCTATACTTGGAAAATAATTGGTTCTCCTTAAGCTATTATAACACCACCCTCAAATGGTTCATATGATTGCCCTCATTTTTCAAATATACCAAGATGTCGTCAATGAAGATAATGACAAATGAATATAGGTAACTTCGAAACAACCTATTCATGAGATCTATAAATTTTGTTGGGGAATTAGTGAGACCAAAGGACATTAATAAGAACTCATAGTGACCATATCTAGTTCCGAATTCAATCTTTGGTATATCCTCACCTCTCACCCTAAGTTGGTGATGCCCTGATCTCAAGTCAATCTTAGAAAAGTAGCTTGCCCCTTGGAGTTGATCAAACAAGTCATCAATCCAAGAGAGGATAATTCTTCTTAATAATGACTATTCAGTTTTCGATAATCAATGCACATTCTAAGTGACCCATCCTTCTTCTTCACAAATAATACTGAAGCACCCCATTGAGGAATACTAGGTCTAATGAAGTCTTTTTCAAGTAAATCTTTGAGTTGACCCTTCAACTCTTTTAATTCGGCCTGAGCCATTCGATAAGTAGGAATTGAAATCGGATTCATATCTAGTAACAAGTTGATACTAAAATCTATTTCTCATTCGAAAGAAACATCGGGAGGATCATTAGGAAATACCTCTGGGAATTCCCTTACTACGAGGACCGACTAAATGGGAGGAATTTCGGAGTCAAAATCTTGGACTCTTACTATATGGTATAGACACCCTTTAGTGATCATTTTACAAACATTCAAACAAGAGATTATACGACCTCTAGAAATAGAATTTCCCCCATTCCATTCTAAAATGGGCTCATTTGGAAATTTAAACTTCACCACCCTTGTTCTACAATCTATACAGACAAAGCAAGCATGCAACCAATCCATAACCAATAAGACATCAAAATAAAGCATATCAATTTCTACTAGTTCAACATAAGTAACTCTATTAGGAAATATTATAGGACAATTTCTATACACCCTCTTAAAAACAATCGACTCACCCATCGCGGTAGAGACCACAAAAGGTTCATTTAGAATGTCGGGTAAGATATCAAATTTCTTAGCTATCAAGGGAGTAACAAAAGATAATGTAGAGGCCGGATCAAGAAAAAGCATATACATCAATGAAAAGACTTTCAACATATCGGTCACCACGTCGGGAGAAGTCGTTTGCTCACCCTTAGAGCGCAAAGCATAAAAGCGATCTTCTTCGGAGCATCATTAAAGATACTTGATTCCCACTACCCTTGTCTTGACAGCTCTAATTAGGGAAATACGTAACCTTGTCCACTCTTGCCACAACCAAATCAATTATCTATTCTCTTAAGACAATCAACATAGTGCCTCTTTCCACACTTTCCACAAGTTGACTTCATGGTTGGTGAAATAGTATCCCTTCCGTTTTTAGGCTTAGGTTTAAACACCCTATCATCCCTAGCATTAGGAAACTTGGAAGGAACTTGATTAGAAACCCTCTTCTGAAACCTAGGCTTGTCTTGAATCTCAAGCCTACCCTTTGAAGAACCACTATCAAAAGATCTTGCCCTCTTGGCATCTCTACTCTTTCTCTTATCCTTTTAATTTTCCACTTCTTGAGCATGAACCAAGAGGCGAGGAACGTTCAGATTGTCATGTATAATATCCAAATGACACTCTTCTTGCAGGTTATCCAACACCCCCATCACAAAACAGTATATTTCAACTCTAGGTCAGAACAAAAGAAGGAGCATATTTTGACAATTTAGTGAATTTCAAAAAGTATTGAAAAATACTTATACCTCCTTCACTAAGGTTGATGAACTCCACCACATTAGCTTCCCTCTTCTCCCTAGGAAAGAACCTATCAATAAAAGCCTTCTTCAACACCTCCCAAGTCACCGGTCCACCCCTTAATGACCTATTTTCCCTCCATTGGACATACCAAGTTTGGGCCACATCATTGAGTTTGTAAGTTGACAACTCAACCTTCTCACTAGTAGACAATCCCATAGCATACAAGATCTTGTAGATTTCATTAATTAACTCTTGGGGGTCTTCTTCAACCTTGGACCCATAGAAAGTAGGGGGATTTATCATAGTGAAATTTCTTAGATGAGAGGTCATGGTAGAAACTTGGTTGTTTGCTCGGGGTACAACCTGCGGATTAGCTTGGGCCGTCATGGCTTGAGCTTGAGTAGTGGCGGATTGGGCTTGGGTAGTAATGGCTAGGTCCATGTGTAAAAAAGCATCCCTTATGTCACCATCCGTCAATGGAGGAGCACTAACCAAAGCTTGGTAATAATTCATGTCTTCATCAAGAGGAGGGACTTGATCATTACATGAAGGAGCTCCCGCATTGGCAATATCTTCCTCTAGTCTTCGTTCCGCATTCCTTAGAGTATTCATTGCCTATAATCACAACAAGAGGATTAGATGCAAACGCACATAGATCTAAACTCTAGAGGTACGATATTGGACTTCCAAGAAAGTAAGTTTCCTCAGCATCGCATAGATTTCTATTCATAAGTGTGGCACGCTTCAAAATTATGAACACGAACCTAAATAGACGTGGTTGAGAGAGACACTAACTCAATGATATTTAACCTTACGCTCTGATACCATGTTTGTCACATCCAAGAATACCCCATACATGTAACAGTTGTCGTCGTCCTCTTTGAGGACTAAGACTAACCTTTTAGCTTACATCTACATTCATAGGTCAAAATTAGCGGAAATTTAAAACTTTTTACTACTTTTACATTGAGGTTTACATAGACCTCTACATACACGAAATAGGTATATATTGATTTTACATAGATCCTTCCTATAGGAAGATTACTTAGTCTTCTAATTTTATTGCACATAAATATGTAGAAAATAACATACTCTCAAAAAGTCACACATCTCATAACCATCTAATAAGAGTATATCAAATTTTCCTAGCCCATACATCAATACAATAAGACCGCATATAGGTCATATAATGTTTAATATCCAAAATAACATAAGTCTTAAAAACTAAATAAACATCATAGGCTTGATAGTAACATTGCCTCGGAAAGTGAGGACCTACCCAACTTGGATGATCAAGAATTCCAAGTCTTCTTCAAAGTCGTCTCCAGAAGCCCTTCAACTTCCGTAACCTAAAATGTTGGGGAAACGAAGAAAAGGAATTAGTACACCACTTGTACTAAGTATGAGACTATATGCACACATATCATGAAGAATGCAAAAAGAGGAGATTTCATTATGTATGCAATTTAAATTGAAAACCTTTATGCACATTTAACAAGACCATACCAAAAAAATATGACATATTCATTAAGTTATAGGCATGTACATCACCAAATCAACAACCTCAAATCTAGTCAAGTCAACATGCATATCATGTAATTGAATACACAGTCAAGTAATTATATTATCAAGTCATAAATAACCACAAGCATGAGTAAGAGTTCATTATAATAATAACCAAAGCAAGACAATTACCCACAACCCCTATAAACTCAACAAGTTTAATGACCAAGCAAAGCCCCATAACCTTAATCAAGTAATTCAACAAGAATCATGACCAGTATCCCACTTCACATATCATGACATTTAAGAGTATATATCATCATACTTTAACATATATACTAACACATATTCATAAGTGACACCAATCAAGATGTAATATCAACAATGTGCATGTTCATCATATGCATATCATGTAACATTATGAACATATTCATACATGAGAACATCCTCCTAAAACTTCCCGCAAGGCTAACTAGTGCAATGTGTAGGTAGAGTCTCATACCCCTACCTAGACTAATCTAAACCCCGTTGGTTACCATAGTTAGACTTTATTCTGTTAATTCATTTTACCTTTTGAAAACATCTTGACCTAACCGACATAGACGACATAAGTTATATGTGGAATCCGGTGTCATGGAACCCTACACCAAAAGAAGGCGAACTACTTTCCAAGGTAGTTCCAAAACATGAACATAGACACTACGTGGATGCACTAGCTAGTATTCCTATTTGGCAACATAGTTCAAGAACTAGGAGATATAGTTAGGACCCTCTTTATGCAACATGTATTATAGTCTTTAATCTAAAGAGTACATTAGTGATCCTACCTTCCCTATGTGGGAAGGGACACTCCTTACTCTAGTTCATTGGGTGCTAATCTAGAGTCCCTTATTGAAATGTCTTCATTAATCATCATAGCTTATTGTAGGTCATAGGGTTTAACCCTTGTATAATCAGCATCATCATAGCTCAATAAGAATTGCAAGAATATTGTCCTTTCATTACAATTTATGTAGGTGACATTAGAACATTTACATTTTAATATCTATATAAGGCACATTGGTAAATTATTGACCATCCTTATAACATTTATATCTTAGTCAATACATCACAAACCATATTTAAGACATTATAATTCAAAGTCATAGCAATCCTATCAAATCCTAATACAAGGCATACTCCATTACAACCTCATGACTTAATCACAATTAATCATAATTGAAGTAAAGAATAGGGATCACAAGACTTACCAAGTCTTTTTCACAATTCGTCATCAAGGCCTTACCATAAACCCTTCCTCAACCTAATTACGGTGCAGTATCATCATATAACCATAACTAATATTACAACAAAACCAATTGAATCACTATATCACATTTCATCACTAGTTCATAGTGTAAGATAAGATCTTAGGTCAATTCACAACATACTTCATGACCTAGAACAACTTCTCAAGAACTAGCATGATAGGACTATAATTCATCCTAATCTATTCATGGTTGATACAATAACATCACCTTCTAATAATTCAACCAATAACCAAGTCAATTGAACCAACATTAATTAATTTACATCAAGATCACAACCTAGGGTTAAGGGGTAAAGGTCATGTTCTACAAAATAGACCATTTAATATACTCACTAGAAAACTCAACTTTTGAAATCAATTTGATGGATCCCTTTGAGGAAAGAAGTCTCAAAGGTGAAAGAGATCCCATACCCTACTAATTGATAATTATTGTTAGAGAAACTTGACACTTTGAAACCCTTAAATCTTCCCCTATCTTGGTGTTCTATGGAGTTCTTCACTAGAGAGAGAGATAGAAGAGAATAGGAATAGAGTTTTGGGTTTGTCATTTATAAGAGTATTGGTTAGGCTAATTAGGTTAGGGCTTTATGTAGGTTGTAAAATAACTTAATTAGACCTTTCCTACCCCCTAATTAACTTCCTAACTATGCCAATTGAATTAACTTAAGTGAGAACGTGCACCAAAATAGACCACTCACAGACGAGACCCTGATCGATGGTCCTTCTATGAGACGATGGCCACAGGACCCTCCGTCCTGTTGATCTGTCATTTTGGTCAGAGACTGGTGCAAAACCAGTCTTGGGGGAAAAATACTAAGTTTTCATCGACTAGGCAATCGACCCCACCGTCGATTGACACAAGATTCTTCGACCACAAGTTGTAGTCACACTGCCTTGGGAAATCCTTTGCCTCCAAACGCAAGGGTCCTCTTCAAGGGCCCTTGGTTGGTCCTTGAGGAGTCGTTACCAAACGTTTCAACTACAAATCAACTTAAATACATGTTGGACACCCCTACACCAATTTTCATCATTTTCCGACTCCTAAAAGCTAGTCCAATAGGCTAAGTCACGCTAGTGCCTCCTTCAACTAGTTTCTGCACGTCATGGACGCTCTTGGACATTTTGGTTTCTAGGCTTCCTAAATGACTAATATTTTTTAAGATAGACCATAAAATAATGTCTATACCTTATGAGACTTATGTTAGTATGTAGAACGCGTCTTGGATTTTCGAAGTGTTACAAAAATCCACCAAATTAATGTAAAGACAACTTTTTAAATGGAGAGTTGGACGAAGAAATTTACATGGAACAACCGGAAGGGTTTGTAGTTCCTGGAAAAGAAGGGAAACTGTGCAGACTTATGAAGTAGTTTTATGGGCTCAAGCAAGCGCCCAAACAATGACATGCTAAATTTGATCAAACAATGTTAGCAAATGGATTCAAGATTAACGAATGTGATAAGTGTGTTTAGATTAAAGATATTCCAAATCATGAAGTCATTATTTGAATGTAAGTTTATGACATGTTAATAATGAGTAAAGATATTGAAGATATAAATGCTATTAAGGGCATGTTGTCAAGAAAATTCTATATGAAGGACTTAAGAGTTGCTGATTTGATCTTAGGGATCACAATTGTCACACTCGTCAGGGACTAGCATTATCTCAGTCTCATTATATTGAAATATTATTAGATAAGTTCAAATACTTGAATTTAAATGTTGTCAAACTCCAATTGATTTAAGCTTTACATTTCAAAATAATGAAGGATAAAGTTGACTCTCAATCGGAATATGCTAGAGTGTTGGGAAATTTGATGTATATTATGAATTGTACGTGACCAGATATACCATGTGCTAGTAGCAAGCTGAGTCGATTCACCAGTATTCCGAATCAAACTCATTGGATGTCAATGAAACGTGTGTTTGGGTATCTGAAACATACACAAGCTTTGTATTATAATATATATCCTGTTGTGATTGAAGGATATAGTGATGCAAATTGGATCACCAGGTCAAATAAATTAAAATCCACAAGTGGCTATGTTTTTACACTTAGTGGAGGAGCATTCTCTTGGAAATCATCCAAACAGACATCTATCGCTCGCTCCACAATGGAATCTAAATTTCTTGCTTTAGATAAGGCTGGTGAAGAAGCAGAATGGCCCCAAAATTTCCTAGATTATATTCCATTTTCGTCCAAACCTGTGGGACCTACTTGAATACATTCTGATAGTCAAGCAGCAATAGGTAGGGCAATGAATTCCATGCACAACCGTAAGTCTCTTTGGATATGACAGAGACATAATATCGTAAGACAGCTGCTCTCTAGTGGAATCATCAATTGACTATGTGAAGTCAGGTAATAATGTGTCAGATCCACTAATGAAAGGCCTAGTGAGAGAGGTAGTTGAAAGATCATCTAAAGGAATGGATTTACGTTTAGGAAAAGTCAGCATGGCGGTAACTCTATCTAACATACTGGAGATTCCAAGAGCTAGATTCAAGGAGAAAAACAAAGTTGTGACTGATGGCCCAACATAATCAATCAAGTCAATCCATTCTCATGATGAAGACATTGTTCAGGAACAAGGTTAAAACTTTAAGACTTATTAATGAGTTAATAAAGCTTAAAGTTTTTAATGATTTTCTAAGTTTGGCAAATTTGATCAAATAATGTATCTAAGAGATGACACGGTTAGAAATCTCCTATGTGAGTGTGAAGTGTAAATCGTTTCAAAGAGAATCTTATGTCAAAATCCTATTCTCTATACACTCATGAAATCAGGAGGTGTTCATGGCTGAAACGAACACAACCGTAAGAACCATAAACAGTAAGGGTGAAGTGTGTGACATATGGTTATATAGGTATACACTAAATCTCGACAGTTCAAAGATATCGTATCTACCGATTTACCAAGTATATCTGACATATGTTCACTATGGAAAGTCCAAGGTGAAACCGACATATCCAGATACAATTATTTCTTTCCTGCAAATTACACACTTTTTTGTGCATTTCTATGTTATAACAATTCCCATCAATGTGGGTCATTGTTGGGTATGTAGCTAGAATTTATTGGAAATACAGGAAAAGAAGGAACTTGAAAACTTGGGAACTTGAAGAGTTGGAAACTTAAAAAGTCCTCTTATGCTTTAGTAAAAAGGCATTTGTCCCTCATCGGTGGTGGAACTAAAATTAGGAGAGTTTAAATATAGAAACACTCATATTAATTGTTAAAAGGGCTTGAAATACGGACTCCCCTCGTGCAATCGTCATCATTGCTCGCTCGGCTTGACTTCGGCTTTGGAAAATGATCGATCAAGAGATTATTTTTTGGACAAATTTTTTTAAAGATTAATTTAATTAATTAAATTAAATTAAATAGACAAACCGGTTTCAATTAATTAGTTGATAACATAAATGTTTTCAATTATTTAGTTGAGATTAAAAGAAACATTTCAATTTTTTAGTTGAATAACCCGACTCGACTCGCATACGTGTGACCTGTTTGATTTAAATCATTCCTAGTTTTATTTGAATTTTCCATCATTTGGAAATGTCTGTTATGAAAGGTTGCAACTTTAAGGAACAGCCAGGACCGTTGAAAAGGTTGCAAACTTTAATCAATGGTTGTGTGGATTCTGAAAGGGTTGCAACCTTTCAGAATATGTTCCTCTTGCCTATAAATACCATTCATTTCTTAGGATTTTTCCTTACATATTTTTCTGATTTCTTCTTCTTCTACTATACAAAAATATTCTTCATGTACTTTAACTATTGTTGAGTGGTTAACTGACACACACGCTGGTGATTTAGATCATTTTATCGTGGAGGACATATTCCAAATCAAACCTCGGATACTAAAGGGTAATAATTTCCTTAAGGGACACTATGAATTTAGTGGACTTGATCTTTTTCCTGTTCAAAATTTTCTTTTCCGGATTCTGGTACGTTATAGATATTATTATATCTCAATTAATTTCTGTTCATCTTTCTTACTGATTCATTAAACTTTGGTTATTTCGTGTTTCTGCAAAATTTTGTTAGAATCAGTAATTTTGGTTTTTCAGAAACAGGTTAATAACACTACTCCATTGTCATACTTTAATGATTTAATACTAAGATAACATTAATTTTCTACTAAAGCTTTAAATTTTTTTAAAATATCAAAGACTTCACTCTTCAGTCTAATTAAATAAACACAACAGATTCGTGTGTAGTCATCTCTAAAAAGGATAAAGTATTTGTGACCACTCAATGAATCTATGTTTTATTGGGACGCAAACATCTGTATGAATGAACTGAAGTTTCTGGTTAACTCTCCATACTTGATTAGATTGATATGTTAATTTTTTTTATTCTCCAATTGGAAAGTTTCACAAACTTGAGCATTTGAAAGAAATGCAAGCATATTTTTACTAGCTCCTTCTATTCCATGTTTGCGATGCTTCTCAAATTAAAGTGACCAAACCTTTTATGCGATATGCTTGTACATGTTTGTGAAGTAATAGTTTAAGAATTCTCAGTTATTTTCTCCCTATCAACTAAAATATTTTGTTTCCCATGTTGACATAAATTAATTCTACTCCAAAAGGGCCAAAAACAACTCATTCACGATTCTTAAAATGCTGAGTATAATTATTTTCAAGGATTTGTCCAACACTCAATAAATTTTGACTCATTTCAGGTGTGTACAAAACATCAGGAATAGTTTTGATGCCTGATATTTTTGAGATAGATAATGTACCCTCACCATTTCCCATTTGTACTTAAGATTTGCAGGTACAATCAAGGAATTTGAACATTTCAGCATCATTGCACAAGTGATGTGTGCAACAACTATCAAGAATCCATGAATCGGTGGATCCATTGATTAAAAAGTATGAAATTGCAAATAGTTACTCCTCATGTATTTCTTAACCTTCAGCTACTTGTGCTTGCAAACCACCATAGGCTTTTGATCTTTATTTGAATACCTTGGATATGTTTCCCCTTTGCTTACAGTTGTCGCAAATAGAACCGACTCTACCTATAGTACTTCTCCAGATGCGTAGTTCTTTTACAATGTTTGCACGGAGGGAACTTCTGCTTCACATCATCATTATTTCCTCCATCATGCTTGTCGTTATTCTTTTAGTTGAATTGATTCTTTCCTTTACCAAATATTTTCTTTTGTATTGAGAAATCTCTTTCAGTGAACTTGACTCGTCTCATAGTCCTCCTTTGATCTTATGCTTGAAGAGCACTACTTAGTTCACCTAGAGAAAGTTTGTCCAGGTCGTTGGATTCTTCAAGAGAGGAAATCATAGATTCAAGCCTCTAAGTGAGAGTCACAAAAAATTTCTTTTGAATTTGTTTGCCCGAAATTCTTCACCAAGAAGTCTAATGTTATTAAAAATGAAAGAAATTCGATCAACATATGTACCGATTGTTTCATCCTCCTTGATATTGAAGGACTCAATCTCTCTTTTCAGGTTCAATACTTGCATTTGATATGTTTTATCGCTTCCTTGATATTCTTCTTTCAACCAATCTCAAACCTCTTTTTCTTTTATGCAAACCATGATGAATCAAGCTTCCATAATATATGAGCCAACTCTAAAAGTTATAAAGTATGATAAATTGAGCAAAGCACCGATAGACTAGTAATGAGCTTGTGCAAGCACATGTAAGCCTCATGCGATGAGACTACCACCAAGATTGATAAGGGTCTCCAAAATCTCCGAGTCTTTGAACTATGTTGCCAGTATTGGTTACTACCTAGTGATTCCACCTAAGAAAGCTAGAAAGTATTGAGCTTCACTTTGGCCGGTGAACCACCTCTTTTCAGTGTGAGGAAAACACATGATTTCATGGTAGCTTTATGATCTATGTCGGTTTATGCTAAATATTTCTTTAAGAAAATAATAAAGAAAGAAAGAAATAAAGAAAGAAAGTTCAAAGTGAACATGAAATCAAAGAATAAGAAATGTACAAAGTGAACTAAGTAAGCAAAAACATAAGTATATCAAATCATTAGTGTTTGATAAGAATGAAGTTTTAACTGTTATTGGCTTATGCCAATAAATGGAGCAAAACATAATGGCTCAAATATTGGATGCAAATGATGAAATAATTGGCGTAGCCAATAAAGATTGGCTTATAATGATACCATGCCCAACTTAACAAGAATTGAAAGAATAAATTGTGAGTAGGGTAGTCAAATCATTTCCTTAGTCTTTTGGATTACTTATTTGATACATTGTAGGAATGGGACTACAATGAATCATTGCACTCGTAACTAAGTCGTACGATCAAATGAGATCATTGAACTACACAACAAAAAGAAGAAAAGACTGAAAAACAAACTAAACCTGGGGAGAGGAGCTCTCGGCCTAAGAGGGAGCAAAAATATTAATTTTCGTTTGAGTTGTTCTAAAATTATGTTCATGATTCCAAGGTCTCATGTTCATATAGAAAATGAGTTGTGTGCTTTATATGCATGAAAATATGTCATATTCATTGAATGATTCATAAATAACGAATTAGGAAAGTAAAATTACCGGACTTTCCAAAAATGCCATGTTGCTATAGGAAGAGCTTTCCTTGATCATGCATAGTCCTAATGTGTTTATGTGAATGCACCCATACTTAGTACAAGTGTGTACTAACCCATATACAATTACTATTTTAATAGGTGCAGGTCCTTGAAGAAGATTGAAAATCAGTTGAAGCCGTTTGGACTAGTACCTCTAGACTTTGGTAGGTCTTCTTGAGTTCGAGGATGCCTACGCTTTATAATCTAGCTTTAGTAAATTAGACATAGCTAGTGGATTTTGTCCCTAGCTTTTCCTTTCAAACATTTGTTAAAGCTTTCGTATTAAGGCTGGTTTGGCAACTATTAATGATATTATGAATTCTCCATTTCAATTGTTCAAACTGTTAATAGATAGTTGTTTATGTTGAGCTTTTAGTGTATCACTCTTATGCAGAAATTATATGAAGTCTAAGTACACTTCATCAAAGCTAAAAAATTTTAAATTTTCCACTAAATTTAACTGTATGATTGTGATGAAAGCTAAGAAGAAGCTTGTCTGCGACCTCTGAGAGGTTAACGACGTCGGTCTCATCTAGGGTCTAGGACCCGAGTGTGACACCACCATAAGTGGACCATACCAATCATCAGAATTCAAGTCCATACTACAAAATATAGAGGGAATTAGGTCAACATACCATCATTCTATCAAGAACTCGTCCAATCCGTAGTTATTCACACCAATTCAATTCACAAAGGCTTTTACCAATAGTCATACACACCAACCCAATCCAATAATCAAACAATACAATGAATAAACATAACACAGTATGAGAACTATCAAACTGAGGCAGCCTATATACAATTCTAACATGATGATTACATAATTCAACAATACAATACAATCTACACAATAATACAACACTATTAAGTCATAATCAATCACCCATATTAGAGACAAAATAAGGAAATCATGGTTTGCATGAGTTCGTAGAGTTTTTGACTTAAAATCATCAAGTTAACATCAATTCAATCGTAAGTCATTGATTCAAATTGCTTTATGCAAGAACTCATGGCTAGAATTCAATTTAGAATATTTTATGGTTTGAGAAGTCTTACAAAAGCCTTTGAAGTTTTTATCCTTAACGAAAGAGAGTTCAATTTTAAAACACCATACCTTGATGAAGTCAATCCACGAAAATGATGAAGAATTGATGGAGAATCAAGCTCCAATCTCCCTTGAAGCTTTAATGGAGTTCTAGAGGATTCTTTTAGGGTCTTGGGTTGTGATTTTGAAATAATGAACTCAATTATATGTTCAATACTTCAAAACCCACTTAAAATACCCAAAATACCCTTAAGTACTCGCCCAAAACTATTTTTAGAATGCTAGGTGAAATACCCAAAACATCCCTCCTTTGGTCGAGGCTCTACAGAAAATTTTACCGGTGTCAATCGATGTCAGGAACTACAGAGCGTAGACCATCGACGGCCCGTTCCCGGTGCCTCGTTGTTTTGGTCAGAGACCAACCTTTAGGGGTTGATCTCCCATCACTAAGTACGGGACTACGCTTGAATAGACAAGGCGTCAATGGAGAAGTTTCTGATCAAAATGTACTCGTGTTGAGGTTAGGAACCTCGAACATCAATTTGAACCAAAACGAACATGTAAAACATGCCAAGAACACTAGAACACACAAGCACATCTCAAGGCTATCTTTCGAATGTCTCCGGACGTTCTTAGACGTTTGACCTCCGAACTCTTCCAAACTTTAAATACTGCCACTAAACAATATTATTTACAATTTTAAGACTTTAAAACATCATGATACACATGTTAGCCTCTAGCATCACTTAGTTCGTTTAGGGACATTACAACTTTGAGAGCTTCCGCTATTGAGATTTTTCTTTCCACAAATAGATAAATTAATAACGTAAAAAATCATTGAAAAAGGTGAAAAAATCTCCACCTAAAGATGGAATATAAAAGGGTCAGCAAATATCAGGGTGTATAATTTTAAGAAGCTAAGTGCTCTTTGTGGCACCTTTCGTGGTATGTTTGGTTTGCTTTCCTTTAATTCAATCCAAACATATCTCAAGATCAGAAAAATTCAAATTCGGAAGAATTTCATTCTTTACTAATATTTTTATCACTATTTAGATATGTGAACCAAAACTGTATGCGGCAAATAAACAAATTTTTTATTTATTGAACTACGTGTAATTCCAACATTTTGATGTATTGTAAGAAGGCACACTAAAAATTATTATCGAGTTTCAATCTATATAAACCATAAATAAGAACACAAAAACCATAACAAAAATATTCTTATATAAATTGAAACATCCATTTTCAAACTTAAAATAAAATTTAAAAACATCATGTTTTCAATGAGAAATCAAATTCCTAGAAATTGAAGCAACGTAAAAAGTCTGTAATAGATCAATGTTATGTCCAATCTCCAAGATCAATTGATAAGTCCATATGCCTTCAGTTTGAGCCTTCATGTGATTTCCCACGAACAAGAAATTCTTATTTGGGTTGTAGTTTGGATTCTTATTTATGTTTCTGGATATCTTTCTTGTAATGTCCTTTCTTTTTACAAAAACGACAAATATCAGCCTTAAGTTCTTTATGATCATTATGTGGAAATTTAGTCGATGTTTTTTTCTTCTTAAACTTTTTAGCCTTCACTTTAAGTCCTTTACGAGCTCCTTGACCCCTAAGGTTAATGGAATTACCTCCTTCTTTGTTAATTCTTGATTCCTTTTGAGTAAGCATTCTGAATAATTCACTAACATCCCACTTATCCTTAATAGTCTTATAGTAAATTGAGAATGGTCCAACTCAAGAGGTAACGAGTTCATAATAAACTAAACTAAGAAGGTGTCATCCACTTCATCCCCAAGGTACAAAATATTGATGCAATGTTGGTCATCTCAATTATATGATTTTTCATACCACGCGACCCATCAAACTACATGGTCGTGAGTTCAACCATTAGTGTACCAACAAGAGACTTATCAGCAGAACTAAAATGTTCATCCACAAACTTTATGTACTCCCAAGCACTTTCAATTTGTATAATAACACTCTTAATGTTGTTACCGAGTCTAACAACCCTAAAAAAATTAATATGCTAAGTAATGCTTAATTTGTCTAGAATACCTACGATTAGACCGAGTTCACAAGGATTGATGCGCAGAGAACCAGACCTCTAAACCCTTGATACAACCAAGACAACTAAATTGGGGAGTTATTGGATCTAGAAAATTTTGGGTCCAACCATGTAGGGCTCTCAAATGCGATGAATTTACTTGAATGAGTCTTTACCGCACTTAAAAAGGGAAAATCAAAGATTTTGAGGGTCTAGGGGTAAAATGGTCTTTTTCCATGCTAAGGATAGTGTCATAATTACCCTAAATATTTAATTAATTATTTATTTAATAAGGTGGAGGGGCATTTTTGAGAGAGAGGACAAAAAATTTGCTCATGAATAGAAGTCCTGCTCCACCCGGTTCGAACCTAGGTGGAAGCAATGAATTAAATTATTTTTAATTTAAATTGGTAAATTAATGTAATTAATTTATATTTATTATTTATTATCTGAGTTAAAATAAAAGGAAATCAGATTTTTAATAATTAAATAAAAACCCTGATTGACTAAGTCCTAAACTAGACTCCTAATCCTAAAAGAACTCTTTTCTACCACGCTCATCTCTCTCTCATGTCTCAATCACTCTCACTCACGATTTTCTCTGCAAAATAAATTCAAAAAACCGTAGGTAAACCAAAGTTCTTCACACTTGAAGAACTCACAACGAAAATATAAGAAAACAAATAAAATCAATCACTTAGGCAAAGAGAAGTTTGTCCGTCGAGTTGGTATTGACTTTGAAGGGATTTTGGATGTGATATTGAATGAAGTTTTTGGGCAGAAAGTGAAGGGTTTCACGTCAAAAATGTATGGGTTCTATTCTGTCTTGTTCCTTTCCCAAGAGACCCCTGAGGTTTAGACGAATCTATTCTGAAAACTAGGGTTGTTCCCCGTTGCTTGTCCCTGTCACTAGCTCTCATTGAATTATTGCTTGGTTATGTAAGCTGGTAGAAAACTAGGGATGAAACGTGTTTTCATGATGATTATTTGTTTATATGTATGATCACAATTATATGACTTATGTTGATGTTTTTCCAAAATTATGTGTATGTCTGTGTGCAATGTGAACCGTATCTATGTGCCTCGGGTTAAGGCTTTAAAAATATGATGTTGTGGTTGTATTTCATGTACAAATGATTATGCAATTCGTGATGTTCATATGAGTTGAAAAGAGGCTAATTTGAGTGATAATCTCTTGGCTAAAGGAATCCATGAAAAATTTACCTAAGAACGTATTAAATGATCTACAAATTACCCTATGAAATTACGTATAAATGTTGAAGAAATTAGGCTGCATATGTTATTAACATTTCAAGCATGTTGATGGTTTAATTTTGGCTAATGTTGAAGTTTAGGTGAGTTTGAAAATAATGATTAAAATATGTGAGGTCAGTTGGGATTGAACCAAGACCTCACTGTAAGAAAGCTATGAATGGAAGAAAAAGAAATGTGAGGCGTGGAAATTTAACCCACGACGTCTAGGAAGTGAAGGAGAGTTAAGAAAATGAAAGAAAAGAGATGTGAGGCGTGGGAATCGAACCCACGACCTCCTAGGCTGATTCAAGGAGAAAATTAAAAGTAATTAAAGAGGGGTTGTAGGGGTTCGAACCCACAACCCCTCAGCCAAAGGATAGAAATTTAAAGTAATGAAAATAAAAAGTAAATGAGGTTGTGGGGGTTTGATTCCACATCCTCTTAGTTCTATTAAGCGATAAATGAAGGGAGAAATTAAGAAAAAAATAAAATAGGCATTGAGGCTCGAAGTTGGGTCCCCAAGCCGTATGGATCAAATAAAGTAAATGAAAAAAATGTAAGTGTTTTCCAAGGGATTTGAAACCGGGTTACCTTGAACAAATTCAATATGGATACAAAAGTCATACGTGAATTAAATATTCAAGAATAATTCTTCCCACTTAGATCGAAATCGAGATCTTGGCATTCATACAAGATACATAAGTCTTGTACCACAAAATCATAGGAAGATATGAATCACTTTAATGAACTATGAATGAAGCCTCATGGCTTGTATGTATAGACCCATAAGTCTAGCATACGTGAACCTAAGATGTACGCACTGAAATGATTAAAACCTAGAAGGGTTAAGTAAGAGTGTGAAACACACTAAATGGCCAAGTGCATTGGTATATGATGAAATGAACAATGAAATGATGAAATGAACAATGAAATGATGAAATTTACAAAGAAATTATGAAATGAACAATGAAATGATGAAACCCTAGAGGAGTTAAGTAAGAGTGTGAAACACACTAAATGGCCAAGTGCATTGGCATATGATGAAATGAACATTCACATAAAATAGGGTGAGTAATTATGAAGAGAAAATGTGCTAATGTTAACGAATGTGGTGACAACATGATATGAGGCTAATTTAAAAAATGAGAGCAATCTCAAATGAGCCTAAGTAAATGTTACCAAAACGCACTCACCTATGAGAGTGTAAAGTTAATGAAGAGACCACTCTCTATGAACACGCTAATGAAAGTATTGAGATTAACACACTCAATACTAATGATTAGATGAGAAATCATCTATTGAACTATGATGTCCTCATACTAGTAGACATCTTCCATGACGTATGAGTTGAATGTAATGGAACTTTACACTAAGCACTGATAGACTAGCTATGAGCGGTGATGCCTTCTTTTGAGAAGGGAGAAGGTTCACATAACTCTCATTATATGAGAATGTCTGGCATGCCGAGTATGGGTCTCCTTATATCTCCTAGTCTTCGAACCTATGCTACCAATATAGGGATCTGGCGGAGTTCAATTTCCATGTCATGTTTTGGGTCACTTCGGACAGTGATTCCACCTCTTTTTGGTGTGGGGGAGACACTGGATTTCATGATGCTCACATGATCTATGTCGGTTAAAGTTAAAATTCCCCATTAATAAATTAGGCTAGCCTCAAATGATGCACAAAATGAAATGAATGATACCAAAGGTGTTAGGATAGGATAATCAAGAGGTGAAATAGACTTAAGTAATGACACTAGGTCATTCTTAATCATTTTACAGCGAACCCGATGAAAGTCTTAAACTACATCCTAGGTATAACTGGTGTTTACACTAGCCTATGAATGAAATGAAATGAAGTACATATGAATGAATGAAGCAGGCTCTGTGTTTGCTAAAGAAGGATCCCTAGTTGAGATCCCATATGCTGATCCCTCATTTTTTGGAAGCCTTGATATCAAGTCAATGATTCCAAGATCTAATGGCGTATGAACGAATGATATGAAAAAATGTTATGTATTATATGCAATATGTTATGTGCTATGTGCAAGATGTTAAGAATGATGATGCATGTTAATCTCATGGCATGACTATCCTAATCCAAATTTGGAACGTTCACACACTTTCCTAATCCAAATTTGGAAAGCTCACTAACTTTCCTAATCCCAATTTGGAAAGTCCACTTACTTGACTTTTCATAATCATGTTGTTAGGAAAGAGATATTCTTTCTCATGCATGTCCTTTGTGTGTGCTTGCGTATACCCATACTTAGTATAAGTGTGTACTAACCCTATCCAACTCTACAATTTTAGGTCCAGGCACAGGTGGACGCTAGAGCTATAGGTTGACGCTGAAACTATCCGGACGTGGCGCATTCATCCGGACTTGGTAGGCCCTCATTCTTTCGAGGATGCTTGCCCATTTTATTCTAGCTTAGTTATATGATTGATCTAGTGGAGTATGTTCCACTAGCGTTTTTTTTCGCTTTTTTCAGACATTGCATTGGTGCCATTTTGGCAAGTATAAATTTAATGCCATATTAAACTATTTCTTTCATTTGATGATCTTAATGTTAAATGGTTGATGGTGAGCAATTAAGAATCTAATAGAACGATTTGTATGTATGTTAAGAAACAAAATATTTCAAATTTTCCGCTAAAATTAACCTAGACAAAGTAAGAATGACGTAAATAGGATTAAATATGACCTCTGAGAGGTCAACGACGCCGGTCGCTTCCGGGGTATAGACTCCGGTCGTGACAAAGTTGGTATCAGAGAACTAGGTTATATTCCGAGGATAATAAGTTCATATCCACTACATTGAGTAGTTTCTAAGTCATGCTAGTGAAGTGCACCACTATCCTGAATTAGAGACTGCATGATACGTATGAAAATTTCCCTTCTTCTTATCTCATCGTGCTTTTTCCTAATGTATGATTTCTTGATGTTATGAGTGTGTCTAACATTAATCCTTGTTGTTTTTCAGAGGATAGGAGGAGCAGTTGCTGGGGACAATTAGGTTCCACCCCAGGCTCCAGTCGAAGGAGTGGATATGTCGCTTAACCATGCTAGGTTGACTGATGCAGATGTGAGGAAATATCTGTCCCAGATGGCACAGGCTATCACTATGCAGGCCCAGGCCATGATTCACCAGGTCAACCGGCAGAATGTTTAGAGGGAGAACCCACCGGTTCGCAGTATGGCTGACATGCTGAGAGATTTTACGAGGATGAATCCTCCTATTTTAGTAGGTTCTAAGACATCAAAGTATCCCCAAGAGCTTGTGGAAGAGGTGCATAATATCTTGGTGGCTATGGGGGCCACAGATACTGAGAAAGCAAAGTTGGCTTCCTATCAACTCAATGATGTTGCACAGACTTGGTGCAAGATGTGGCAGGATAGCTGAGCTTTGGGCGGAGTTCTGATCACTTGGGAGCTATTTAAGATAGCCATCTTGGAATGATTCTTCCCCAGTGAGATGAGGGAGGCCAAGGTTGAGGAGTTTATCAACCTCAAACAGGTATCGATGACACTCAGGGAGTATTCCCTAAAGTTTGTTAAATTATCCGATATGCCACTTCTCTTGTGTCTAACAGCAGAGACGAGATGGGTAGATTCTTGACTGGGATTGTTGAGGACCTCGAGGAGGAGTGTAGTGCAGCTATGGTGCATGACAGCATGGACCTTTCTAGGCTTATGGTCCATGTCCAGCAAGTTGAGGAAAGCAGAAAGAGAAAGCACAATAGGGCAGGGAACAAGTCAAGGAAAGCCTAGGAGAATTTTTCAAAGAAAATTAATACTGAAATCAAGGATAAGCCCTGGTTTAAGAAGGGACTCTCCCACCAAGGGGAGTCAAGTTCATCCAAGGGTCGCTATAATTGGAATTTCGAGTCCAGAGTTAAGAGAAACAATGAAGTAGATACACCTCTAGAGAGACCACCTTGCAGGAAGTGTGGAAAACTACACGCAGGAGAGTGCATGATGGGCACTAACACTTGTTACAGTTGTGGCAAACCGGGTAAGATGGTGAAGGATTGTTCGAATAGGAGAAGTCAAAAACAAGGGAAGGAGAGTGTTCAGCCTAATGGTCCAAGGGAATAGGCTTCAAGGAGGCAACGATTATTCGCACTCAAGTCTAGGGGTGCAGGGGAAGGCACCTCTGGTGAAGTCTCGGGTGAGTAGCCTTAATTAGTCCTTCAGGTGTTTGACTGTGTACGGTGTGTATGCACTGGTATGAGGTTAATATGTTTGATACATCATGTTGGTTTCTGATTTGTATGATTTATATGTTTAGTTATGTTGTTTGCTTTGATGAGACTAGTTTAGGAAAGAGTTCCTTAGTCTATTAATGTGAAACTACTAGTAGGTTTAAAGGATGTGCACCATCATGTTAATATGTGAATAAGATATTAACCAATAGGGAGTATTGAATTACCTATGTAGGCATACATTCAATAGATGACTTACTTATTGTTAGTAAAGAGTAGTTTCATTCGGGGACGAATGTTCCTAAGGGGGGATAATGTAACAACCCTAAAAGATGAATATGCTACGTAATGCTTAATTTGTCTAGAATGCCTACGATTAGACTGGGTTCATACGGATTGATGCACGTAGAACCAAACCTCTAAACCCTTGATAAAACCAAGCTAACTAACTTGGGGAGTTACTGGAGCTAGAAAAGTTGGGTCTAACCATGCAGGGCTCTCGAATACGAAGATTTACTTGAATGAGTCTTTACCGCACTTAAAAAGGGAAAATCTTAGGTTTTGAGGGTGTAGGGGTAAAATTTTCTTTTTCCAGGATAAGTATAGTTTCCTAATTACCCTAAATTTATAATTCATAATTAATTAATAAGGTGGAGGGGCATTTTGGCGAGAGAGGGCCGGAAATTTGCTCTTGAAGTGAAGTCTTGCTCCACCCAGGTTCGAACCTATGTGGAAGCAATGAATTAAATTATTTTTAATTTAAGTTGGTAAATTAATTTAATTAATTTATATTTATTATTTATTAGCTGAGTTAAAATAAAAGGAAATAAAATTTTTAATAATTAAATAAAAATCCTAATTGACTAAGTCCTAAACTAGACTCCTAATCCTAAAAGAACTTTTCTCTCCCACGCTCATCTCTCTCTCTCTCACTTCTCAATCACTCTCACTCACCATTCTCTCTGCAAAATAACTTCAAAAAACAGTAGTTAAACCAAATTTCTTCACACTTGAAGAACTCACAACTAAAATATAAGAAAATAAATAAAATCAATCACATAGGCAAAGAGAAGTTTGTCTGTCGAGTTGGTGTTGACATTGAGGGATTCTAGACGTGATCTTGGGTGAAGTTTTTTGGCAGAAAGTGGAGGGTTGAACTTCAAAAAGGTATGGGTTCTCTTATCTCTTGGTCCCTTTCCCAAGAGACCCCTAAGTTTCAGACGAATCTATTCCGAAAACTAGGGTTGTTCCCTTTTGCTTGTCCCTGTGACTAGCTCCCTTTGAATCATTGGTTGGTTATGTTTGCTGGTAGAAAACTAGGGATGAAACTTTTTTTTGTGATGATTATGTGGTTATATGTATGTTCAGAATATGTGACTTATGTTGATGTTTTTCCAAAATTATGTGTATGTCTGTGTGCAATGTGAACTGCATCTATGTGCCTCGGGTTAAGGCTTTAAAAATGTGATGTTGTGGTTGTATTTCATGTACAAAGTATTATGTAATTCGTGATGTTCATATGAGTTAAATGTGGCTGATTTGAGTGATAATCTCTTGGGTAAACGAATCCATGAAAAATTCACCTAAGAACGTATTAAATGATCTATGAATTACCCTGTGAAATAATGTATATATGTTGAAGAAAGTAGGCTGCACATGTAATTAAAATTTCCAGCATGTTGACGGTTTAATTTCGGCTAATGTTGAATTTTAGGGGAGTTTGAAGGTAATGTTTAAAATATGTGAGGTCAGTTGGGATTGAACCCAAGACCTCACTATAAGAAAGCTATGAATGAAAGAAAAAGAAATGTGAGGCGTGGGAATCGAACCCACGACCTCTAGGCAGTGAAAGAGAGTTAAGAAAAGTAAAGAAAAGAGACGTGAGGCATGGGAATCGAACCCATGACCTCATAGGCAGATTCAAGGAGAAAACTAAAAGAAATTAAAGAGGGAATGTGGGGGTTCGAACCCACAACCCCTCGGCCAAAGGAGAAAATTAAAAGTAATGAAAATAAAAAGTAAATGAGGTATTGGGTGTTCGATCCCACATCCTCTTAGTTCTATTAAGCGATAAATGAAGGGAGAAATTAAGAGAAAAAAAAAGCATTGAGGCTCGAACTTGGATCCCCAAGCCGTATGGATCAAATAAAGTAAATGAAAAAAATGTAAGTATTTTCCAAGGGATTTTAAACCGGGTTCCCTTGCCTGAATTCCATATTGATACATAAGTCATACGTGAATTAAATATTCAAGAACAATGCTGCCTACTTAGATCAAAATTGAGATCTTGGCATACATACAAGATGCATAAGTCTTGTACCACATAATCTTAGGAAGATATGAATCCCTTAAACAAACTATAAACGAAGCCTCATGGCTTGTGTGTATAGACCCATAAGTCTAGCATACTTCTAAATATAAGTGAACCTAAGATGTACGCAATGAAAAGATAAAACCATAGAACGGTAAAGTAAGAGTGTGAAACACACTAAATTGCCAAGTGCATTGGAATATGATGAAATGAACAATGAAATGATGAAATGAACAAAGAAATGATGAAATGAACAATGAAATGATGAAACCCTAGAAGAGTTAAGTAAGAGTGTGAAACGCACTAAATGGCCAAGTGCATTGGCATATGATGAATTGAACATTCACGTAAAATGGGGTGAGTAATTATGATGTGAAAATATGCTAATGTTAATGAATGTGGTGACAACATGATATGAGGCTAATGCAAAAGATGAGAGCAATCTCAAATGAGCCTAAGTAAATGTTACCAAAACGTACTCACCTATGAGAGTGTAAAGTTAATGAGAGACCAATATCTATTAACAATCGAATGAAAGTATTGAGATTAACACAATTAATACTAATGATGAGATGAGAAATCATCTATTGAGCTATGATATCCTCATATTAGAAGACAACTACCATGACGTATGAATTGAATGTAATGGAACTTTATACTGAGCACCGATAGACTAGCTATGAGCGGTGATGCCTTTTTTCGGGAAGGGCGGAGGTTTTTGGAACTCTCATGAGATGAGACTGTCTGGCATGCTGGGTATGGGTCTCATTATATCTCCTAGTCTTCGAACCTATACTCCCAATATAGGGATCTGGAGGGGTTCAATTCCCATGTATCCTAGCATATTTTGGGTCACTTTGGACAGTGATTCCACTTCTTTTCAGTGTGAGGGAGACAAAGGATTTCAAGATGCTCACATGATCTATGTTGGTTAAAGTTAAAATTTCCCATGAATAAATGAGGCTAGCCTCAAATGATGCACATAATGAAATGAATGATACCAAAGGTGTTAGGATTGGATAATCAAGAGGTGAGGTAGAATTAAGTAATGATATAGGTCATTCTTGATCATTGCACAGCGAACCCGATGAAAGTCTTAAACTACATCCTAGGTATAGATGGTGTTTACACTACTAGCCTATGAATGAAATGAAATGAAGTACGTATGAATGAATGAAGCAGACTCTGTATTTTCTAAAGAAGGCTCCCTAGTTGAGGTCACGTATGTTGAGCCCTCATTTTTGGGAAGTCTTGATGTCAAGTCCATGATTCCTATGTCTCATGGCATATGAACGAATGATATGCAAAATGTTATGTGTTATATGCAATATGTTATGTGCTATGTTCAAGGTGTTCTGTGTTGTGTGCAATATGATAAGTATGATGATGCATGTTACTCTCATGGCATGACTTTCCTAATCCAAATTTGGAAATTTCACTCACTTTCCTAATCAAAATTTGAAAGCTCACTAACTTTCCTAATCCCAATTTGGAAGTCCACTAACTTGACTTTCCATAATCATGTTGTTAGGAAAGAGTTATTCTTACGCATGCATGTCCTTTGTGTGTGCTTGCATATACCCAAACTTTATACAACTGTGTACTCACCCTATACAACTCTACAATTTTAAGTCTAGGCACAAGTGGATGCTAGAACTACAGGTTGACGCTGAAACTATCCAGACGTGGAGCATTCATCCGGACTTGGTAGGCCTTCATGCTTTCGAGGATGCTTGACTATTTTATTCTAGCTTATTTATAGGATTGAGCTAGTGGAATATGTTCCACTAGCGTTTTTTACCATTTTGTTCAGACATTGTACTGGTGCCATTTTGGGAAGTAGACGTTTAATAATATATTAAACTATTTCATTCATTTGATGATCATAATGTTAGATGGTTGATGATGAGCAATTAAGAATCTAATAGAATGATTAGTATGTATGTTAACAAACAAAAAAATTTAAATTTTCTGCTAAAATTAACTTAGACGAAGTAAGAATGACATAAGTAGGCTTCTTTGCGACCTCTGAGAGGTTAGCGACGCCAGTCTCATCTGGGGTCTAGACTACGGTCGTGACAGCGACAATCATTTGCATGAACATAAGGTTAAATCTGTTAGAGAGCTCCCATGATTTATGCAAAGACTTCTCATCCGCACTGCACCACACTGCTCTTATCAGTAACGACAATAGGTTCAGCTTTCACTAGAGCCAAGTCAATATCCATCACACCTAAATAAAACTTTACTTGTTCATGCTTTTGACAGAAGTTCGATTCATTGAACACAGTGATAGATGAAGCATGTGAATAAAAAGGAATAACTACAAAAATAGATATACATGCTCATATATCAAAAAATTATATGAATTCAATAAAACGATACAAATATATCGTTATTCTCCATTGGTAGATATTATGACATGTTATCATACTTTAAATTCATTCCTATATTTAATAGGTTAAGGTATATTTTTTTAATCAAACATGTACGACATCTTTGGATATACAATATATGTTTGACTAAAAAGATTAATTTGCCTCATAATTTTTAATATTCATAGAGTGATTGATTCACCTCTGAGTGAATTCTTAAGTTTTAGCAATAGCGAAAGTCTTTTTACATATTTATTTTTTATATAGGCTTTGAATTAACCTTTATAGATGAATGACAATTTTATGAATGCATATTTTTCTTAACCATACTAGTTTGACCACTTTGGTGACTAACATGCTATATGAAAACAAATGCACACATAATATCATAAAATATTTTGCATGTGAATAATTTTATACATTTTAGTATAGCATCTTTGGTGACTAACAAACTATAGAAACATAATATATGCATCAAGTGATCATAAATATTATACGTGTAGTTGTTACTTTTTCTATTTTGGTCACTTTGGTGACTAACAAATTATTTTGCACTAAGTATACACATTATTTATTGCTTAACATAACGATCACTTTAATTTATTGGAGAACTTAAAATATAATTATTACATTATGAAAAGATTAAGTTTTTTTGAATTTGTGCAATCTTAAAACAAAACATAATTATTTGTTTATTTAGGGGTGATGACAGTGACTACTTTATATTACTTTACCATGCTAATGAGGTTATATAATTTATTAAGATTATCCATTCAAAAAACCAAGGAACTAATGCAACATGCAAGATTAAATTCTTTAATCCATATTATGAGGATCTTGAACATGATAATCTTACATGGGGATCGTTCGAGGTACATACCTAATGAGAGAGACATCATAACAGAGAGAAGTGGAAGTGTTAGTTGTAAATGGGTCTCTAGCTCCTTGCCCTAGCCTTACATTGCCACAACCTCAGTGATGGAATTAATATGGAAAATATGTGATAACCCTAATAGATGGAGAGAGAATCAATTTATAGAGGTTACGACTTAACCTAGTAAGTCCACCAAATAACCAATGTATGGACGAGATATATTATTCATTAAATATTATTTATGGTATTACTTGGATAACAAATAAACTTGGGTCATAGGTAAGCTTGGGCTATAAGTAAGAAATAAAAATTACAGTACTTGCCAGACTAGATGTGACAATGTCCATTAGGCGCATTTCAAGCTTTTCACGAACTTGCCAAATTTATTAGATACCTGCAGGTGATTGCATCCACCTTAGGATAATATGTCTCAATGTAGAGAAAAATATTGAGCAATAAATCGGGCTATAGATTTCAAGACTTCACCTTTTTTGTTTTCTTCGCACAAAAACTCATTTGTACCCTCACTAACTTGATACATTTCGGTGTTTTTGAATTATTTGTCCGAAAACTTCATGTTTTTCTAGTGAAGTCAATTTTTTTTGAATTGCGTCCTTTGGGCCAATCATTTCTTTGTCTACATTTGTTGATAGATTTTGGCTCCAAATTTTCATCTTATTACATTATTTCAACAACATTATAGGCAAAAGTTGTTGCCAATCACAATATTATTTTGACTCCACCTCTTTCTCGCCGAGACATAATTCATTGAAATTTTTTTCTTCTCATTATTTACAGAAAATTTCTTCATTCGTTATGATTTGGATTTCTTCTTGAGAATTTTCCTTCGTATCATGATCATTTTGATGATTTGTTCCTTTTCACTTTCAAGGATTTTTATCCTTGAAATCGATTGGTTTACCATGCTTCATATGGGTTTAGACTAAATTACCTTAATGATTTTTTCCATCGGGATATCAACTCAAACTAGAGTAGCAGCTAAAATATACAATCTAGTAATTCTTCAAATACTAGTAAAAGCATTTGATAGTTGATTCATAATATTTCGTTAATAAATTATTTTTCAAAATTCTTGCTCACATTAATTTGTTCGAGGACCTAGATGAAATAGTGATGATAAATTCCAATCTATCTCTTTTCCCAACTTCTTATATTCTCTCCACAATCAGCAAACTATTCCTTCAATAGATCTCCAGTTATACGCTCCAAATATTTTATGGTTGAAGGAAATACCAAAACTCCAGCCTTCTTTAAGGGCCATGTTTGTGTGTTGTTGTGGACCAATCTGACTATATACCGCACATCTAAATATGAAGAACCTCTCGGCAAATTTAAATATGTAGTGACCCTTTCGGTATTTGAATATGAATGGGCCTCTTGGCTTTTTAAATATGAAAGGCCCTCTTGGATTTTGAATATGATGGCCCTCTCGGCAAATTTACATATGCAGGAGCACTCTTGGCATTTGAATATGCAAAGACTTTGACTTTAAATGTCATCCTTCATCATTTTGATATGATGATAGGTACTACCAGGTCAAAAAAGTGATGTTAAACTCACTATCAAATATTTGTTGATAGGTTTTCCAGAAATAGTTGTTTGATAGATATATTGTCTCTGATGATCTTATTATACCCTGCAATCAGAAAAAAATGTTAAGTTTCCGAACACTAATCTGTGTTGATTTCTTCAAGTCGTCTTGCTCTTTATCTCGTTATCTTTTGAAGTTTGGTTGATCCTATGGATCGTCGTAGACAAAAAACAAGATCATATTTAAAGCAAAACATTTTCTACGTAAGAATTTTTTGAATAATAGTTTTAAAGAAAATCTCTGCAAATTAACTATCACGACATGCACAACACGTACAAAACATCATTTGTCTCAGATTTTTGACATGAGGACAACTTGATGGAAACTTTGGAACTCCTTAAGATACATCACGTTGAGGTACTTGAAGTTGACTTTGACGTTTTGAGTACCCTTGATGGAATTTTTTAGGCCTTCCCAAAAAAATCTATCCTAATTAGATGTTTCAAAAACAAATCTGATGGTGATCACGGAAGTCATGATATCTTATAAAAATTTTGAGTTTTTCTCAAAATTTTGTCTAGTCGCATATTTCAATATGATCCTTGACCCTTTTTTGTAGGAAATGACTCTTCTTGTACAATTTTTGAGATCCTCTCAAAAATTCTATCCCAGTTTCATTATAAAAGAAAATGAAAATCTTATTGGGAAAACGACCAAATCGTCATGGCGCCTACACATCCTGTTGAGGTAGGAATTAGGTCAAACGTAGTTTCTCAAGGATAAACAAAAATAGAAAATTTGATAAGGACACGACTGAGGCTAACATAGCCTCCTACATATCTTATTCTCAAGAATTCAAGTTGAACGTAGTTCAAATACAAGGGGAATGTTTTGAAACATAATGCGACCATGTTCACAAGAAAACTGTAATTACAATTAACTAAAGGAATGAAGTATCATCCTTCAAATGTAGTATCTTTTAACCGCATCTAAATTGATAACTCTTTGCCACACCCGACCATCCATCTTTTCTAGAACAAAAGCTCCTTTTGATAGTACTTTGTGGATGACAAGCAGTCCTTGCCAGTTAAGAGCGAATTTCCCTTTATATTCCACTTGATGCGGAAAATGTGTTTCAACTTGAAGACCATGCAAATACATCAATGTATTGTTAGTATTTAATCACTTTCAAATGGACACTGACTCGGGTTTCTCTAACTGAATCATCATCTCCCAAGTTTATTGTTTATGTCTTATCTAGGTTTGGCTTTTAATCATCCTTAAGTTGTCTTAAGTACTTGGTAAGGTGTTCGGGCATTATACTTTCCTCATCATATTTTTCACATTCATATTCATTGACCTTACTTGGTTTGCCGTGTTCGCAACATGTCATGACATCAGCAGGTTTAGATTTGTTTTTACTGAAAAGCACAATCAATCAACCTTGTTTAATGGAAAATTTGGACAGCAATTCATAAAGTATAAGATAATCAATTTAAAATAGCGAGGCTTTTATTGGAATTTTAAGAAGAGATACAAACTTTGTCCATGACATGTCAACGTGAGTCATTTCCTTTTTAAACATTACGATGAAAAATAAAATTACATAAATGGTGGTTTTGGACTCGTCTGAACAATACTTATTTTCAAAAGTAAAACTTCAAATCTTATATTTGTCTACCTAGCATTTCGATTAAATGGAGTGGCCCTCCAATTTCGTAGCATCTCTTTAGGTCAGCATCTCAGACGTTGGGTGTTGTGGTGCACTCCATCGATATCACAAAAAATCTTCTTCTTCAAACAAACTTCCCATCCATTTCACTAGATCATCAACCTCATGCTCTATAGTTTTAGCAACAGATGACTGGTATAATTCTGGAATAGGCTTCGGTATATCACAGTCATGCTTGTTTCTTGTTTCCGCTTCAAACAGTTCTTCCTCTGTTGGGGTAATAATCGACACCAAAGCAGAAACTTTGAAGTGGGATAGGAAAAGGTTAAAATATGCCGTCCAAATTCTTGCCTAACCCACGTCCAAGTTCAAAACCGCTTCTAAGCATTGTTATGGCAAGCATTTTATACACCGGCGACATTGGTACTTGCGGTATTGTATATTCAAAAGCAGTGTTCATTATCGTCCCATGTGAAATTCAGTACCTTGAGAGGAATCTTCAATAACTGGAACAGAAAAGCCAGGGTAACTACGATTACTCCCATCACCATGAATGACATTTTCATGATCCTCCCAGATGAACTTCAATATTTGATGCAATGTGGATGGAACTGCTCCGACCGCATGGATCCATGGTTTTCCTAGCAACATATTGTAGCTTTTATATATAACCATCACTTGGAACTCAGTAAAAAAATTTGCAAGCCCCATTTGGATACACAAGTCTACCTTTCCCATGGTCTCTCTTTGCGAAACATCAAACGCTCTTACATTCATACAACTTTGACGGATTTTTCCAACATCATTTTTTAGTTAAGTAAGGGTTGATAACGGGTAAATATTGATTCTTAAACCATTATCAATCAATACTCGATCTACAAACTTGTCCCTGCATTTGACGGTGATATACAAGGCACGGTTGTGCATCACTCCTTCGATTGGTAACTCCTTTTCTTGGAAAGAGATTTGGTGACTCCCAAACACTTGACTAACCATAGTGGTTAGATTCTCAACACCTGTTCCCGTCGGTACATATGCTTCATCCAGTACCTTCAACAATGCTTTTTGATGCTACTTGGAACTCATTAATAAAACCCAAACGGAAATTTGACCAAGAGTTTTCTCCAAATGCTTGACAATAGAATACACCTAAGGTTGCATTAATCGCCAAAACTCTTCAGCCTCACCTTTTATGATCGGCCTTTTTTGTTTCTCTTTTATTCTTGTTTCTTGAGCTAACTATTCTGAAACATAGCATCTCCAAAACATGTCAAACCTTTAGTTGTAGCCTCCTTGACAACAAACTTTTCTTTGGGTTGATCGTTGATTCTCTCCTTTGCCAAAGCGAATATCTGATGAGGTGCAGTTATTACAACAAACTTTGGATTGTCCCTTAATGTCAATGAGGCCACTGTTGGCATAAATGAGTTGAGATTTGCTTCATGAATAGTCCCATTAGTGAACCAATCTTTGTCTCTTTCAATCATGTTAATGGTCGCTCCCCCATGATTCAGCAATGGTTTAAGGTTCACATTGGGGGCAAGGGATTTGTTATCAATCAAGTCTTGAATCTTATGTTTCAGATTGATATATCCTTATGTATCATGTCCTGCCCATTCAGAATGGCAAGCTTATCATTGATACGCTCGAAAGAACTTTGTTCTCGTATTAATTGTCCTTGCGTCTACTGGTTGGATCAATCCAGCCGCTCTTAGATGCTCAAACGCGTTTTTGCCAAAGGAATGAAACTCTTGGAGACTTTCTTTCGAGGTTAGGGCACGGTAGGTTGTTGGCATTTGGGTTGTTTTGTCTGAGATTTTTGTAGGGTAGTGCATTGACTTAGTGTTTTTGTAGTGTTTATTGGTAAATTGGCGGTTTATTTTGGTAGATAGGTGGGGATGGTTGGTAGTTTTATTGTGCATAGTAAATTGGGCTTGGAGTTTGTGGAGGTGGTTGGTAATAGTTTGCGGTGGAGAATCGGTTGGAGTTTTTAGTGGCAGAACTAGACCCAAAATATCTTTGTGGCCTTGCCATCGGGCTAAATGATACAGCAAAGTTATCCTCTTTCTTTTTACTAGCAAATTATGTGTCCATAGTTGGTGAGGATTTGTTGGCATACTGCAAAGCAGTGAGACTTGTACCCTTTCTATATTTTAGGTCATTCTCTATGGCTTTTCCCATTCTGATTAGCTCCGAAAAGCTCTGTCCCATCACGGGCAACATCCTTTCATAATAGTCAGGCTCTTGAGCTCGAATAAAAGCAAAGGTTATTCAAGTAGTATTTTTCATGGACAGCATTGACGTTAAACTGAAATATTTCCAAAAATTCTTTGGCTAGAGCCCCCCATGTAGACCACTGACGTAATTCTTGAGATGTGAAGCATTCTAACACCTCCCCACTAAGACTTTGACTAAATAACCTTTTAATTAATGCATCATTTTTCCCGATACCTACGAGTTTATCACAATAAGCTCGTAGGTGAGACATGCGTTGCCAATGCCGTTGAAGGCCTTCAAAATTTTGGAATTTTAAAACCTTTGGGTATTTCCAAGTCAAGGTGCATGCAAAGGTCCTCATACTCAAGTCCTGTGATTTTCCTTCAAGATGGAACACTTTTAACTGCTTCAGAGATGGCCTCCTTTAGGATATTCATTTCTTGTTCACATTTTCTTTTCTCAGGCTCCACTCCTTCTCCATCTCTTCATAGTTATCCAGCTTCGGTTGAACGAAAAAGCTAGGTCATGGTTCAAGAATTGTAAAAGGAGGGCCTTATTAATTTAGAGACTTTTTAAATAGTATAAGTGGACCTCTAAAAGGTATAAGTAGACATTAGTCTTGCTGGTTTGAGGGTAAGCCCTGGGTAGGCTTGGGTTAGCTAGTGGAGTTTGGAATGTTACAAAAGGGTATGTCAGTTTTCTAGGTAAAACACGTGGATTATTGGACACTGGCATGGGATTTGGTAGGTTGGTGAGAAGTTTTTAGAGTGTTTAGTGTTAGGTGCTTTGTTCTAATTTGGTTGTGTTGGAGGTGTTTGGTAAGAAGTGTTGGCGTAAGAAGCGTTGTATACAGTTTAAGTCAATGGTGTGAGGATTAGGATTGGAAGTGTTTGGTCTTATGGTTTGGGTAGGGAAATAGTTGGGTAATGGAGAACTTAATGATGGAAAAGGAGGCGGATGTCTTCTAGTTTCGAGGGGTAGTACATTTGATGCAATGTTAGTTTGGTTAGATTTTTGGTTTGTTGAAGCTCTTCCTGCATGTCTGCAATTCGTTGCATTAACTTAGAGATCAACTAACTCTGATTAGTGTGTTCAACATTTCTGACGATCACATCCAATATTCCCGTTTCTTCAAAAGTAACAGTTATTTTGCTTTTGCCTTTATCCAAAGAATGATCAGGGATGGATGGTATGATTGCTTTGGGTCTTGTAAAGTAGGGATGGTCGACTAGTTTGGTTTTGACACTGATCAATCTTTATCTGTAGAGAAGAACAAGTTAAAAAAACATATTAGTTTTTGTTTTTAACGAGATAAGCAAATAAGTTGACATTAAGATTAACACACAAATGTCACTTTGCTTCAAGGAGATTAATCCACAGAAATATTTTGGGTGAACAGGAAGACTCAAATGGAAAGAGATCTTTCTGTGATTGAATTGAAAAGGTAGACTTGCATAGAATACTGTTAATTTCTTCCACTCATATTCTTTTGTAGGTGATATTTTCATAATCTTTCTCTAATAAGGGAGAATAAAAATTGAAAATACATGGACCGAGCCTTAAGTAGGCTACCTACGTACCCACCATGGAAATTAGGCCCGACGTTGTTCAAATTACATATGATAACTTAAACGTACCCTTCCTGAAACTGATAGAGAGACTAGGCTCGAAAAGAGCTTCCTACGTACCCCCACCATGGGCTCAAGTCTTGCGTAGTTTTTAATGAAATGACAAACAAGAGCAATGCGTTACATAAACCTAAAGCTACCCAGACTTCTTTCCTTCCTCTTCAACTATAAGGTGACGATCAAGTGCTCTCGCCATCTGAAGTTTCTTTTGCTTTACCTTTTCACCTCATGTAGGAAGCATTCCAAAATTTTATTTTCTTAATATCTCGTTCAATTTCAGAGATCCTTGCGGACACTTTAGTGATATTAATTATGTCTTGATAAATTTTGACAGTCTTTCTATTAACTGAGGTTGTTTCCATGTCGACCTCAATAATTCTCTCTCGTAGCGTCCATTCAGTTTGCTCCAGCTTTGCAAGTCCCCTTTTGGGTGCAGTTGTCTTCTCTTTAGTCTCCATAAATTTTCTAAACATTGATTCTTTAGTTTTTTTTATCATTAACCGAATCAAAGGGTGGGATCAATAAGTAGATTCTTTTTCCAGACATTTTAGCAAAATCGACCGTCCCCTGACGGACGAATAAAAAATTAGAAGATTTTTGGGGTAAAGGATTAATATATTTATGAGAAACTTGAACGACAATTCCGGAGAAATTTGGACGGATGTTGTTTTGAATTTTAATATAATCTTAGAGTTCTCTATGAAACAAGAGTAGATTAATTTTTTAGACAAAGTGAAATATCACAACACAAAGCAATCATATCAAGTAGACACTAACAATTTATATCACGTCCTAAACTTGTGATCTATTTATGCCAAAGGTGGGCCTGTCGAACTGAAGGATGGATAACATCATTTTAAACTTTTCCATTGCTCCAAAAAATTAAAATTTACAAAAACATTGCAAACAAATTAAATGGAGATGCATAATAAGGAAAAAAGATACAAATAATAAGTCCGCGCAGGGGTACAATCCTAACTAAGCTTCCATGGAAAGTCCTCCGTCTTGAGCTTCTTGTCATGCCAACGTTTTCAGATGCAATGGTAATTTGATACTTCTTTTACTTGAAAAACTATTAAAGTATCGACCTCAAGAGATAATGGTTTGCCAAATAACGTATATATCCTTCAAATTTAAACACATAAGTATGAGCGTTTATTTAATCTGTGGGCCATTATGAACTCAAATTGGTCTTTCTAATGGTTTGAACACGTCTTGGATGTTGGGTCAACATAGTTCAAATGCGCTTAATTTAGAATTTGACTTTGCTCAATACTAGTTGGCTAAGAATTGTTTTAGATAAGATCTTGTTACCTGAGTTGGACAAACTACGAGGTGGAGTATAATAAATTATGTTGGATGACCAAAAACCAACTATTCGTCTATTACTTCAAAAGAATTCGAAGGGTGTTTCTTCTGAAGGACAACTATGGAAAATTACGTAACTACCTTTTATCCTAATGCAAATTATTTGTAATTTGGCAGAATCAATGCCATGAAATGCCATAATTTAAAAGAATTGAAACAAGTAAGCAATTAAACAAATAGTCAAAAGAGTCATGTAATTAGGGTTAGAACCTAATCAATTAACTTTGAAAAATAGTTAAATAAAGAAAAAAAATTATTTTATTTTATTTTTTAGAAAATAAGGAGGCTAAAATGAAACAATTGAATAAAAATCCAAATGAATTGACTTTTTTAGCAAAACAAGATCATTAGAATTTATTTGACACATTTTTAAAATAGTAATTTAAATAGAACTGGTTAATTAGATTATGATTAATTAATTGAAGAAAAATAAAAAGTTGACTACATATATTAAAAATAAGTATGAGACTTGATAAAAATGAATTATATAAAAATATACTAACATAAAGAATACAATTTATCTTTTGGGGAATTTAATTAAATTATAACGAAACATATAGAGGGTTAGAGTTAAACAAATATATCAAATCAAATAAATAAATGCAATCAAACAAATAAAGAGGTAATGGACTTGGGCTTTTCAGACTGCTGATTTCGGCTCTGGACCGTATTTTAACCCTTGAAATCCTTTGTATACACAAAGTGTATACTGTTGTATACGGGTGGTTTATTAACTTCTTTTTTTGTATATCAAAAGTTATAGTGACATTATACAGTCTGCTTTGACGCCTCCAACCTGTATCTTTATTTTTGGCCACATATTTGTCGCACTTAACACATATATCAGTGTATAATGCAGTATACAATATTTATACAACTCATTTCTTGGGCTTTTGAGCTAATTTCCAGCAGTACGCTGGGTCTCCCGGACCGGTAAAAACTTCAGAATATATAGGGGGGCTGACTCAAGTAGGAAAAGCAAAGATTGAGCCTTTATGGCTCAACTCAGAAAATGCAAGGAGTGAGTCCTAAAATAGACTTGGATGGTGTTTTCACATGCAAATAAAGAGTAATAAGATTAGCATTCACATTTGATAATATTTCACCAGAATACACCTTTAGCAAAAATACGATAAATAAGACTGCTAAAGAAGCTGTCAGCATACATAAGAGGGAAATGAAACTCATATCCACATATGCAAAATAAAGGTTGATCAGTAAAGAATTTATTTAACAAGCACAATTCATCAATCTATACTGCAATTCTGTTTCTAGATGATGTCACAGTAGCTACATTCTATATTATATTAAGACAAACCCAATAAGCCTTAACTCTACTTACAAAAATTGACCAAAAGCAGATAACTATAAAATAAAAGTAATATATAGGATAAATAGCGATTATGCATTATACCATTAATAAGATAATAAGAAAAGCAAGTCTAGGAATTAATGAGTCGTCTAATAGAGTAGTAAACAAATAAGTCTAATAATTAATGATAGATATATCCAAGTCATTAGAGAGAACCAAATAACAATTTGAAGCAAGCTATTGGCTAGAACTTGACTTATCCAGTATACAGTAAGAAAATCTATCTAATGAACTAACATAATTTGATGTAAATATGATAAAACTAATAAAATGAGCAAAGGGAGGTTGCAAATATATCATAATCAAGATAGAAATAGGAATAAAAGACATATCTAGAATGAAACAAAATATTATGCAAATCACCCAGAAAAATTATTGCATGTCATTAATTATATACAGAAGTCATGTTGCTATCTTGAACAAATGTCAATTGTACACATACTCAAAGGATATCCATCCAAAGCAATCACTTAAGCTTAAGGATTCCTAGAATAATACTATTGCAAATTTGAGTATTAGGAAAGGAAATCGATAGGGAGGTACAAAAACATTCAAAATAGAAAATTCAGGATCAAATATACGAAACATCTATTAATAAGAAAGTGAAAGCTATTGATATGCTTGAAAGCTAATCTGCCAAACTGTGCGGTACTAGCATATATTTCAAGAAAAATATGAAGGACACCAAAGCACCGAGTAGAGATAGACATTCACAAAACATTTAGACATTACATAACTAAAGAAAATAAAATAGGAGGAAAATATTACCCCAGCGAACTGAGGCAAAAACGAGCTAGTATCGGTTCTTCTACCACAAAAACTCTAATACGAACGGCAAACAAGAAATCTGGGTAGAACCTGTGCGGCTACCTTTTTGGAATTTAGAAACAAAGAACTAAATGTCAAAGCCTTAAATGCAGAATGATACCGTCAAAATCCAATTTCTAAACTTGTTTTTAACTTAAATGTAAAGAGGATTATTTATAGGGAATGTTTTTTGGGCGACGTGGGGAAAAATCCGTTGGACATTTGGATCAATTCTTTCCTTTTCTAAGCAACAACAAAAAGGCTCTGAAGCTCTGCGAAAAAGGGAGAAGCGGGGACGGGAGGGTGATGGGTCTGTACACTGAGGCAAAAGAGAGGAGGAAGAAACGCAAAAAAGTACTTAGCGTCGCGTACTGTTCACGCCGTTTAGAGCGGACGGGTCGAAAGATTTCGCAGATTTCTGGGTTTCATCTTGAACTGCTAGAATTGGGCGTGTTTTGCAGCGTGCTGAGGAAGAAGACGTATAGGGATTTGGTTGGGTAGTTTGCTGCTGAAAAGAAAAGGTTTGGGTCGGGTATTGATTAGATTTGGATCGGCTGAAGTTGAATGGGAGTTGGGCTTGGTATGTACATTGTATTGTGTTGTTGGGACACTGTTGGGATGAGAATTTTGAAGAAAAATTAGCAATGTAATCACAAATCCTAATTTAATTAGTAAAAATGTATACACTTTAAAATATTTAGTCAAAATGTCAATATTTTAAAAATAATTTGTAAATACTATTATTTGTCTTTCCTTTTATTTCTCAAAACAGTCCAACATTAAATATATTCACTATCCATTTTGACACTTTAATACCATTAAATTTATTTCCATCTTTAAGATTTTCAAATTTTTTTCTCTTTTACCATTTTCACCATTATTGTCTCTCGTTGTTGAATAATAAATAATTATTCAAGTTCATATCAATTTATTCATCTATCGATTAATTCAAGAAATCTCTCAATAAATTTACGAGATTTCATAAGATTTTGTTTTCAAAATAAAAATTATGTTGAATTTTGGATTGTATGTATTACAATTTTTTTGTCATTTTTTTGATTTTATCTAAGTTTGTTAACATTCTCATCAAATATTTATGCATTTCGGAATTTTAGTATTTGAAACACTATTTTTATGATTTTATTTTCGTATTTGAGATTTAGTAGATTGTAATTTGTAGTAAGCCACATAAACATTCATATATATATATATATATATTCATATTTAATAATTTTGAATTTTGCTTATAGGGTTATTAATTCACAATTAAACACATATTCAGATTTGAATTTGATTAAAAAATTGGAAAAAAGGAACATAGCAGACGAATAAAAAAGAGAGAGTCAAAGAAAAGGTTGCGAAATTGTATTCATATCAATTTTCATATAATTTTTTTTTGTCAATTATTTTCTTTTACTCATCATTTGTATTTTTATTAAGAATATTATATTTCTTTTTTATTTGTAGTCATTCAAATACGTATCTTATATGAATTTGTATTTCTTAAGCATAAATGTATCCAATTTTTTAACAGTCAATTTATATTTTTTAAAATATTGTATTTTAATTATATTATTTTCACTATGTATACTATCTCATATAAATTTGTATTTCTTAAACATATATGTATCCTGTTTTTCAATAGTTAATTTGTATATATTTTTTAGAATATTGTATACTAATTATATTATTTTACTATGTGTGCTATATGTTTTCCAGAATCTTGTATTCTTATTTCTTTCATAATCAATTTGTATTTTTTTTTAGAATATTATATTCTTCCTCAACAAATTTATTATTTCCACCAAGTATGCTATTTCCCCACAAAAATCTTGTAACCTTTCATAAATCATATTCATACACATTGAGATACGTGTGTGTGTGTGTGTGTGTCTATATATATATATATATATATATATATATATATATATATATATATATATATATATATATATATATATATATGTATAGATATGTATATATATCTATAGATATATATATATATATATATATATATATATATATATATATATATATATATATATATATATATATATATATATATATATATATATATATATATATATATATATATATATATATATATATATATATATATATATATATATATATATATATATATATATATATATATATATATATATATATATATATATATATATATCTATAGATATATATACATATCTATACATATATATATATATATATGTATATATATATATATATATATATATATATATACATACATATATATATATATATATATATATATATATATATATACATATATGTATATATATATATATATATATATATATATATATATATATATATATATACATATATATATATATATATATATATATATATACATGGTAATCAAGTAATACAATTTAGATCACCGAAATATAATTTTTAGTTTAACAGAAAAAAAATCAATTTTAATTTGAATGATAAAGTGAGCATATAAAATGTAAAACATATTGGTAAACTATTAAAATGAAAACATAAGTTGATCTAATAGAATGAAAAAAGAGTTTTTTTCAATTGATAATGATGAGAATTTTAAGTGATACGTTCCTTCTCTAAAAACTACTATCTCATTTTTTCATCGTACTACTTTTTGTGTATTTTGTATATTATTATACAATATTTTAAACAAAAACTAGAATAAATATTAATACGAATAATATACATATACGAAATATAAAATTTTCGAATAAACAAATAAATACAGGTGAAAAAAATATATGAATACAAATATGTTTCATGAGAAAATTAAGTGATCTTTTTAACTTTTTTTGAGATATTCTCTCGCTTGGTTTTCTCCCTTTTGTTATTAAATAATTCTATTCTTTAAATAAAAATAAATAATAAAAACATAAATAAGATACATAACAAAATAAGATTTTGACATTTTTACTAAATATTGAAAGTGCTGCTAATGAGCCCTCCTAAATATGAAAATATTGATATTTTTAAAAATTTCCCTATAAGGAAAAATTACATGAATCAATACATTTTTAAAAGTATTTATTGATTTTAGCGATACTTTTTGTTTATTACCATTTATAGCAATATTGTAATAAATATTTATTATGTATTTAAAGTGAATTATGTATGCAATATTTTTGAATTATAATTGCTTTTTAAATATATTATGTTTGTTTGGTAAAAAACTGTCACATTGTATTATAAGTGTATTTAAATGTGTGATAAATGTATCATCCATCATTAAAACTTGTATTATATTTGAATAATAAATTTATCTTTGTAATATGTATTAAACTTGTATTATAAATGAATTAAAAGTGGCCAAGAGAAAAAAAATGTTATTGCTATATATGGTAAATATTTTTTTATTATAGTATATTTATGTAAGTTTCCCAAATAATTTAATTGATTAACAAGCTTCTTAATCTTAATGAAAATGAAATAATTAATTTAATTGTAAACTAAATTTAAAATAAAAATTATAGATTAGCTAAACTAATTAACCAAATATTTAAGTAAAACTAAAAAATTTATGAGATGATTTATATATATATATATATATATATATATATATATATATATATAAAGAGGTTTGATGACTAATTTATATTGTGGAGGTCCAAAATTGGGTGTCAACAGACTAAAGCCAATGATAATTGGGAGAATTTATGATATTGATCGGCCTTATGAACACAAGTGTTGTTCTCACTTCTCATTAGCAATGGTCTAGGTATCAATGATTCTTCTAGACAGTTCTGAGTATGAACATAAACAACTATATGTTCAAATGTTATTCCAGAAGACATACAATAATCATTAAATGTAGATGTAAACTCACCAACATTATCTAGACGAATTGTCTTTATTGTATAGTCTGGAAATTGTGTTTTTAATCTTATTATATGAGACAACAATCACGCAAAATCCATGTTGGGAGTTGATAATAAACATACATGTTAACATCTTGTAGAAACATCTGTCGAGTTCATATAATATTTAAAGGGTCCACGTATATCACCCTGTATACGATAAACGCATGAAATTCAATAATAACCTTGAATGTGGATGGTTTAATGATCAAGTTTCCTTGAGAACAAGCAACATAAGAGACTTCTTTTGACTAAAGGATATTTGGGCTCTTTAAGATGTGCCAATGTGAATTTTCAATTATTTTGCGTATCATATTAAAATTGGAATAGTCCAATAGATCATGTCAAATGATAAAATCATTAAAATTAGTAAACATTTTATTTGTTATGGCATGTGATTCAACTGTACTTATACTTGTATAGTACAAAGACAGAAAAATTATAGGTAATTTTTCATGCATAATTTTCTTCTTTGTATTAAGTGTAGTAATGTAAAAGATACTTAACCTTTCCTTCACAAGTGATGCTTATCGTGACCAACAAAATTAACCTACGGTTTGACTGTCTACGATCGTCAATATCTTAGTAACCCAACCAAGGGTTGGATTTGTGGACCAAGGGAGCGGTTTAAAGAAGATGTAGTCAATCAGAAATTCATTCTAATTAGTCGTAGCTAAAGAGACTTACGAGTAAAAACATTATAAGTTTAATGGGGTGACACGAAAGTTTCAAATATAGATGGGGGTTTGTCACAAGTATAGTAAAAATGCAAAGAGAATCAAGTATGGGGAGAAGTTTTTGGGGTGTGACCGTAATACAAGTTGAGATAAATCATTGGGGTATATGATTTTGATAGAAAGTTTGCAAGATAATAGTGATTATGCAAAGATTTAGATGGAAATAAGTTCTCTCTCGAGCAACTTACCCCATACCCTGTTTCAAATGTGTTCCTCTCGGATACCCATTTGCCGCCTGAATGACAACCTACGCCTTACCCCACTCACGCTCTCGAGATGAGTGTTAGGATAAGAGACTAGGGCTCACCCTCTCGAGTTGAACCTCATGCTAATCCACTCCTTAACTATCAGTCTAGCACTCTTGGTTTCCCGACCTCCCTCTCAGGCAAAGCCGAAAACACATGGGTGACTTTGTATTTGCAACTATGAAGCCATTAAATTAAACCACAACTATTAGGTGAAATCACCATTAAAATACATCGAACCTATCAACAAGCAATACCAAACAATAACATCAACTCATATTTGCTAAATCATAGCCCAAGAATGAGATTTTTAGCCATACATCAAGCAATAAAAAAAATACACCTAAAATGATACTAAAATCAAATGGGTAAAGAAATTAAACATTTATTTAACCAAAGGAAGAAGAATGAAGAAGACTCACTTCCAACTTGGGAAAGATAAAATCCTTCTTTATTGATGTCTCCAGAAATCCTCTCCAAACTTGAGACAAAATCTGAAAAAAACTAAAAGTAATCTGCAACGAGATTTTCATCAGTTTTTATAATTTCAATTGTAAATGTAAAATTTAATATATTCAATACCAATCTCCTTACTTCCTTTGTTGTAACTGAATCATCTAACTTTTTTGTTATCCACCATTTTACTTGTGTGTTATCTGTTCTTACAATAAATTTATTGTAAACTATATATGGTTCAAATGCTAATAAACATTCTTCTATGTCAATTTCTTTATTGCTATAGTCATTATTGTCTATTACAGTAATTATTTTTTCAAAAGGATTTTCTATTTTTATTTTATCTATTTTATATCTTGCTGTTATTTTATGTTTTGTTGTTAATATATATAGATTTTTACATCTTGCTGTGAATACCTTACTTCCTGGTGCTAACTCTATTCCTGACATTTTCCAATATAATACTAATGATTTATCTATATTTGTATCTGTTAGTGCTATTGTATAATTAGCACTTATTATAAATTTAAATTTTTGGTATATTAAATTTCCTTTAACTGCACTTATTACACTTTTTTCTATAGGATGTTTTATTCTATCATCTGCTAAATATATTTCAATGGGCGTATCTATTCCTTCTCTGAAACAAGCTTTTATTAGTATTTCTGTTCCTCCTAAATGTACATATTTCACTGAATGCTCGGTGACTCGCCCTTCTTCTGTTCCATCACCGTTTTGTTGTTTCCTTTATCATCTTCATGTTTTGGACCGTTGGAAGGTATAACACTGCTTCGAAAAACAGTTTGGTGAAGCGTCGACTGCTCCATTCATCACCTTTTTTATCCTTTTCATTGAGAGCTTCGTATGCTGGAACTAAGGGCGGAGTACGTCCCTTCGGCGACTCGCCAAGTGTATTTGGAGATGGTCAGGCTTCATATCTTCATTCTTTTCAACCTTTTTATTTCTTTTTGCATGTAAGTATCCATGCTTGAACTCAAACTTCAAACACTTGAAACTCAAGAGTTTTCATCATATATTGAGACTAAATAAGCATCCGAGGACAATATATCTATCAAAATAAAGACCTAAATGAGTCCAATTTTTGAACTCATCAATACCCCCAATTTAAACTTTTGTTTATCCTCAAGCAAAATTCAAGTTCAGCAGTTCAAATGGGATGTCTCAAATAATGCTACACAAGACTCAATCATGAACATACACAACAAGACTCAAACTACTCATGTAAGGTCAATTGTATACTAAGAGATTCAAGTTGTGACACATTGTTATCAAATATTCTCATGCTCACCATCCTTGTTTCTAATGAAAGCTCAAGCTTAACAACAATATCAAAATGCCCTCACACAAAAAATGATTTCATATTCACGCACATGGGTTAATCAATTTATGATCGGGGATTATATGCAATACTCATACTTAAAAAGATGAACAAATTGCATGTTTTTGCCCTTAGAATTACCCTAATTTTTGAATCAACCTTGGTTCGGCTTACTCAAGATAAAAAAAGGTCTTTTCCAGGCTTGTAACGAGGTTGAGTGCAAAGGTATGATCTTTAGTCATATTGACTAAAGATTTTTATGAATTGTGGAACTCACAACACTTCCTTTCCTTCACTTTTTTCTGTCATTTTTTCTTCTAGTGCTTCTAACTCATCCTATTATTCATTTTATGAGTTGCTTGGAGACCTAAATTTCTTTTGGACTTTTATTCCACAATTTTTCTTTTTCATTCTTTTTTTTAATATGGAGGCTTTCCTATTTTGATCACATCATGAGTTAGAGGAGACTTTCTTGCACTTCTTGAATTCCCATTTTCCTTTTCACCACACCCCCAACTTTGTGATGAGGCTTCGTCAAGAAGTCTGCTAATGGCTTCTTCATCTGGTTCATTCTCCAATTCAGACAGGGCCTTTTCTAACCTTTTCTTCAGTTCACTCTTAGAGGGTGAAGGAATCGATAAACTCTTCTTCTTAGAAGGAGAAGGACAATCTTTATTGGCCGGCGACCAACCTTTAATCCTGATTTCTTTTGATAAGAATTTAATCCTATCGAAATCTACAATAACAAACGTCCAACATATAATGTAAGATAAACGTTTCTTAATAAAATACTTACAGATTTTTATATTCTATGGTAATGTTGATATGCCTTCATCTATTTGTAACTGAGTATACTTCTCAGCAAAGCTTTGAGGAATTACTTGTTTATTTCCATCAAACCAGTTCCACCATTCGTAGTTCCAACTTCTGGACAATATTTAACAGACCATGTATGGGTAGTTAGTCTAACATACAAGAAGTTTACCCAGGCTTCTTTGTAGTCATACCAATTATATGTTTGACAATTAAATCTTTTAGAAAGATTTATAGGGGCTTATAAATGGTCAACAGTCCAAGTAAAAGGTGATAAAATCTTTCTTATAGTAAACTTAGAGTAAGCTATACTATCTGGTATTTCCCTTTTGGAGGTACTTGGTTGGGATTAGACCTTCAACAATGCAATTACGATCTGCACCACTGTCTAACAAAGTAATTTTGTTAAGTACAAAATTAGAATTAACTACTAACTTAATCATAATGTGAGAACTCTGAGGTCTCACCTTAGTGATCATACTAATACGTGCATCTTCAATACCTTTAGGTGATGAAGGGGTTGATTGATTGGAAGAGTTGTTATCTCCATCTTCGTTATCTGAAGTAGCAATCTCTTTTCCATTAAGAGATACTTCAGCATCCTTAAGAAATTGTTTTGCTAAAGCATCAATTTCAATTTTGTTAAGTCTTGACTTAACTTCTCGAACTTCTTCTTTGAGGGAGTTAACTTCTGCTCTATGATCATTGATAGAAGGTTCTTCCCTCTTATATGTATATTTTTGCATGATTTGTTTCATGCTGAAAGGAATTACATTTCTTGCAGCTTCTTTTTCTTTCTGTTTAGTGACAAGCTTTTGAAGCTTCAAAAGATAGCTTCTTCGGGCATCATTATCTTTGATGTGCTCAATAGTCGCAATTAAGATTTCTATAGAGACTGCAGAGAGAACTCTGACAGATTGGCTATCATAATGACAAAATGCTCCTTGGCAATTGCATTCATGTCCACTATCTTGAGCAACATTGAGGAACTCCTCGTCCTCAGTTCTTCTTCTTCTGAAGAGGAAGACGAATCTGATTCTTCTTCGTTTAATATAGAAATAAAATTTTCCTTACTTTCTTCATCTGCTTCAAGAAGATTGATCTTCTTCCTTTTTTTTTTTTGTTTCTAGGACAATCAGGAGACTTGTGTCCAGACTTTCCACAAGTCAAACATTTGTCTTCGTTAGATGTGTTGCGAGAAGTTTTCCTACTTCTCTTTCCTTCAGAATATCCTTTTTCCTTTGAGGATCTTCTTTTAGGTGTCGATTTTACGGATCGTTCTTTCTTTGAAAGCCTTTTTTGCAGAAGGGGGTTTTAGACTTGGGAAGCCAAAGTCTTGACAGAAACTACCAAGTTCATTACTTGAGAATTTTTTATCTTTCTTAAGCTGTTCCTTTAGCTTTAAATCAGTTCATAACTCCATAGCTACGAAATGAATCAAACTGGTAAGGTCTCCATAAGTAATTTTTGAATATGAAATTTTACCTTCACATCGATCTCTTATTTTGGATCGGACCTTTTCTGCAAAATGGGGAGGTAATACACTAAGGAATCTCTCTTTCCAATAATCATTGTTGCAGTCATCTCTTAGCATGACCTTTGTACTAAACATATCTTTATACCATCTGAAATCTATCAATTTCTTGCAGTAAAGATTTTTTAATATTTCCAAACTTCTGTCTTTATATAATCGTGGATCTCCCACAAAATGTTTAGCAATGCTTTAAAGTAGAGTTGCAGTTGCATCCTCAACTACCTCTAAAGAAGTAGTAGTTTGACCTCATTTAGTCTTAACAACATCAAGAATCTCATTTTTATTTTTTGTTGTGAGATAGTTGTCCCACCAATTTCTTAGAGTCCCTGTAAAACCTGCAACCATCCTATTAGCTGCTTGCTTATCGGTGGCACTCTTACATTCATAGGCTGTGATGTTCATGCCCATCTCTTGGAGTTTATTATAGATTTGACTGTCACCCAATCCATCTATATTCAATTCTGTTATACATGTACCATCTGCAACACTCTAGGGATGCATATTGTTTTCTTCGAACTGGATATCAGGAAAAGAAGGTCGGGGATAAAAGTTTTTGGAGTGTGGAAGTCTATCTTTAATAGCTCCAACCTTATCACCCTGAGAAATCTTAATCCTTTTAAGTTTCTCACTAATCCTTTCAAGGATTTCTGGAGAGTTGTTGAAGTCATTAGCTGGTTTAGGGAAATCCTCTGGGGAAAATTTATGGATTTTGAAGATAGGATTAGTTTCTAAGTTCAAACCTGATTTGGAGGAACTGGGTTTGTTACCAATCTGGCTGGTACCACTGTAATTATACTTTGAGTCCTCAATTTGGTTGGAAACAACATGAAGGACATGGTTAGTATAATTATTTTGTTCAAAGACTTTGTTTATTTCTTCAATAATCACAAAGTTGTTTTCTTTATGTTTTGAAGGTTTTTTGAAAGGCGCTGCTTTCAAAACATCTTTTCTATAAGGGATGTTTATACCTTAAAGAGGAGGAGTAACACTTTCAACAACCTTGTCTTTGGTATGCCATCTGTTAACCAAAAACTGAAGCGATAAATTAGATTCACCGATTTGGCCTATAGATTCAAACCATTTGAAGAATTCAATTTCTGTATTGAATCTCTTCATATCCTTAAACCATTTGTCTTTGAACAAGACTCTCTGATCCCTTGTGTATGTATCAACATACCAAGCTTTCTTTAAATCATGCTTAGGGCTCATCCACCACTTATTAATCTTTTTTGTGTCAGGATTAAATTTGTCGACTGACTTAATAACTCCTATAGAATCTTTTTTCTTATTAGAAGGAGCTTTCATTTCGCTAGTAGTTGGACTTCCTGCAAAAGAAGAATCATAACAAACCTTGGGGATGGTTTGGGTGAAATCTACCCCGCGGAACTTACCCTGTTGTTCTGAAACCTCAGTGGTTCCATAAAAATCTTCCTCTCCCTCCCGGGTCTTTGAAGTATAAGTTCTAGACATAGACATTCTTCTACTAGAAGACTTTTGTTCGAAAGAATTGGATCTAAGAAATTTAAGGTTAACAGATCCATCTGCAAATTGAAGAATACTTTCAAGGGAAGACCTAGAAGGCTGAACTGGAAGGTGTTCGGTGATAGATTCAAATTTCCAACTTTTATCGGAAAGAATCTCATTCCACTTTAACATTCTAGGCACAAAAGTAGTGTTATGATCTTGGTTTGATACCATAAGCATAGTAACACCTTTGGGGCTAGAGTTAATTGCCTTTGGGGAAATAGTGGTTTTCATTTGCTTGTAATATACCCGATATATTACAACTAAATCTCTGGTTCCTAATTTGCTATTCATATTGTTGGTTTTGACATTAAGTGTCAAGGTATCAAGAATATTAGGGTCTTCTATCTCTACAGAGAAATTAGGATAACAATTGAAGTAAACTGGCCCCTAAGCTAGATTACTTTCTAAGATTCCTAATAACGAATCGTCAACATTGAGAAGTCTAGCATCTCTAAGCATTAAACAAATAGGAATATTTAAGCCTTTACAGAAAAGGGGTTTAACAACAACCTGTACAAGACCAATATGAAGAAATTTAAATTCTTTCCTATACCTGTCAATGTCAGCAACAATCAACAACTTAATAGTCTCTAAAAAGTTATTAATTGCAGATGTAGATTCGCAAGTTTTTATATTAAAACTTTTAAACAAACTAAAGTTACCTATTTGGTAAATCTTATTACTCGGTTCTTTAGGAATGGACCAATTTTGTAAACGTATATCTTCTTTAGATATAGTACAATTAACAGAAATAACAATATTTTTGTTGTTCATGAGAACAAGCAGTTGTCTTTAGGCATGAAAGAACATCAAGGATAAATTAAGCAATACGAATAATTTTAACAGAGATTATCAACCTAATGAAAATTTAACTATGATTCTTGTAAATCTAAAGAAAATAAAGCAGTGATTCTTTATATAATATAACGATTAACAATGATTTAACAATTAAATTGGCTTTGGATATTACTACACTTATATCACGTATGTTGGACATTACAAGTCTTTGGCAAGTCATATTGTAGGACGAATCACCAAAAGATTTGCTGCCTGCCCCCATGGGTCTTATTGGACTTACAATGATCTAGTTTCAGGCTAACCAAGTCCTTAAGCCGGAGATTAATCATCACACTCAGACTTATGTAGAGAAAAAACCTCAACATGATAATAAGGAAACCGAAGCCTTTAACTTGCTTTAATCGAAGTTAACTAAAATATTATACAGGATAATAACAGTGATATAACCTCTTAAGATTACAATAAGAATCAAATATAATAAACCATAAAATAGATAATTACTATGTTAATATTATTTTATTGTCTTAATAATCACATTATTTCTAACAGCCTTCCCCCATGGGTCTTATTGGACTTACAATGATCTAGTTTAAGGCTAACCAAGTTTTTAAGCCGGAGATTAATCGGCACACTCAGACTTATGCATACTCAAAAGCTCAACATGATAATATAATAAACCATAAGCTAGATAATTACTAAGTTAAGATTATTTTATTGTCTTAATAATCACATGATTTCTAACAGCCTAGACAACCTTATGATTTAGCTACTCATGCTAACAACTAATGCGATAAACCTGGATCTGATACCATTTTACAAAGGATTTGATTGCGGAAAATATGAAAAGAAGAGATATAAAGAAAAAAAGAACTTACAAAAGGGAAAGCTTTATTCCATATATTGCATAATGTTTACAGAGAGAGAGAGAGAGAGCATTCAAGAAAATTTTGTATTCGTAGATTTTCCCGATACTCTTAATGTGAAAATACAAAGTCTTATATAGACTTGAAAAGACAAAACGAATCTCAAATCCTCCTTCCGATTGGTTGCAGAGGATTTCTTTATATGTTCCTTATCTTTGCTTTTGGGAACGCATTCACTTTTACAACTGTCTTTTACTTTACCGCTGTCAGTTGTTGCTCCTTTTGAAAGCATCTTTAACTTAAAGGAACTTTTTCTTTGTTAGTCACTGCTGATAAAGCTTTAGCCAATCATGTCGGCCATCCCTGTTGGTTATCTGGGTCCATCTTATTAATATGATAAAGATTCCGTCTCTTTGAGACTCCTTTACCTCTTTCTAGATAATTCTGATCTTTAATGATCTCTATCTGAAAGACTAATTATTCCGATTTTAATATCTCAATTAGGCATAATCAAATGGATTTAGATAGGACCTTGCTAAGGCTTTAGGTTTTAACATCTCGCCATTATCATCACTTTGTGATGAGGCTTCGTCAAGAAGTCTGTTAATGGCTTCTTCATCTGGTTCATTCTCCAATTCAGACAATGCCTTTTCTAACCTTTTCTTCAGTTCACTCTTAGAGGGTGAAGGACTTGATAAATTCTTCTTCTTAGAAGGAGAAGGACTATCTTTCTTGGCCTGCGACCAACTTTTAATCTTGATCTCTTTTGATAAGAATTTAATCCTATCGAAATATGCAATAACAAACGTCCAACTTATAATGTAACATAAATATTTCTTAGTAAAATACTTACAGAGTTTTATATTCTCTGGTAATGTTGATATGCCTTCATCTATTTGGAACTGAGTATACTTCTCAGCAAAGCTTCGAGGCATTACTTATTTATTTCCACCAAACCAACTCCACCATTCGTAGACCCACCTGGGGATAGTAGAAGCTGCAACTTTCGGAATTTATTTAACAAACTATGTATGGGTTGTTGGTATAACATACGAGAAGTTCACCCAGGCTTCTTTGTAGTCATACCAATTATAGGTTTGAGGATTAAATCTTTTAGAATGATTTATAGGTGTTTGTAAATGGCCAACACGCCAAGTAAAAGGTGATAAAATCTTTCTTATAGTAAACTTTGAGTAAGCTATACAATATGGGTCAAACATATCAGCTAACTCATGTTCAATATCTACTGATCCTGTGTCTACCAGGATAAATTTATAATATTTTCTAGTTTTTAAGGAATTACCTGAATCAATATAATTCCTGTTACTATAGACAGGTTTTAAAAGATGTTTAATCTAATAACCTTCATATTCTTTATCTAGAGCAAAAATTGGGAAAACCTGCAAAGGAATCATTTCAAATTTTTCCTTCTCTTTTGAAGGAGACTTTGTTCGTGCTGGAGATATTGTTTCAGCAAAACTAGCTGGTTGTTTCATGGTGTAACATTCACTTGTCTGTTTTTGGGAAAATCTAAGTTCTCCGCTTGGGGATGAGGATGAACTGGGTTCCTGCTCGTTTTGGAAGGGGTTTTTTAAGACTAACATATTTGATGAACTATTTTGTGGCAGCTCAGGAGGAACAATTGGCGGCAATTGGGCCAATGTCGAATACCTGTTTATATCAGGCCTAACATGGCTTATCTCAAGCCTTATGGAAAATGGACCAAATTTTCTTATTTGTCCACTTGGATTGGACCTGGAGGGTTGTCTTCCCGCTATGGGCCTAACTTGCGGTCTGCTCATGGTTTCCCTGCAAAAATTCACGAGTTAGGAAATCTGGCAACGAATTATTTTCTCCTTTAATTAATTCAATTTGAAAATTGAAACTATATAATAAGGCTTGCCACCTAGCAAAATGTTTAGCAATGTTGTAAAGTAGAGTTGCAGTTGCATCCTCAACTACCTCTAAAGAAGTAGTAGTTTGACCTCCTTCAGTCATAACAACATTCTTACTTGCAACAGCATCAAGAATTTCATTTTGTGGAAGAACCACGATTATTTCAAGAGAGAAGTTTGTAAATATTATACAATCTTTACCGCAAGAAATTGACAGATTTCAGATGGTATAAAGATATGTTTATTACAAAGGTCATGCTAAGAGATGACTACAACAATGATTATTGGAAAGAGAGATTCCTTAGTGGATTACCTCCCCATTTTGCAGAAAAGGTCCGATCCAAAATAGAGATCGATGTGAAGGTAAAATTCCATATTCAGAAATGACTTATGGAGACCTTACTAGTTTGATTCATTTTGGTCTTGTACAGGTTGTTGTTAAACCCCTTTCTATAAAGGCGTAAATATTTCATTCTGTTATTTTCTTCGAACTGGATATCAGGAAATGAAGGTCAGGGATAAAAGTTTTTGGTTTGAGTAAGTCTATCTCTAATAGCTCAGACCTTATCATCCTGAGAAATCTTAATCCTTTTAAGTTGCTCACTGATCCTTTCAAGGATTTCTGGAGAGTTTTTGAAGTTACCCATGCATGATTTTGATTTTATTCTTGGTATGGACTGCTTCATAGTTGTTATGCTTGCATGGATTGTCGTAGTAGGGTTCTGAGATTTCGTTCTCTAATGAAGAAGAGCTAGTCTGGAAGGGGTACAACTCGAGTCATCCTAATCTCTTGATTTCGAACCTTAGGCCAATAAAATGATGTCCAAGGGGTTATATGTCATCTTGTGAGTGTTAATGATTTAGATCATGACGTTCCTTCCATAGACTCAATGTCTGTTGTGAATAAGTTCCAAGATGTATTTCCTGATCATTTGCCTGAAGTTCCTCCCCCTCAAGAGATTGACTTTGGTATCGACTTAGAACTCGATACTAAACCAATTCCAATTCCTCCTTACAAAATGGCTCCAGCTAAACTCAAAGAGATGAAGCTACAATTAAAATATCTCACTGATAAGGGTTTCATTCAGCTGAACATATCCCCTTGGGGTGCTCTAGTGTTGTTTGTGAAAAAGAAATATGGAACCCTTAGAATGTGTATCGATTATCGGCAGCTTAACAAAGTCACAATCAAGAATAAGTATCCACTTCCCAGAATAGATGACTTTTTCGATCAGCTTCAAGGGTCTAGTTTCTTCTCGAAATTTGATCTTAATTCAGGGTACCATTAGCTTAGGGTTACGGATAGAGATATCCCAAAGACAGTCTTTCGTACCCGTTCTGGTCACTATGAGTTCCTAGTCATGTCATTTGGTCTCACGAATGCACCTACTGCATTTATAGATCTCATAAATAGGGTCTTCCGTGAATACCTTGACTTTTTCGTCATAGTATTCATTAATGACATTCTCATCTACTCTAAGACCAAGGAAGAGCATGAACAACATTCGAAACTAACCTTGCAGATTCTTAGACAACATCAGTTGTATACCAAATACAACAAGTTTGAATTTTGGCTTAGATCAGTGACCTTCCTAGGTCATGTTGTGTCCAACAAAAGTGTGGAGGTAGATCCCAGGAAGACTGTTGCTATTAAGAAATGGTCAAAACCTCTTACTCCCACTAATATACGTAGCTTTATGGGATTGGCTAGTTATACCGCCGGTTCGTGGAGGGTTTTTCTTCCATTGCTGCCTCACTGACAACTTTGACTAAGAAGAAGGCCAAGTTTGAATGGACGGAGACTTGTGAAAAGAGTTTCGAGGAGCTCAATGAAAGACTCACTTCAGCGCTACTTACTTTGCCTAAGTGTGGTGAGAATTACACTGTTTATTGTGATGCATCTTGGGTTGGTTAGGGTTGTGTTCTTATGGAGGGTGGTAGGGTGATAACTTATACGTCCAGATAGCTCAAGGTTCATGAAAAGAAGTATCCCGCTCATTACCTGGAGTTGGAAGCTGTGGTGTTTGTACTAAAATTGTGGAGGCACTACGTGTATAGATTGCATGTGGATGTGTTCGCAAACCACAAAAGTCTCCAGTATGTATTCACACAGAGGGAGTTGAATCTACGCCAGTGGAGGTGGTTGGAGCTGTTGAAGGACTATGACATGAATGTACACTACAATCCAGGTAAGGCTAATGTTGTAGCTGATGCTTTGAGTAGGATGAGGATGGGAAGTACATCCCACGTTGAGGATTAGAAGAAGGAGTTGGTGAAAGATATACATACACTGGCCGGACTGGGTGTACGGTTAGTTGACCCTACTAATGGGGGGGGGGGGAGTTCAGTTCATCCTAGTTTTGAACCATCCTTAGTAGTTGAAGTCAATGAGGGTCAGCATCTTGATCCGGTGTTGATGGATCTAAAAGACTCAGTGTTGGTTAAGATGAATGAGTCTTTGGCTTTGGGAGATTACGGCATACTTAGGTACCAGGACAGGCTGTGTGTACCAGATGTGGATGATTTGCGGACCAGGATCATAGCAAAGGCCCATGGTTCCAGATATTCCATACATCCAGGTTCTACCAAGATGTATCATGATCTTAAGTAGATCTATTGGTGGGATGGAATGAAGAAGGACATTGTAGAATATGTGGCCAAGTGTCCTAATTGTCAACAGGTTAAGGTAGAACATCTTAATCCTGGCGGTCTTGCTCAAATTAGTGAGGTTCCGACTTGGAACTTGGAGTCCATTAATATGGACTTCGTGGTTGGTCTTCCGAAAACTAGGAGACAATATGACTTCATATGGGTTATTATGGACAGGATGACTAAATTTGTCCACTTTATCCCTATGAAATCTACTTATAGTGCTGAGGATTATGCGATACTCTACATTGATGAGATAGCATGGCATTTCTTTGTCTATGATTTCAGATAAAGGAGCTCAATTCACTTCAAATATCTGGAGATCCTTCCGGAAGAGATTAGGCACACATGTGAAGCTTAGTACTGCCTTTCATCCTCAGACTGATGGGCAGGCAGAGCGCACCATTCAGACATTGGAGGATATGTTGAGGGCGTGTGTAATTGACTTCAGGGGTAGCTGGGACGACCATCTCCCTTTGATAGAGTTCTCGTATAATAATATCTATCATTCCAGCATTGGGATGTCGCTGTTTGAGGAGATGTAGGTATCCAGTTGGGTGGTTTAAGGTCGGAGAGTCACCTATTTTGGGTCCAGAGATTATTTGAGGCCTTAGAGAAGGTCAGGGTGATTAGGGACAGGTTAGCTACTGCTTACAGTCGGCAAAAGTCTTATGCAGACAACAGAAAATGACCCTTAGAGTTTGATGTTGGTGACCAGGTGTATTTGAAGATATCACTTATGAAGGGGGTGATGAGGCTTGGCTGGAATAGGAAGTTGAGTCTGAGGTAATGTTGAGCCATACGAGATCCTACAGTGTGTAGGTGAGGTAGACTATGAGTTGGCATTGCCTGCAAGCTTTTATTCATCCAGTAATTAATGTATCCATATTAAAGAAGTGCCTAGTGATCCATCATCAATTCTACCGGTGGAAGGATTGGGGGTCGATGAAGACTTGTCCTATGAGAAGGTACCTTGAGATTTTAGACAGACTAATCAAGCGGCTGAGAAACATGGATATTGCAATAGTGAAGGTGTTGTGGAGGAATCATCTTGTTGAGGGTGCTACGTGGGAGGCCGATATGAGATCCCGCTACCCTCATCTTTTCAGCTCTTCAGGTTAGACTTCCTACTCTTAAGTGTAAGTTCCCTTATCTCTCCATTATTTGTTGTTATTGCTTGATTGTGTATAGTAACTATGTTATAATTTGATTGGCATTACGCTAGATAGTTAGTAGTGTCATTCGGAGGCGAATGTTCCTAAAGGGGGGATAATGTAACAACCCTAAAAATTGATATGTTAAGTAATGCTTAATGTGTCTAGAATGCCTACAATTAGACCGGGTTCACGCGGATTGATGCATGTATAAACAGACCTCTGAACCCTTGCGACAGCCAAGCCAACCAACCTGGGGAGTTAGTTGAACTAGGAAAGGTTGGGTCCAGCCATGTAGGGCTCCTGAATATGAAGATTTACCCGAATGAGTCTTTACCAGACTAAAAAGGGGAAAATCTTAAGTTTGGAGGGTCTAGGGATAAAATCGTCTTTTTCCAAGCTAAGGATAGTATCGTAATACCCTAAATATGTAATTAATTATTTATTTAATAAGGTGTAGGGGCAATTTTGGGAGAGAGGGCCGAAAATTAGCTTTTTTAGTGAAGTCTTGCTCCACCCGGGTTCAAACCTAGGTGGAAGCAATGATTTAAATTGTTTTTATTTAAATTGGTGAATTAACTTAACTAATTAATATTTATTATCTGATTTAATATAAAGGATAATCAGATTTTTTTTAAAAAGTTAAGGAGAGTCCTAGTTTGATTAAGTCCTTACCTAAGCCTAAACTACTTTCACGTTTCACTCTCTCACGTCTATATCACTCACGATCATTATCTCTTCTTCTCATTCACGTTCTCTCTGCCAAAATAACTTCAAGAACAGAAAAATTGACCTAAGTTATTCACACTTGAAGAAATCACAACGAAATATAAAAACAAACAACTAATCAATCACGTTAGGCAAAGAGAGGGTTGTCCGTCGAATTGGGTTGAGGTTTTCGGTGTTGGACGTGAATTTGGAGGAGAAACTTTGGCCAGCAGGTCAAGGTTTGACCGTATAAAAGGTATGGGTTCTCTTCTCTCTTGGTCCCTTTCCCAAGATACCCCTTAAGGTTCAGTATATTCGAATCTAAAAACTAGGGTTGTTCCCCTTTACATGTTCCCTGTCACTAGCTCCCATCGATTTGTAGGTTGAGTATGCTTGCTGGTAGAAATTAGGGGTGTAATGTGTTTTAGTGTTTTAGCTCCCATATGTTCATGTATGTATGTTCGGAGTTATGTGAATGTTAAGCATGCTATCCAAAATTATGTGTTTATGTGTGTGCCATGTGTAGCCGAGACATATACTCTTGGTTTGAAGTTCAAAAATGACATGTTATGGTTGTATTCTTACATGCACAAACTTGTATAAATCGTGATGTTCATATGAAGTATAGCGTGGCTGATTGGAATGGAAATTATTATCTAAATGAATCCATGAATTACCCTCAAAACTAACATGTAAACGTTGATGAAAATGAGCTTAAAAACGTACAAAATTTCCAACATCTTGTTATGAGTTTTTGCCAAGATAATTGATGTAAAAAAGCTGATTTGAGTGCAAACTCTTTATAGAATGTGATCTTCAAAATTCACCTAAAGAACTCACTAAAAACTACTCCAAACGTATATACATTTAACATGAAAGAGGTGAGAAAATAGGCTGAAAAAATGTGATCAAAATTCCAGCACTTTGACGTTACTTTCCCGTGACCTCACCTTGTTAAAAGTCATAAAATAATGTAAGGAAAAAGAATGTGGTAAGGGGGATTCGAACCTGGACCTTGACTGGAAAATTAATTTGTGAAAATAAAAACGAGAGGAGTGGGATTCGAACCCACAACCTCCTGGTCAGACATAAGGACTTAAAAGAAAATAAAGGTTGAGGCGTGTTGGAATCGAACCTACGATCTCTAGGCTGATCAAGGGAATTTAAGAGAAAAATAAAGTGAGTCTGTGGGGATTCGATCCCATACCCTCAAGGTCAACTGGAAAAAGTCAATGAAAAGAAATAAAAGAAATGAGGTTGTGGGGGATCGATCCCACAACCCCTCGGTCCCAAGACAAGCGAATAATAAATAAATAAAAATAACTAAAATAATGAAATGAAGGTGTTGGGGCTCGATCTCGGGTCCCCAAGCCGTGCTGATCAAAACAAATAAAAAAAATGTAAGTGTTAACCAAGGGATTCGAAACAGGTTCCCTTGCCCAAATTTCGTATTGATACATAAGTCATATGTGAATTAAATGTTCAAGAATAAAGATGCCTACTTAGATCGATATCGATATCTTGGCATACATATAAGATACATAAATCTTGTATCACATAATCATAGGAATATATGAATCACTTCAACGAACTATGAATGAAGCCTCATGGATTGTATGTATAGACCCATAGCCTAGAATAAGTTTAGAAGAAAGTGAACCTAAGATGTATGTAATGAAATGATGAAATGAAAAATGAAATGATGAAACCCTAGAAGGGTTAAGTAAGAGTGTGAAACACACTAAATGGCCGAGTGCATTGGCTTATGATGAAATGAATGTTCACGTAATAATGGGTGAGTAACTATGAAGACAAAATGTGCTAAAGTTAATGAATGTGGTGACAATATGATAAGAGGATAATGTAAAAGATGAGAGGAATCTCAAATGAACCTAAGTGAATGTTACCAAAACGTACTCACCTATAAGAGTGTAAAGTTAATGAGGAGACCAGTCTCTACGAACACTCTAATGAAAGTATTGAAGTTAATGCATACTTAATACTAGTGATGAGATGATAAATTATTTATTGAGCTATGATGTCCTCATACTAGAAGCCATCTTCCGTGACGGACGAATTGAATGCAATGGAACTTTATAATGAGCACTGATAGACTAGCTATGAGCGGTGATGCCTTTTTTGGGAAGGGAGAAGGTTCACGTAACTCTCATGAGATGAGACTTTTCGATATTACCGGGTATGGGTCTCCTTATATCTCCTAGTCTTCGAACCTATACTGCCAATATAGGGATCTGGCGGGGTTCAATTCCCATGTACGCTAGCATATTTTGGGTCACTTTGTCCGGTGATTCAACCTCTTTTAGGTGTGGGGAAGACACTGAATTTCATGATGCTCACATGATCTATGTTGGTTAAAGTTAAAGTTCCCCATGAATAAATGAGGCTAGCCTTAAATGATGCACATAATGAAATGAATGATACCAAAGGTGTTAGGATAGGATAATCAAGAGGTGAGCGAGACTTATGTAATGACACTAGGTCATTCTTGATCATTGCACAGCAAACCCGATGAAAGTCTTAAGCTACATCTTAGGTATAGCTGGTGTTTACACTAGCTTATGAATGTATGAATTGAAGTATGTACGAATGAATGAAGCAGACTCTGTGTTTAGTAAAGAAGGCTCCCAAGTTGAGGTCCCATATGTTGAGCCCTTTTTCTGGGAAGTCTTAATGTCAAGTCCATGATTCCAAGGTATCATGGCATATGAATGAATGATATGAAAGATGTTATGTGCTACATGCAATAAGTTATGTGTTATGTGTAAGATGTTATGTGCTGTGTGCAATATAATAAGTATGATGATGCATGTTACTCTCATGGAATGATTTTCCTAATCCAAATTTGGAAAGCTCACTCACTTTCCTAATCAAAATTTGGAAAGCTCACTAACTTTCCTAACCTCAATTTGGCAAGTCTGCTGGCTTGACTAATCATAATCATGTTGTTAAGAAAGATTTGTTCTTACTCATGCATGTCCTTGGCCCATACTTAGTACAAGTTTGTACTAATCCCATACAACTCTGTATTTTTAGGTGCAGGCATAGGTGGAGGCTAGAGTTACAGGTTGATGTTGCAGCTATCCGGGCGTGGAGCTTTCATCCGGACTTTGTAGGCTCTCATGCTTTCGAGGATGTCTACCGTCATTATCTAGCTTAGATATACGCTATAGCTAGTGGAGCATGTTCCACTAGTGTTTCTTTCCACTTTTGTTCTGACTTTGTATTGGTGTCATTTTGGCAAAAATACGTTTAATAAAATTATGAACTGATTCCTTCATTTGATTATCTCTTTATTAGATTGTTGATTTGTGAACGCCTATGATGTTAAGTAGTATGGATACATGTATGTTAAGAAATAAAATGTTTCAAATTTCCGCTAAAATTAACCTAGAAGAAGTAAGGATGACGTATGCAAGCTTGTCTGCAACCTTTGAGAGGTCTACAACGCCGGTCTCGTCTGGGGTCTAGATTCCAGTCGTGATAGTTAGTACATGTGGTTGTACTAATCCATGATTTTATGTATGTCTATAGTTGTTGGTAGATGAGGAGCATTTGGGAAGGAAGACTTGGATCGTAGCATCGTTTAAGTGAAGTTGAAGTATGTTCTCATTTGACTCGAGGGCGTAGATGTCTTTTATACTTCTTATCAAAGTATTGTAATAGACTAAGTATTTCTATATTAGTATTATGTATGGGTCATGTCCCAAAAGTATTCTTGTGTCTAAGTTTGATGAGATTGAGACTTAGTATTTCCTATGATTTCATATGTTTTTTTTAAACTATGATATGTCTTGTGAAAAGTTTTAATTCCACACTACTTTTCATTATGTATATGCGATGAATGATATGTAAGGTCTTGTAAAATACCTTCGAGAGGTCAAGTACGCCGATTGCAATCAGAGATTGACTCTAACTTCTAAAGTATGGTTTTTTGATCTGACAAAGCTTGGTATCAGAGAATAATTTATGAAAGTAGTTTTAGGAATCAAAAAGTCTAATCAAGTCACGTCTAGTAGAGTCTTGACCATCGGTGTGAGTCGTGACATATCTATGGGTGAGAGACTATAGGACGATAGAGTTTCCCTTCTTTTCTACTCTTATGTCGTGCGGTAGAGTAAAAGTTATGAATACTCTTTTCTTATGGTTTTCCTTGTATTTCTAGGGAGATGAATACGAGGAGTACACCGAATAGGAGAGTTATGGAGAATTATGTGCAAGAGGATATTCCTCCTCAAGTTGAGCAAGTTCAGCAAGTTCCTTAAGGTTCTCAAGGTGTTAAAATTCCTATTGTGGAAGGAGGTGATGATGTTTCGGTGGTTCCCCCGGAGTTGAATAATAGTGATATTAGAGAGGCTTTGCTTACTTTAGCCCGATCCGTGACTACTCAAGTGAATTTGAGTATGGTGCCTAGTGTGAATGTTGTGGAGAGCAATATGACGTCTAGGTTAAGAGACTTTGTGAGGATGAATCCTCCTATTTTTCTTGGTTCTAAAGTGGAAAAGGATCCCCAAGAGTTCTTAGATGGTGTGTACAAAGTGTTGAGTGCTATGGGATTTACATATAGGGAGAAGGCGGAATTGGCTTCATACCAATTGAGGGACGTTCTCAAATATGGTACACCCACTTAAAGGATAATAGGCCAAAGGATTGGGGTCCTTTAAATTAAGTGGGAAGAATTTAAGGAAGCTTTTCTTGGTATGTATTTTCCCTGTAAGAGGAGGGAAGTTTAGGTAGAGGAGTTTATCAATCTCAAGCAAGGTAATATGAGTATTGAGGAATACTCTTTGAAGTTCTCAATGTTATCTAGATATGCCCCACCCTTGTGTCTAATCCGAGGGATGAAATGAGTCATTTGTGATGGGTGTCGCTGATCTAGTGAGGGAAGAATGTCGTACAGCGGTGCTACATGATGATATGACCCTAGCTAGACTCATGGTGTATGTTCAATCAATTGAAGATTCTAAACTTAAGAGGATGCCTAGACACTTGAAGAGGAGTGGTTCTAGTTACCAAGGTAAACCTAGGTTTAAGAAGAGGGTTCAAGGTCAAGAAGAACCTAGGAGTGCTGAGGTGAAATTGGAGAAAGGAGGTGGTTCTCAAAATGTCAAACCTACATGGGTCACTTGTGGAAAGAGGCATTATGGTAAGTGCCTAAGGGGTACCGGGAGTCGCTATAGTTGTGGTAAGGTAGGACAAAAGGTGAGAGATTGTCCTACCATTGCTTCTAGAGGAAAAGAGGGTAAGCAATTTGCTCATAATGTTCCAAAGGAGAATTTTCCCAAGGCAAAGGCTCGTTTCTATGCACTCCGGACAAGAGGATCGGATGAGAATAATGATTATAATGAGGGTAAGTCCTTGCATTTCTCTTTTACTGATATAAGTTCCTTCTAAGATGGGGAGTATGGTTAGTAGATGGGATAAAAAGTCATAGAAGCATGTTGCATGTGCATGGTATTTAGGAGTTTTGTTGAAATTAAATTTCATTAACTTCTTGCATGGTGTATTTTGTGAATCCATGATTATGTTGTAACATGTGTTTATATGATGTTACCTTTCATATCAGCATGTTTCTATCATGAATTGCCAAAAAGTTGCATTTTCGAAAAACTTGCTAAATTCACTATAAATTGGATCGGAATATCGATGACATCGTTATTATTGATTTGAAAGTGGCAAAATGGGTAGCTTGATTCTAGGAAGGATTCTTGCGTCTCACACTTTGATGAGTGAAACTCCTTGTCCCCTCTAATCCGATGTGTTCTTAGCATGTGTGATCCAGTTATAGAGCCTATTATGGTTGTCGAATAGGATTCCTCCAGTCATAATGATTTCGTCTAATTGATTCTTTGGTCTAAAATATTGTAATGTTGTTAGAGTTGATGTATATGAGTATAATATTGAATATAAAATGAGTTTTTGCTATTTGGAATGAAACATGTGAGTTTTATAGCATAATGCGTTACAGAATCATTTTCTAGTTTCTTATTGTGTTGTGAATCTTTTGACAATGTGAAATTGATGTTTTCTTCTTCATTTTGTGTTATATGGTAGGGTTATGAGCTGTTAAGATTGAATCTCTATTCTTGGAAGTGTTCGGAAAGCGGCAAGTGTCATTCGAGGACGAATGTTGTCCAAGTGGGAGAGAATGTAAGATCCCAAAAATGACTTAGGTGAACTGGATCCTAACATGGTTTTCATGATGGTCGAAGGTCCTGAACTGGTCTATAATCTAGTATTTAGGCGGTGTCTAAGAGTATAGGTGCTTTGGAAGTAAAACGTCAATGGACGAGTAAGACGTTCAACGACTAAGTCACCTATGTGTCTCATATGTGGTTCTATGTGTTTATGTGTGATTCATGAGGTTATAAGGTCCTTAAATGATTTATTATCGCATATATAGGCAGTGTGTCAAGTTTTGTGAAGTTTTGAGGTCAATTTGACTTAAAAACGACGAGATCAAATCTTGGACATGGTTGCGCATCTCGAGGACATTTCCAATTCTTGGTTTTGGAAAATTTTAAGATAGAATGGTTCGTGTTGAGCCCTAGTCTCAGGTTAAACTTTTTGCCTTTTAAGGTTTGCAGGCGTAACACGCCATGTACTTCAAATATGGGCTGCCCCAGCTGCTTCTTTGGCCCATGTTTGGGTCCTCCTTAAGGACCCGTTGGTTGGTCCTTGGGGAGTCGTACTCGGACGCTTAGACCCTAGGAATGTCTCTCTTAGTACTAGGGCCATTCCCCACTGATTTTAGACCCCAAACAACACCTTAAAACATGCACACCAAGCAAGGACACACTAACTCATACAAGACTAGTTTCCGAACGTCTAGGTCGTTCTTCGACGTTTGACTTCCAAACTCTTCAAACTGACTTTAATATTCATCATTTCAACACCTTATTAACTCATAACATATATGATAGGCTCTAGTTTAACCTAGTTCAATTTTTTGGATTGTTACAACACATCTCCATTTCTCATATGTGATATAATTGACAACTGGATTTCTATTAATATTCATTAAAATAAAAATACATCAAAAGATTTACAAAACAAAACTACTAACCAAAATTTAAATACTTCAATATAAAGAACATGATGATTAAAAAATACACTACTAAAATAGCAACAAACTGCATTCTCCGGCTTAAAGGTCAAACTTTAATTTCGATCTCCAAAGAAGTAATCAACTTTCATATGATTAATATCACCAAGACCATAAAAAAATCCTCCTTTAAAGTCAAATTTGCTTCAACATCCTTATCATATTTATTGGATTTTCTCGGATTATTATCATCTTTAAGAGTCAAATGTGACTCAGCTCTAGCATTGGAAGAGGAGACACCACCTTTACTTCCTTTTCTTTTAAAGTAATTTTGGTAGAGCCCGACAAAATGCTCAAAATAATTGAGAATTCACATGAAAATTACTTTTTAAGGGGTTATTTTAAGAATTCATGTCGTTCTCCCTTTTATTATAACAATCAGCTTGACGATTGTTGTATTGTTTTTTATCTTTTCCACGTTCCTCGCATTATTATAGCCCCGATGATCCTTTTCTTTTACTTCAGATTAATCAAGTGCTTATACCACATTTTCTTTGGGTAACAGAGCAACTACAGTGAGACGAGCTTCAAGATTTTTCATTAAAAGGGCAATATGTTGCTCAACCCCCAGAAGGCATGAAATTAGTTCAGAGTATTTCTAAAAATCCTTTTCACGATATTGTTTCTGCAATATCACATTTGAGGCATGGCAAGTAGTAAGTGTCTTTTCCAACATGTTCTCATCTTTTACAGTCTCCCCACATAATTTTAATTGAGAGGTTATCTTAAATGCAATAGAGTTATATTCAATTATGGTCTTAAAATCGTGAAACCATAAGTGCATCCACTCATAACGAGCTCTTGGCAATACTATTGTCTTTAGGTGGTCATACCTCCAAATCAGTCACAATTCAAGTGGACCTTTTATCGCCTGATATTCAATCGTCAGGCTTGTTGACACCCTATTTTGACCCTCCACAATATAAATTAATCATCAAGCTTCTTCAGTTTCAAACGATTTAAAACAATTAAATTGATAAAAAAAAAAAATTTATATATATATATATATATATATATATATATATATATATATATATATATATATATATATATTTGCAAGTTATTTTAAAATAGTTTGTCATTTTGTAATATATATAATATATATAAATTGTATAATTAGTACATTTTATGAATACTAAAAAACCATCTCAAAAAGATTTTATATTTTAAATATTTTATTATGTGGGTTATGATTTTGAATCAATGAGTTTCATGAAATATACTTACAAATTATTTATAAAGTAATTTTGTCATTTTAAGTAATTTTAATAATTTTCAATAATAAATATGTATATTTTTATTATCATATTATTTTATAAGTATTTGAAAATCATCACAAAAGATTTTATGTTTAGTAAAATACTTTATTAATTCACATTAATTTAAGTTATAGTTATAATTTCGAGTTAATCAGTTTATTGTTAAATTAATTATTATATTTTGTTAAGATTAAGAAGCTTGTTAATTAATTAATATTAATTTCTCTTATTTAAGTTTTAGTCAAATTCTCTAAATCAAACTCAATTTGGCTATTTCTTAAATTCCAAGCTCTAACCAATCTCCACCTCCAATCTTGAACCTAACCTTGGCCCATTGTTCTTGGCTCAAATCAGTTTCAATCAAGGAACCCAATTCTAATTTCTCATAGCCCAATTCCAAGACCCAACTCTTATCCAGCAACAATACTGAAGAATTGACACAGACATACAACTATTCTATATAATTGGCAATATATAGCCAAATAATAACTAGCAATTAATAGCCTAAAACAAAATTAGCACGCATTAGCCTAAAAGAAATAAAATCAACTTTTTATAATTTTTTTCTTTTAATCATGAGCAACCAACCATCATTAATTAAGGACATGTGGAATCATTTTTTCTCCTTACTTTTAACTCCTATAATTAAGGAAGTTAACTTTTCAATTTCTTTAAATTATCAAATTCAAACTTTATTTAACCGATTATTAGGAAAAAAAACAATTTACAGAAACATAAAGAAATATTTGATTGCAATTTTTTTTACCAAACAACAATAATTATTCTATTAGAGAATTGATTGCCTATTTTTAGGAAGTAAAATACATACATACATATATATATATATATATATATATATATATATATATATATATTAACCTATTAAAAAAAGGTTACACAAACTTTTAAGGAATGAATTTTATAAAATTCTTTAAATAACTTATTAAAAGATTGTGACTACTTTTAAGGTATGAAAATGTATTATTAATGCTCTAACGTGTATTAATTATCACATAATCGATAATAATTAATCAAATACTATTAAATAACAATTTATTAGAAATTGTAATAATGCATATGCATAAATTATACAATAATTAAGTTGCGATTACATAATGTATACATAAAAAAGAATATGTATTCACAAAAAAGTACTCATAAAAATAAATGTGTAAATTTTATTAATGTAAACAATAATTGTAGCATGTATACATAAACTTTATATTGTATACATAAGAATATCACCATCAATGATACATATTAGTATAATGAATATAAGAATGAGATTAAAATGACACATAACTAAATTTTATTCATTAATTGTACATGTGACTTTGTTTATTTAACTGCAGTATATATACATTAGTTCGTATTAATCACGTATACAGTGATTTGTATTCACATAAAAAATTAGTCTACTTTAATTTATATTGATATTGAAATTCATTAGTGTACATTGGGTTGTATTCATCAAAATCATCATTCTGATCTTGAAGATCTTTCTTACCCATGAAATTGAGAACAAAAAGTTCAAAAATTATTACCTGAATTTTCGTCAAAAAAATGTTTTGAAAACTTTAATTCCATAAATGACGAAATTTAAAAATTAATGTGGCAAGAAATGCTACATAATTATCTACTAAAAGAAATTATTGGAAGGATCAATCAATAAACATTCAGTTATATTTGATTTGCATAGACTTAGGAGAACAAGAGAATTAGAAGAGAAACAAATTTACATGTGAAAAGAATTTGAGAAGAAAAAAACAAAAGAAGGTTGAATAACCTAATTCGCAAAAACAAATCTGAGAAAATCTCAATTCTACAAATCATGAAATGTCACGACCCAAATCGGGGCCGCGACTGGCACCCACATTTTACCCTCCTATGTGAGCGAACCAACCCATTTAACCCTTAACATTTCAATATATAACAACAGAAAATAATGCGGAAGACTTAACTCATTAATAAAACAATTCAAAACTATTATTAATATCCCCAAAATCTGGAAGTCATCATCACAAGAACATCTATCTCAAATTGCTAAACTAAAACTGTCTAAGAAGCTAAAACAACTACTAGCTAGTCCATGCCGGAAGTTCAAGGCATCAAGACTTGAAGAAGAAGAGCCAGTCCAAGCTAGAAGCATTANCTCACTCTGAATTTCCGATGAAGTGAAGGCGGCTAGATCTCTTGTTGAGTTGAAGTTGACGGAACGCTTCTTTGCATTACACAAATAACAAAGAAGAAAAAAATAAAAGTAGAGAGTCAGTACAACCACACGTACTGAGTAGATATCATCGGCTAACTCAAAATAGGGAACAGTATATATCAATAATAATGCAAATCAACTACAATACTCAACATGTAGCAATAACAACATGAGTTCATCAATGATTACAACCGAGTTCACACATGAGGACTCAAGCCTCAATACCATACTCATTTGGGAATTAAGTTCATTAGATTGAGTATATTCATTATCTTTCAAGATTCATTATCTTTCTTCCTCTTGTGTCGGTACGTGACACTCCGCTCCTCGATTTCTATCCTGGTGCCGGAACGTGGCACTCCGATCCTCATATACTATCCTGGTACCGGAACGTGGCACCCGATCCATATTCTATCCTGGTGTCGGAACGTGACACTCCGATCCTCATATTCATTCTATCCTGGTACCGGAACGTGGCACCCGATCCCCTAATTCATCAAGCCTTCTTTTACACTAAGGCATCATCATTCTCATTATATAATATATCAAGCCTTCTTTCATACTAAGGCATCATCATTCTTATTATATAATATATCAAGCGAATTAGGGTTCTTTCAAGATTTGGGATTCAATAGCTTCATCATGCTTTGTTAATTCATCACAATTTCACATTCATATTCATGCAAGCATACAACTTAAGCACATAGTAGGGTTTACAATAATATCAACACATAATATTCACTATTAAGAGTTCACTACGAATATCGTAACATAAACCATAACGTACCTCCAGAAGAATTGGAATCAACAAGAAATCTCCCAAGCTTTGTTATTCCTCTTCCCTCTTCGATCGATCAATACTCTCTCTTAATTCGTTTCTCCTTTTCTCTCTTGTTCTTTCTCTTTGTTTTATTCAAACCCTCTTTCCTTTACCCTAATTATTGTATAATTAAGAATAAAAGAGGACAATAAAACCCCCTAATTAACTTAAGGTTACCTCTTTTAACCCCTAAGTAATTAGACTTATTAATATAAACCCTCAATCTTTATAATTAAGGAAAGAATAGTCAAAAACGACCCTTAAAACGTGTGGAGAAATCCTATTTTGCCTGGGACTGCGTGACTGTGGACGGTCGCCGTGGATCGCGAAGGTCCGTCCACAAAGGGCCGCCGCAACATCCCAGGTTCGGTGGTTTGTGACGGCCCGTCACCCCTGTGACGGTCCGTCCTGCCCTCCGTCCTGGCGGTCAGGAACTCGTTTCTCGTCCCAATTTCTCAAAAGTTGAAGTGTTTTGCAACGGAAACTCACGACCGTCCGTCGTGGATGTGACGGTCCGTTCTGTCATTTCGTTACGAAGTTCAGAGAGTCGATTTTCAGTACCCAAATTAAGAATTCTAAGTGTCATGGGACGGAACACCCACGACGGTCCGTCGAGCCTGCGACGGTCCGTCGTTGGCTCCGTGGTTTCAGCCAGTTTTTCCCGAATTTGTTCTGCAACTCTAAAACGACTAAACAGGTCGTTACAATAGATACCAATTTACCCATCGTTCGTCCCCGAACGATCAAAAGAAGAAAAACAATGGCGAAAAGGAGTACCTGAATCTGTGAACAGATGTGGGTATTTCTCTTGCATATCCGCCTCCTTCTCCCAAGTAGCCTCTTCAACCGGTCGATTCTTCCATTGAACTTTGATGGATGCAATTTCTCTCGACCTCAACTTGCGAACCTCTCTATCTAATATAGCAACCGGTTCCTCTTCATAAGTCAAGTTCTCATCCAACAAAACTGAATCCCAACGGATGATGTAGTTTCCATCTCCATGGTATCTTTTCAACATGGACACATGGAATCTGGATGTACTCCGGACAGCCCGGGGCAAGGCTAACTCATAAGCCACCTCCCTATTCGCTTAAGCACTTCAAATGGTCCAATATACCTTGGACTTAACTTACCTCTTTTGCCAAACCGCATCACCCCTTTCATAGGTGAAACCTTCAACAAGACTTGTTCACCCTCCATGAACTCCAAGTCTCTAACCTTTCGGTCTGCATACTCCTTTTGTCTACTTTGCGCCGCTAGAAGCTTTTCTTGAATAGACTTCACTTTCTCTATCGATTCCCTCAAAAGATCAGTACCCCAAGGTCTAACCTCTAATGCATCAAACCAACCAATGGGAGATCTACATCTCCTCCCATACAATGCTTCAAATGGAGCCATGTCAATGCTTGAGTGATAGCTATTATTGTATGAAAACTCCGCTAAGGGTAAGAAGCTATCCCAATGGCCACCAAACTCTATCACACATGCACGAAGCATATCCTCCAAGACTTGAATCGTTCGCTCAGACTGACCATCGGTACGAGGATGGAACGCGATACTAAGGTCCAACCTAGTACCCAATTCCGCATGTAATGTTTTCCAAAACTTAGAAGTAAATCACAGACTCTATCCGATATGATGGAGAGTGGAACTCCATGCAATCGAACAATCTACGAGATATAGATCTTGGCTAACTTCTCTGCGTTGTAAGTTACCTTGACCAGGAATAAAATGAGTAGACTTAGTTAACCTATCGACAACTACCCAAATGGAGTCATACTTACCCAATGTCTTTGGAAGACCAACCACAAAGTCCATTGCAATTCTCTCCCACTTCCATTCAGGAATGGGCATTCTACAAGTGTTCCTCCGGGCCTTTGGTGTTCATACTTCACTTGTTGACAGTTTGGACACTTGGCAATGAAGTCAACAATATCACGCTTCATTCTACTCCACCAAAAGTGTTGCTTTAGGTCACGGTACATCTTGGTCGCGCCGGATGTATAGAATACCGTGAACTATGAGCCTCTGTTAGAATAGTGTTGATCAAATCATCGGCGGGGTACACACCCTTCCTTTGATTCTCAAAACACCTTCCTCATCGATTTGTGCTTCTTTAGCCTCTCCTTGCAACACTTTGTCTCGGATTCGCCTTAGTTTCTCATCATCAAACTGTTTTCCCTTAATCTTGTCAAGAAAAGAAGATCTCGACTCCAGCCTAGCTAACAATCCTCCGTTCTCATTTACTTCTAACCTCATCAAATCGTTAGCCAAAATCTGTACTTCTCTAGCCAATGGGCGCCTAGAAGCTTGCAAATGAGCTAGACTTTCCATGCTTCCCGCCTTTCTACTCAAAGCATCCGCTACAACATTCGCCTTCCCCGGATGATACAAGATAGTGATATCGTAGTCCTTTAGTAGTTCCATCCATCTCCTTTGTCTCAAGTTCAAATCTTTCTGAGTAAAGACGTACTGAAGGCTACGATGATCCGTGTAGACTTCACACTTAACCCCATACAAATAGTGTCTCCATTGTTTTAGTGCAAATACTACCGCGGCCAACTCCAAATCATGGGTCGGATAGTTACGTTCATGCACCTTTAATTGCCTCGAAGCATAAGCAATTACACTCTTCTCTTGCATTAGCACTGCACCCAACCCAGAATAGGATGCATCACAATACACAATGAAGTCTTTACCCTCTATTGGCAAGGTAAGAATTGGTGCGGTAGTCAACAAAGTCTTAAGCTTCTGAAAGCTTTCCTCACATTCATCTGACCACACAAATGGAACATTCTGCTTAGTCAAGTTCGTCAATTGGGAAGCAATAGAAGAGAATCCCTTGACAAATCTGCGGTAGTAGCTAGCTAACCCAACAAAACTTCTTATTTCTGACACATTAGTGGGTCTCACCCAATTCTTCACTGTCTCAATCTTAGATGGCTCTACCATCACTCCATCCTTAGAGACTACGTGCCCCAAGAAGGACACTGCATCTAGCCAAAACTCACACTTAGAGAACTTGGCATAAAGCTGTTTCTCCTCAACATTTCCAATACTATTCTCAAATGTTCCTCATGTTCCTTCTTGCTCTTGAGTATACCAATATATCATCAATAAATACGATTACGAAGAGGTCCAAATATGGCTTAAAAATCCCGTTCATCAAGCTCATGAACGCAGCAGGGCATTCGTAAGACCAAAAGACATCACCACAAATTCGTAATGCCCATACCTCGTTCAAAAGCGGTCTTTGGCACATCCGCCGCTCGTATTTTCAACTGATGATAACCGGATCTCAAATCAATCTTAGAGAAGACACAAGCACCTTGTAATCGATCGAACAAGTCATCAATGCAAGGAAGAGGATACTTGTTCTTTATGGTTACCTTGTTTAGTTATGCGTAGTCTATGCACATCCGAAAACTCCCATCCTTCTTCTTCACAAACAAAACCGGAGCACCCCAAGGGGATGCACTTGGTCTAATGAAGCCTTTGTTCAATAACTCTTGAAGTTGTGCCTTTAACTCTCTTAACTCATGGGAGCCATTCTATAAGGGGGTATAGAAATGGGGCGAGTACCGGTTCAAGATCAATGCAGTCAATATCCCTATCTGGTGGCATACCAGGAAGATCTGCAGGGAACACATCCAAAAATTCTCGAACTACTGAAACTGATTCGATTGAAGGTACTTGAATAGTGTCATCCTTAAGATGGGCCAAGAAAGCTAAACACCCTTTACTAACCATTTTCTTAGCACGAAGAAAGGATATGATACGCACCGGATTAGAAGTGTAGTCGCCCTCCCACACTAACGGATCTGCCCCAGGCTTGGCTAACGTCACCGTTTTAGCATTACAATCCAAAATTGCAAAATTCGGAGAAAGCCAAGTCATACCCAGAATTACATCAAAATCACCCATTTCTAAGATAACCAAATCTACGTAAGTGTTGCTCCCCACAAAATTCACCAAACAAGACCTATACACTTTTTCAACTACCACAGACTCACCCACCGGAGTAGAAACACGAATAGGCATATCAAGTAATTCACAATGTAGATTTAGACCATTAGCAAATGATGAAGATACATATGAAAACGTGGAGCCAGGGTCAAATAATATAGATGCCATGCAATCACAAACCAAAAGATTACCCGTGATAACAAAGATCGACGCCTCGCCGGATCTCCCAGGAAAGCGTAACAATGGGCCCTATCGTTTGTCCGTCCATTGCCCCTACCATGTTGCGTAGTAGTGGCTCCGCTTTGCCCTTCACCTCTGCCGCTTTGGTGACCACCATTACCTCGGCCACCACGCCTCGAATAACGACCTCTACCATTACCACCCCTACCTCTAGCGGTGGGGTTCTCAGAACTCTGGTTTGGACAATACCTCTTAATGTGTCCAATCTCTCCACACCCATAACATTCTCCGGGTTCACGATCGGCCTCTCGGAGAAGTGTTGACCGCTCTGAGGTGGACCCCAACTACGATCTGTAGTGAAGGCGTATTGGTCGATTGGAGTGACCTGAGTTCTGTCCTCTAGAATAAGAACCATTAAACTCACCTCCCCTTGAAACCTCTTCGATGTAGGCGTGGTGGTGAAGTCATCCGGTTTCACTCCTTCCACCTCTATCACAAAGTCTACCACCTCTTGGAAGGATGTTGCCGCTGCCGCTACTTGTAAGGCCGAAATCCGCAACTCTGATCTCAACCCCTTTACAAAACGGCGGATCCGTTCTTGTGGACTGAAACAGAGTTGAGTGGCATACCTTGATAAAGCACGAAACATAGCCTCATATGCGTTAACCGTCATCCTACCTTGCTCGAGACTCAAGAACTCATCCCTCTTCCTATCCCTCAAGGTTCGGGGGATATACTTTTCCATGAACAAACTCGAGAATGATTCCCAAGTCATAGGTGGTGCCTCTGTTGGTTGACACTCAACATGTGAACGCCACCACATTTTGGCGTTCCTTGAAGCGATAGCTCACGAACTCAACGCCAAACCGTTCTACTATCCCCATCTTGTGTAGTAGCTCATGACAATCAACCAGGAAAATCATAAGCATCTTGATTACGCACCCTTGAAGACTGGAGGTTTCAATTTCAAGAACTTACTAAAAAGTTCGTCTTTGATCGTTGTCATTATCGGTCCGATGAGTCAGACGTGGAAATGTGCCTATCTCCAATGAGGCATCCATGCGGGGAGCCATAGTAGCCGCATGTCGTATCTCTGAAACCGGAGGTGTTGGTGCAGAAACCCCTGGTGGTGCCTGACCGTGATCAGATAACCCGCTAAGATAAGCGAGAACCTGATTGATCATATCTGGGGTAGGTTGAGGTGGCATTTCCTCATTCTGTACTTGCTCATTCACCCCATCCTCCCCTTCTCTTATCACCTCTTCAGTCGGTGGAGGAGCCACCGCCCTAGCATCAGATGGGCTAGGTGCTCGTCCTCTTCCTCTAGAGGACGTCCTCCCACGACCTCTCCCACGACCTCTTGCCGTTGTTCTTCCTCGAGCTCTGGCCCGGTGGCTGGCTCAGGCCACATCCTGCTGTCTTTGGGGTTGGTGTCGTCGTTGCTCTAGTTCTAACCATCTGCGAAAGAGAGTGAAGATGGTCGATACCACCAGATCGCCTAGATACCAATTGGACTCAAGTAGTAGCACGAAAGAAAGAATGAAAGAGTGAAATTTTCCTAAAGTCTTATAGCCTCTCAAGGAAAAGTAAAGGCGTCCCCCTACCGTTCCTTAAGACTCTACTACACCTGTTCTTGTGTGATGAGACCAACCAACCTAATGCTCGATACCAAGTTTGTCACGACCCAAATCGGGCCGCTGACTGCACCCACATTTTACCCTCCTATGTGAGCGAACCAACCCATTTAACCCTTAACATTTCAATATATAACAACAGAAAATAATGCGGAAGACTTAACTCATTAATAAAACAATTCAAAACTATTATTAATATCCCCAAAATCTGGAAGTCATCATCACAAGAACATCTATCTCAAATTGCTAAACTAAAAGCTGTCTAAGAAGCTAAAACAACTACTAGCTAGTCCATGCAGGAAGTTCAAGGCATCAAGACTTGAAGAAGAAGACCAGTCAAGCTAGACGCATTAGCTCACCCTGAATTTCCGATGAAGTGAAGGCGGCTAGATCTCTTGTTGAGTTGAAGTTGACGGAACGTTTCTTGCATTACACAAATAACAAAGAAGAAAAACATAAAAGTAGGGTCGATTACAACCACACGTACTGAGTAGATATCATCGGCTAACTCAAAATAGGGAACAGTATATATCAATAATAATGCAAATCAACTACAATACTCAACATGTAGCAATAACAACATGAGTTCATCAATGATTACAACCGAGTTCACACATGAGGACTCAAGCCTCAATACCATACTCATTTGGGAATTAAGTTCATTAGATTGAGTATATTCATTATCTTTCAAGATTCATTATCTTTCTTCCTCTTGTGTCGGTACGTGACACTCCGCTCCTCGATTTCTATCCTGGTGCCTAACGTGGCACTCCGATCCTCATATACTATCCTGGTACCGAACGTGGCACCCGATCCATATTCTATCCTGGTGTCGAACGTGACACTCCGATCCTCATATTCATTCTATCCTGGTAGGAACGTGGCACCCGATCCCTAATTCATCAAGCCTTCTTTTACACTAAGGCATCATCATTCTCATTATATAATATATCAAGCCTTCTTTCATACTAAGGCATCATCATTCTTATTATATAATATATCAAGCGAATTAGGGTTCTTTCAAGATTTGGGATTCAATAGCTTCATCATGCTTTGTTAATTCATCACAATTTCACATTCATATTCATGCAAGCATACAACTTAAGCACATAGTAGGGTTTACAATAATATCAACACATAATATTCACTATTAAGAGTTCACTACGAATATCGTAACATAAACCATAACCTACCTCCAATCAAGAATTGGAATCAACAAGAAATCTCCCAAGCTTTGTTATTCCTCTTCCCTCTTCGATCGATCAATACTCTCTCTTAATTCGTTTCTCCCTTTTCTCTCTTGTTCTTTCTCTTTGTTTTATTCAAACCCTCTTTCCTTTACCCTAATTATTGTATAATTAAGAATAAAAGAGGACAATAAAACCCCCTAATTAACTTAAGGTTACCTCTTTTAACCCCTAAGTAATTAGACTTATTAATATAAACCCTCAATCTTTATAATTAAGGAAAGAATAGTCAAAAACGACCCTTAAAACGTGTGGAGAAATCCTATTTTGCCTGGGATGCGTGACTGTGGCGCGTCGTGGATCTGCGACGGTCCGTCACAAAGGCCGCCGCAACATCCCAGGTTCGGTGGCTGTGACGGTCCGTCCCGCCTCCGTCTGGCGGTCGAGAACTTCGTTTCGTCCCAATTTCTCAAAAGTTGAAGTGTTTTGCAGCGGAAACTCACGACCGTCCGTCGTGGATGTGATGATCCGTTCTGTCATTTCGTTCACGAAGTTCAGAGAGTCGATTTTCAGTACCCAAATTAAGAATTCTAAGTGTCATGGGACGGAACACCCACGACGGTCCGTCGAGCCTGCGACGGTCCGTCGTTGGCTCCGTGGTTTCAGCCAGTTTTTCCCGAATTTGTTCTGCAACTCTAAAACGACTAAACAGGTCGTTACATGAAATTCAACAATTAATTTGACAAGAACAAAATTATATATTAAGATGACTTTTTAGAAATATCCACGAAAATTAGGAAGAGAGTTACGTATCGAAGTATGAAAAGAATTCTGAAAAGAGAAAAAGGAGACAATAAAAAGAACTCTGTTTTTAAATTATTTACAAAATAAAAAAGAGGTAAAGTAGGGATGATAAAACAATAATTTTTGAGAACTTGTTTGAGAAAAATAAGGAGAACAAAAATATTAATGCCAAATAAATAAAATAAAGCCTTTTTTTGCTAAAATATTAAAAGTGAAATATTTCTTGCTAAGTTGATATATAACGTGTTGTGTTGTGCCATTTTGTCAACAATACTCTCAAACCAACCCATCCAAATCCCAGCCCACGCTTTTCAACAACCAAGGCCGATTAAAATCCACAATGTTTCCAACTTCACAATGTAGGCGTACAATACCCTATACCCATATACTCGTCTTCTTCTTTTTCTAGACGTAAATTGAAATTCAGTGAGAAGTTGCGTCCAACATATCCATGTACACCTTCTTCTTCTTTTTCCTCAAACTCGACCAAATCCAGCTACAAACGGTGCCAACAGTACGTCTGCAGCAACCTCGTCCCATCCCCTCCCCCCCTCCCCCTTTGTAGATTTTCAGAGTAAGGATACAACTCTCTCATTCCTTTTATTGTTGATCTCGAAAAGGAGCAAAGGAAAATTCAAACTCTTCTTTCAAAAATCCAACGAATCTCCCCCGTAAATCGCTCTTTTCTTCCCTAAAAATAATATACTCTACTCTCAGTGATTGGGGACAAGTTTTTAGAAATCGGATTTTGACAGATTTGAGCTTTGTTATTGTCACTTCTACACTTAAAATTTTTATATCTAGTCTTATGAATCTAAGTTTAGAGAAGATCGCCGCTCAAATTTTCTTAGATTACCTTTAGTATTCGAAGAGAGTGGTGGAGTCGCTCTTCTCGTCGTCCTAGTATCGCTGCACTGAAAAAGGTAATATTCTTGTTCTTTTCTTTCAGATGATGTGTATTCTGTTTTGTCACTGTTAGCCGTGATTAGCATTTCAAATTCAGTTTTTAAAGTTTGAGATCATATTCCATAGATGGTTTCATATTTAATATGATATTTATAATGTTCTTGACTTATTTATTACTTCCGTTAATGTAAATAACATGAATTGAGTAGTTACCATCTTACCTTTTTCTCCGTGGCATTTGTTCTTTAGGGATTAATATCAGCCCTTGGTATTATAGAATTTGTGTTCTAATAAAGTTTGTTGCATAGACTATGTTATTTTGCATTTGGGGGTTGATGTATTTCAACTTTCTTACTAACTAAGGCCGAGTAAAAATGAATTAATAAATTGATCGTTTACACTCTATTGGAACATAGTTTCTTAAATCGTCCATATAAAAAAATTTTCCATGCTAATTTTACCAATACTATTTGTACCCTTAAAACATGCTAAAAATGGAATTATATTGTTTGTATCTAGGTTATCTTGAATTCAATTAATGTTTTGTTGCCCTCTTCCTCTTTTCTCCATTATTGTTTGGGTTTCGTCGCTTCATTGCCTTAAGAGTGAGCTTTGCTCAAATCTTCGTCTTCTTTTCTGAACAATCTTGTATAAGTGAATTGTCATTTGTGGTTGAGTTAATATAGATTTGAATTTCTTATATATATTTTTTTCTAGATTTAGTTTGTTAGAGTTTCATCTTTGAATTAGTTGAAGCATGTTATTTTTTTTTTGTGATACTTCTCATTGTCTAGATTGTTGATTATTTAGACTTCATGTTACCCTGTAACTCTATTTTGTTATGTTTATGACCTCTGTTTTGAAGTAAAGAAAAAGATTAGATTACGCCTAGTTGTTTTTTCAATAATGTTTAAAAAAAGAAGGGACTTTATTAGAGCCGTTGTGTCGGGTTGTGTTATCAAATTTTATTATCTTTTCTACCTAAAAGGGAAGATTTTATTGTAAGCAATCTATTGTCAACATGTATAGTCATTCATTTGATTAAAATATAATAACAGTTGCATGTTTTATTTCAATGGCTATTGTTAAGAATGTCTTCTCTGATTGTTGTTCTTTACTGTATGGTCTAGACATTTAATATATTTTTATCATATTCAAGCATGCTAGATTATAGTGTTGGCCCCCGTTTTGTTGTATATTAGTGTTAATGTGCTATTATTACCTTTTGGATAAACATGTGGGGTGAAATTTTTTTGGTATAATAAGTCGTGATATGTCTTCATTGATAAACTTAAATGTGCTTTCTTTTTGTCAAAGTATAGGCTTCTGCTCTTTTATATTATCTCTCGTTGAAATCTACTAAGTATACTAGCTTTATTTTGTTATGGATTATCTAGTTTGCCTTGTTATAAATTAATATCATGCCATTTTTTTACTATAGATGTTATCTCTTGCGAATAAGTGTAAGTGTGAAGGCTAATCTTATCACTCTTTTTTTGCATGTGAAACTCGCTTCGAATCTATTTTGGACTCTCATCTCCTATCCTTGCATCTCCTCGATGGGCCCAAGGCCCAATTTTATCCCTTATTGAGTTAGCCAAAATTTAAAGTGGTGAACAGGTTGAAGGCAACAAATAGGGAAGGAAATTGAAACTTAAGTGCATGAAAAGTCCAAAACTAGTTGTATGCTTTCTCTATATGGCAGTATACACTAGTATACACCACGAAAATACTGATATACAGGTCAAAAATGCAAAAGAATATTAGGCAAAAACGAAGATACGGGTTGGAGGCATCAAGGTGGACGGTATACAGTCAATATATGGGTCGATATGCTGGAAATAGTATTGATATGTGAGCTGCTTACACTGATATAGGGCTTGTGTATACAAAAATGGGTTTTCGATTAAACCAAAAAAGTAGCAGCCAATTTGGCCAAGAAAGGCCCGAATTCATCTTCTCCTTCATTCCCATAACTTACTTAATTGTGGCTATTTATTGCTTTGTGTTTTTTGTTAACTCAAACTTTAAATAACTTAATTAAATTTTCCAAAAGATGAACTATATTCTTTATGTTAATTTGTTTTAATAATTCATTTTTATCAACTCTTATACTCTTTATCGATAATATTTAGTCAATTTTTCAATTAATTTAAATGGTTTTCATGCTTTAATTAGTCACATTGGTTGAAATTATTATTTCAATGAATTAAATAAATTTTAATTAATCTATTTTTTGTTAAAATTCTAATCACTTGTAATTCGAGTCAAATATTTCTAAAAGGTCCTATTTCTAAAAAAATGACTCTTTGTCTAACCATTTTGTTTATATTAGATCATTTTTTAAATAAATAATAAAAAATAGTCAAAAAGTATTTTGTTCAAGTCGTAGGATAATCATATTTTAGCGGGTGCTTCAAATGGTTTAAAAACCTTCTTGAAGCGTAAATAAGAATTTCTTACCCATTTTTCTAAATATTTTAAGAATCAGTCTGTTAGTCTTTCTAAATTAAGTTTTCTCAATTTCTTTAAAAATTAAGTGGCGACTCTTTCTAAGTATTTCAAAAAGTAATTTTTCTAAAGATAGATCAATTATGTCATAACAAGGCCCTTAGATTAAGGAAAATCATAGTCTTCTTCTTATCTTGGACGGATGCTTCATTTCTCTGAGTAATGGTGGCATCAAGATCTTTAGAAACTAAGTGAATCTCAACATTGAGTACCCATAAAAGGTAATTTTTTATTCAAGAAATATCTAGTGCCACAGACTCAAGTTTGGATAAATTCGACATAATGAAATTACAAGAGAATAGGTGACTTAAATAAGAATATTTATATAATGCCTTTGAAAATAGGAACTTCGTACTAATAACGTATTATAAAAGATAACTCTAAAATAATATAATATAATAATAAGAAGAAGACAAGAAGTATAGATAGAAGAGTGAATTTTTCTTATTCAAGTGTGTCTTTCAAATGGTGAGTGATATCTCTATTTATATTGTTGAGATATCGCTCCCAAAAGTCATCTAAGTAGTAGATACATCGTTATTCCTAAATATTTTTATCACCATGGAAGCACCTAGACATGAATCCGATTGACTATTAGATAAATCTAATGAATAATCCACACAATACAATGGATTTATAACAAATATATATTGATTTGAAATTAAAGAATAACTAAAGTTAATTTGAATATTTTAAAAAGTATATATTTTAAAAGATTTCTAAAAAGCAATCTACAAACAAAATAAATAAGATGATATATTTGCATTAAATGCAGAAGATTACCAGCTTTAAGTGTTAACAACAGTGAATTTTTTAAAGTGAAATTGATACTAAATATAGTAATGCGTCATTGTTTTTGGAATTGACAAGAAAAAAGTGTCAAATAAATTGAAGGGAAAAGGGCCTAATATATCATTCAATTTTGTTATTTAGAGATATATACCCTTCGTTATGAAAGTGACTCATATATACCCCTACTAGTATAGAAATAACTCACATCTATCCTTTTTTTTCTATAACAGAAGTGAAAAAAATTAATTTTGGTTTAATTTTTTTATAATATTTTAAAACAAAATATAATCCCATATGGATATAATTAATCCTCCTCAAACATATATTTTGTTTATTTTTTTTGTTTCAATGACTAATTTAAATTTATTATTTTGATAGTCAAATTTATTCATGTTTCACTAATATTTTTGTAAAACTTATTATAGATGACCTTATCGACGGAATTACAATATAGCTGAAAATTAATTTTAAATTATAATACAACAAACAAAATTTGTTTTAGATTTTTTTCTTACATTAAGGAATAAAAGAAAAAAAATTAAGAACAAGAAACTCAAATAATGATAATCAAAGAAGTCTACAAAATAATTTATGCATGAAAAAAAAATTAAATATATCTTGAACTTTGCTAGAAGGATCATATATACTCCTAAATGATTTTAAAGAAAACTAAAGGTTAAATATATAAATTTAAAACTATTTTTTTACTCCCGTTAAATGAAGGGTATATGTGAGCTTATTTTGCAATAGTAGGGATACATGTGAGCCGTTTGTATATCTGTAAGGATATATATGAATCACTTTCATAACGAGGGATATCTTGTCTCCAAATGACAAAGTTGAGAGATATATTTAGACCCTTTTCCCTAAATTGAAAATGAAGAAAATTGAAAATGAAAAAAAATAATTAGTTATATTGGTCCGTGAACAAGCCTTCAATTATCTACTCCATCTGTCTTGGCCCGTGAATGAGCCTTCAATTATCTACTTGCTCTGTCTTTAATTAATTGTCCACTTTTAAATTGACACACATATTAAGAAAATATTAATTTATATAATTAATTTACCGTTTTACCCCTATTAGTTATTAAGTGAATGAATTTGACATTTTTTAAAAGTTCTATATTTTTCAAAATAATTAATAGATAATATATTAGATAAATTTTGTTTTATCCTTTGTTGATTTTGTAAAATGAAGAGATAATTAGAAAAAGGTAGAATAGTCTGGTGGACCCTCGTACTTGTATCAGATTGTATTATGGATACTCACATTTAGCCTTTTGTCATCTGAACCCCTGAACCTATCAAAAACCAACATTTTAAACACTTTTTTTAATGTGCAATCGCGCGTGTTGCACAAGCCATGTACACGTTGGCCAAAAATAAAAAATAATAATCCACATATGAAATTCACGTGGTAAATCAGCCAACTAAGAATAGTCCAAACCTCAGCGAAATTTTGAAAACTTTTGCGACTTCTCCTCTTCTCTCTTCTCCTCCCTACGATTTCTCCACTAAGAATCATCTGTGATTTTCCATAGATTTTCTCAGTTGAAGCTCAGTTCCACTCCGACTATCGTTGTAAGTTCTTGCACTTGTATTAGTTTTCGATTTTTTTCACTTTCTTGTGCGCATTTATTTGATTAGAGGATCGATTATCATTCGATTTTCTTAAATTTTTTGGGGATTTTACTTTGGTTTGGGTGTAATGTTATTTCTATACACTTTCTTAGTTGATTAAAGACTTCGACTGACTTCAATGACATGTTTCGTGAATTTGAGTAGATTCTAGGGTTTTTCCATAAAATCTCTATTTCGACTAAAGTTAATATTCTATTTTTGGTCAATTGTCTTGTGTATTGATAGTGTTAGTGGTCCATTGTAACAACAATTACAGTTATGGTAAGTTAATGGCCTTACCGTCTAACTATTACCAGTATTTTCTTAAGAAATTTAAGGCTTTTTGTGTTACAGTCGTGGTAAGTGTACCCCTTTAAATATAGTTGTTTTTCATGTTAAGATTATGCTTATTATTTCCTTTAAAAGTAGTTGTTTTTGTCATGGTAATTTTATGCCTTTAAATTTTAACTGTAGTTATTTTTCATTTGACTTTACAGGCATCCGAAGATATGACATTAACTATAGTGACACTTCAATTTCATTGTAGGAGTTGTTTTGTAGAGTTGAAAAGATTAATATAGATGTAGATGAGTTACATATTATGTTGTTTCATAAAATAGCATTAGAATTGGGTGTTGAAAATGTTGAGGCATTTGGATGTGGAGTCAACAAGAAGGATAATTTTTACATGTTAAATATTGATCATAATGTTCTAAAATTTCTTAATGGTTTGAAGGCTGCTGATTTTGTTGATGTATATGTTGTACATCCCATAGTATACCTATAGTTGTTGAGGAGATACTTGAATTGTCTAGCACTAATGCTGATGTGTCCTCATCTCCACAAAAAGATAGTGTTGATGTGTCCTTCTCCCCACATAAAAAATAGGGCTGATTTTTCATCCTCCCACAAATAGATAGGACTGATGTGTCTTCATCTCAACCATATGCTGAAAAAGAAAATAGTGATTTAAACAAAAATCAGTTGTCTTTAATTGAAGAGAAGCTCCCTTTAGTTGAAGAACAAGATCCTGCAACTCGAGTTGAAGAACATTCTGATTCTGATTCACTCTATGATGTTGATAAAAATATTGATGATTTGAGTGATTTTAATGAGGAGTTTTTTCAAGCTAGGCAGTCTTACATTCAAGAACAAGTTAAAGAGAAGGCTGATAGAGTAAATCTAGATGAGATACCATCTGGTCTTATAGGTATAGATGTTGGTTTTGAAGACATTTATAAGGAGAGAAGGGGTAGATTTGAAGGAAATTTGGGTGGTGATGACCCTTATTTTGATAGCTCGGATCTTGGTACTGACATTAGTGAAGATGAAGGGGAACCTGTTGGGGATGATGAAGTGGTAGATCCAGCACCTAGGAAGGAAAGTAAAAAGGTCTACTTTGATCCAACTGCTAAAAAGGTTTGTTTTCAACTATATCTGGTATTTTTGAATAACATTGAGTTCAGGGAGCCACTGCAAACTTACTCTATTCAGAAAGGTGTTAATATTAAGTTGAAACCTAATGAGAAGGAAAGGGTAAGGGAACATTGTAAGAAAAAAGGTTGTCCTTGGCATATTCTTGGAAGTATTGATGGTAACACTGGAAACTTCAGTGTTAAAACATATTTTCCAGTTCACAAGTGTTTTTAAAGGAACAAGAAACAAACTGTGTAACCTCATTTGGATTAGTAAATATTACAAAGAGAGGAATATGAGTGAGCCTACCATCAAACTACATCAGATTCAATCTTTGATACAAAAGGAGTATGGTTTGTATGTTAGTAAAACAAGTTGTAGAAAGGCAAAATTGAGAGTTATGAATGAACATATGGGAGATTTCAAAGAGGAGTTTTCTAGGTTGTATGATTATGCTGAGAAATTAAAGACCACAAATCCTGGAACTACTGTATCTATTAGGACATCCAAGAACACAATTCCAGGAAAAGAGGTGTTTATAGGCATTTATATTTGTCTTGGTTCCTTAAAAAGTGGATGGAAAGAAGGGTGTAGAGGAATATTGGTTTAGATGGTGCATTTCTTAAAGGTGTATGTAAAGGTGAACCGTTAACTTATATTTCCAAAGATGGAAATAATCAGATGTACACTATAGCATGGGCAGTAGTTAATAAAGAAACGAAGGATACATTGTCTTGGTTTCTCAAGTGCATCAGACATGATTTGGAGCTTACATAAGGTGAAGGACTAATAGTGATGTCTGATATGCATAAAGTATTACTATATTATTTGATAAATTTATTCTTTATTTTTTGGAGTATTTGATATTTACATTGTTGTATTTCAAATGTTCTTTTTTGACAGGGTCCTCATCTTGTACTTATTGATGTATTGCCAAATGCTGAAATCAGATGGTGTGCTAGTCATACATGGGAAAATTGGAAGAAAAACTGGAGGGGTGAAGAAAGGAGAAGAAAATTATGGCAGGTTTCTAGGGCACCATTTGAGGTACTTTTACAGTCCAAACATGATGATTTAAGAGAGTTAGGATAACACATTATAGAAGCACTGTTAAAGTATAACACGGAAGCATTATGTAAGGCATATTTTAAAGAACATAGCAAGTGTGATGTGGTTGAGAACAACATGTGTGAGACTTTCAACAGTTGGATTGTAGGTTCTAGGTTCAAATGAATAATCACTATGCTAGAGGAAATAAGAGTCAAAGTTATGGAAAGAATGAATCAAATGAGAGAACTTTAAGAAAAGTGGATTACTGATGTATCACCTATGGCTATGGATATTCTAAGAAAAAATACTGAAATTGCAGATAATTCTGAGGTAAGGTTTAATGGTGATATTGTCTTTGAAATTCATGATCCACCATATAAACATGTTGTTGACCTAAAAAAGAAGGTGTGTAGTTGTAGGTCATGGCAATTAAAGAGAATTCCTTGTGGTCATGCACTTACATTAATTCATTTTAAGGATTGGGTTGTTGAGTCATTTGTTGACCACTGGTATAAGAAGGAAACATACCTGAAAGCTTAAAAAATATTTATTGTGGCCAAAAAGTGATAGACCAGCCATTGAACCACCTGAAATAACATCCATGCCAGAAAGACCAAGAAAAAATAAGAGAAAAGATAGTGATGAGCTAGTTTAGAAGAAGTTTGAAAAGGCTACAAGGAAAGGAAGAAAAAAGAAATGTTCTATGTGTGAGACTTTTGGACATAACCAGAAAGGGTATCCAACTGTGATAAGTTATGTTTTCATGTCTCTTTGTTATTAAATTTTATTCTTGTTATACTTTTGTAAGTTGTGCTTTAATGCCTCTATGCTTGTAGAAAAATGTTGTTGCTTGAACAAGTGATGCAAGTGCTGGAGCTTCAAATGTTGCTACTAGAAGTCCATGTGCAGGTCCAAGTGAAGGTCCAAGGGAAGTTCCAAGGGCAGGTCCAAGTGCAGGTCCAAGGGAAGTTTCATGTGCAGTTCCAAGTGCAGGTCCTAGGGTAGTTCTAAGTGAAGGTCCAAGGGAAGTTCCATGTGCAGGTCCAAGGGCAATTCCAAGTTTCACTCAACTATCAACTTCTAGTGCACTTGGCCAAAAAAAAAAAACTAGCACAATTTTGAGAGGAGGTGCTGCATCTCTTGCCTATAAGAAACCAAGATCAAAACAAGCAAAGACAGCTGGTTATAATCTCTTATTTTGATCAAGTGGCAGTGTAACTAAGAGGATATGTATTTTATCATTTATACACATTAAATTGCTTTAATTGATATTAGTTCATCTCTGGGTTAAGACTTTTGTTATTCTCTCAGTCTAAAAATACTGATAGGATATTACATAGTGCTACATTGACAAGTTCAACTCCTACCAATATTGATCTTGGTTACAAACCCAAAGGAATAAGGTGGAAGGGAAGAACTGCAATTACTCAAAGTCAGATACGAGAGGAAAGTTACAAAAGTACTCAAGTCACACCAAGCACTCAAGTCACACCAAGCTCTCAAGGCACTCAAGGCACACCAAGCACTCAAGGCACTCAAGGCACACATTAGATTTCACTTTATTTAGCTTAATGACATGATCCCAACTAACTTTATTTTTATTAATCACTTGATACCAACTGTTTGGTATATAAATTTGTGTTAATTTGCTATTGGGAAGCCTTTTTTTTTCTTGTACGAATTTGTGCTTGAATGAAGTTATTCAGAATTCTGACGTAAATGCAATCAATTTCATTATCAAATAACACATACTACAAATAAATATATCTTAAATATAACATCTACAAACCAAATAACAACAATCACAATAACAGTGATATCAATACTAGTGTTTGATCCTTGTCTTCCTTGCTTCGTTGTCTTCTATGTGTTCCTTGTCTTCCTTGCCCTGAACTCGTTGATGAATTGTTGATGTTGTATTGTTCACTTGCATCAGCCCATCAAACGAATCCACACCCATTACCGGATGAATATTTTTGGCAGCCCCAAAACATTCTTCCAGGATTAGTTGGTGTTCTTGATGTTTTTAGTTCAGCATATATTCCATAGTAGCAACATCGAACTGTCATCGTGAAAACCAACAAAAATATAATAGAACCAAACAAAAAAAAGACGAGTAGATTGAAGCAAAAAATAAAAGTCGCAAAAAAAAGAGAATTTTTTACAGAGCAAGATTGAGAAAAAAAGAAAGAAAAAAGCTCAAAAAGGCATTAACAATGATGTTGAGTGAATTAAAGAAGAAGAAATAGCCTTTAAAAATCAAAATATGATCATTAGTGCCTTTTTAAGGCGTCTCACACTCTTTCTTCGACAGAATCACACGCTCCATGTGGGTTAATTCCACATAGGATGCCACATAAAAAAGTGTTTAAAATGTTGATTTTGAATAAGTTCAGGGGTCCAGATTACAAAAAGTTAAGTATAAATATCCATAACACAAGTACATGAATCCACCAAACTATTCTGCCTTAGAAAAGTCACACATAGAGAATATAATATATACACTTCCCAAAAGAAGAATTTGAGGGGTCGGTGAATTGGTGGGAATTATTTATATTTATTTATTTATGTGTAGACCTCAATGAACGAAATCTTGTTCATACTAATTTTTCGTAATCCAATTTATATACTTTTTTTAATTGCCCTTTTTGTTAAAGGCAAAGTAGTTGTTACAACTTCTCTTTAATCTTGTCTGTGGAACATAGCAAATTCTATTAACAACACCATATTCAGGTACCTCACCGCTCCAAATCATTTTTTGTTTTCGCACTTTGTTCATGATTATCTTTTGGCTGAACAATTTATTGGGATTTGTGAATTATTTCTTCTGTTTCATCGGACTATGGAGATTGATGGTACAAAATGTTCTGTTGTTAACATTGACTCAAATACACATGTATAAAGTTTACAACTAGCCTTGAATTTGACATTTTTCATTCTATATGTGTGAGATGGTTTTTGGTGATTTTAGGATACATAAGTGAACTTCTAATGGGAGGACACTCGGTTTTATATGCTGAGAATGAAGGATCCTCAGTGGGAAGTTTTTACTCTCATAGTGTTGTTCCGTCAATCCCTGATGAGGAAGAAGAAGAACCAGAAGCTGGATTTGAAGAAGAGCCACTAGTTCAAATTGTGGAATGCCGAATTCGCCAGGAAGAAAACACCACGAAAAAATTGGAGATTCCTTGAACTTGTAGTGGTAGATTGAAGGTATCATTGTAAAGTTGACTACTTTTTGCTCTTGTTGTTGAATTAGCCACTGAATATTGATATCAGTGGTGCTTGTGCATGTAAATGTCAATCATGTTGATCCTACTTTTGTCTAGTATCTCAATGATATTTTCTTAAAGAACTTGACATTGTCAGGTAGTGATGTTAACAGAAGCTTATAATATGTGCTCTCCACCCAGCTAAGTCTTCTCTTTCTTACCTGCTAACCCCTAGTATGGGAAGTAGGTCCCTTTTTTTTCATCAGTATCTCTAGTTCTATTTCTTTGTTGTTAAGGGTAATCTGCTTACATATTTTGTACCCCCGAAGCGACAGTTTGTTCCACTCCTTCCAAGTATACTTTAAGCACAATTGTTATAGTATATACTTCCTCGACCACTTTATGTTGCACCCTTTTGGTAATAGGCATAAATATCCACACCTTTTGTATTTATGGATACTAAGTTCCTTTTATTGTTGTCCACCTAGGTTTTTTACTTGGTTATTGAAGAACATTGATATCCTTGAGCTAGTTGCTTTTCTTTTTCTTTTTAATTTCTTTTGTGTGTTGTCATTCTTGTTCTTTGGTTTGATTCAATAACATCAAACAAATATTTGTTAGGTTTGGTAATTGTTGCAATTAATACAGTGTTACCTCACTCTGGGACCTACTAGTTATTCTTAAATAAAGTGACCACTTGTTTAGGAGTTAGCAAGTGGCTTCTGTATAGGACTCACAATGCGAAGAAAATATTCAAGGGTGTTTAGATTGGCATTCTTAATGTATCTTATAAGCTGAAAGTCATATGTTGGTTGTACCCAACTTTGGATTTTAGCTTCTTTTGTACTTTCTTAGCATAAAAAAAATTGCTTAAGTCTTCTTTTGTTTTCCCAAACACCTCCAAAAATAAAAAAGAACTGAAAAGTCAAAATCCACCTAAATAGGTCAAATCCAAACACCCTCTTACTAACATTTCTACACCAAAACACATTAAGTGTCATTGCTTTTGTGCAGGTTGCCATGTTTATGTTCCTGTTTGTCAATTGTTTTGAAGTCCCACGGGAGATGAACAGTCCTGTTTAGATATAGTTGGGTGTTTGTGTTCTAAGCATAAGAGAAGGCTTATTTACTCAGATGACCTACTAAAGCTTGAAAATGCTTTGCTTGTCAGTTGCAAAATGATTTTGTATACTAATTCATTAATTTATAATTAATAATATGTAGGATTCTCACATAGTTGACCTCGTACAATGTGGGGTTTAGGTGTATTCATTTATAATTGATTTTACTTCCCTTGAATTAGCCTTAAATTTCATAGTTCTAAGAATTATAGATGAACATGTTTTATCTGCCATTTGTTATGGTCTTTCACAGAACGACTGACTGTTTCTTTTCTTTCTCTTGTCTACTGTCTGCAATTTTCCGCATATCCAGTATGCTCATAGGAAATGTGTTCAGAGATTGTGCAATGAGAAGGGATATATAATTTGCAAGATCTGTCATCAGGTAATCTGTTGTATCTTTTTAATCACCTGATGGCATTTTGAATTTCTACTAAGAGGATTTCTCCCATCCCAAAAGAATTTTGGACATAGGGTGAGTGAGTGAGTTAATGGATTGATAGATAGAGAATCATAGGCTTCAAAATTATTTGATATGTGCCTATGTATCCCTTACCCAACAGACTTTCATCGCTGGGTTGGGAGGTTTCCCAGCCTATGCAACACATGAATTGGCCTTGCTTTTCCATTTTTTAACCACCTTCAATTACAAATATGCATGTCAGGGGCCACTCCCTAAAGGAGTTTCTTGTACTATCACACTAAGTAATTTGTGCCAAATGACATGTTCACTTAGATAATTCTCTCTTACCTGCAGCCCTACCAACCTGGATATACTGCTCCACCGCCGCTTCCTCCCTCTGAAGAAATTGTCATTGATATCAGGTACTATCAGGTCATAGTTATTTCCTGGCTTGGTATGTCGAAATTTTGAATCATTTGTTCCAATCGTTCCTTTTTAATCCTTATACAGTGTTCCCGTGTGAGATTTTTGGTATTTACATTTCAATACAGGTATTTAGGAGTCTTTTAAGCTCTATTACAAATGTAAATGACTAGTAAATACAGAGAACGTGGTTCCTTTTAAATCCTTAAAAGAGTGTTTCTGTGTGTGAGATTTTTGGTATTTACATTTCAATATAGGTATTTACTGCTTTTAAAGATTTACAGAGGCGTACATGCCACTAGAAAATACAGTGAACGGCTAGTACCTTTTTTTATTTTATTTTGTATAATATTGGCCTGAGATGAGTTTAAATTGATAAACAGGGTAGTGAGGATTCATATAGCCTACCCAAGTTTTGTTTGGAATAAGGCGTAATAGTTGTTGTACTCTCAGGTACAGATGTAGGTCTGTATCAAACCTTGGGAATATAAGCTTTCAGATTTTTGTATTTAGACCTTTCCCTTTATTCGAAATATGGAATTCTAAACTTCCTATTGACTTTATAACATTTGTTATCATATTACAGTAGTGAACAGAAACTCTTCACTAACTAAATTGATCCATGTTATTCATTTTTAAATTTCCATCGGCTTATGAAGCTGATCGGCAATATTTAATATGTAAACAAATTTCCCTTCATTTTTATTATTGCATTAACTTTTCATTGTATTGAAAATGAAATTGGCACTCAGTAATATTCTGACCTTTTTATAGGGAAAGAAAGATCTTCACTAACATGAACTAGTTTTATTTTTGTTAACCAAGGAGAGCAGCTTTTTAAGAAGTTTATTATCGTTTTCAATAATCTATTCTAGTGTATTATTTATCGTGTTTTGATTATCACATTATTTTATTGTTGTTTTCTGCTCCTTTCTGGTAGGCTTTGCACTGTTACCTGAATATGTTTCTCTTGAGCCGAGGATATTTGGAAACAACCTTTCTCCTCCATTAGGTAGTGGTAAGGTCTGTGTACATTCTACCCTCCCCAGACCTTAATTGTGGGATTTCACCGGGTATTGGGTCTTGTTGTTGTTGTAAGGGTTTTATGACATGTTGAGCTTTTTTATCTTTCACATTTCTTCAAAATACAGTATTAGTGCATAGATTGGTTAATCTAAAGTAACCTTTTTTTTATAACCAGTTTTTGTTGTTACACTACCTTGAAGCCTTTGCTTCTTCTACTGATTTAGTAGACCATAGTGGGTATATTTTTCCTTCTTTCTTCTATGATGTTATTGGTTATTGATGCTTCTCCACTTGCAGCCTTGCAGTACTCTTGTGATCCTAGACCTAGAGCATTCCAAACATGTTAGCATACCCTTTTGATCCGATTAGCTGAAAATCTTGTGTTCTATGTCACTAATGGTTTCATCCATGTGAATTTTTCTTTCAGTGGTGGCAGGACACTGGCTGAAACTCAGCTCGATTTAAATGACCCTGGACTTCTTTCGATGGCTGTCACAGAATGCTATCTTCAAGAGGCTAACCATGACGAATATGTTGATGCAAGAGCTAGTGGAGCTGCATTTGGTCGTTTCGTTGCTTTGTTTGTGAGCTATTTTAACTATCTGGTGTAATTTCAACTTGTTGTATTGTTACTTGCTATGTTGCTCGTACTCTTCAAAGATGTCAAGAGGTGCATGTCAGATTGGACAAAAGTAGTGTATTTACGGGTGTGGCATAGAAAGTGAAGCGTCCGTGCAACTTAAATTACTTGCTAATATAGAGTTGTGGGAATGTGGGATGCATTAGAAACCATTCATATGGCTGATATCAAGAAGGTTACGAATTTGTCCTTCGGGAGGAGAATACCTTCTTAATTTTTTGAAAATTTGAAATTTCCTGGTAGGAAGTGACATAATGGTATGTAAGATGAGATCTGAGTGTAGTTGGAGGTATGCGGTGATCAGATTTCATGGACATTGTGTTTTGTATTTTTCCCCCCTAGATTTAGAGAAGAAGACAAGGAAGATTTTCTTCGCTGGAGTATCCAAAAATAAACATTAAAAAATATGAAGAAACCTAATCTCACTCATTCACCCTTAACTAATAAAGAAGACCACAAAATGTGTCCACCAGTGGCTGTGTTTATATTTATGTTCATTTTCTTTAAAGTTGAAATGTGCAGTAGGAAGGTAGAGGGTGAAGATCCTGTGTTGTAATTCATGTTTTTTTTCTCTTTTCTCATTCTGTGCTCCGTCTTTTTCCCTACTTAATACCCTTTTTTTGCTCTGGTTTTAAAAATATTCAGATATCACATTCACTTTCTGCCTAAATGTGTTCAAAGGTCTTCAATGTGTATAGGGAACAGTCCTGCTCATTTAGGGATGTGAAAATTAGGAGAACTAGGTAAGTATCTTTTAATGTGTAAGAAAATTGTGGATGGGGCAATAAAACATTCTTAATAAGTCTCTTTCGTTTTAAAGCCACTTTTATCATTGTCATGATCTTGGTAACCTTATTGAATGATGTGCTTTATCCTGCAGTTAATGGCCCTCATTTTACTGAGGCATGCTTTTGAAAATGGCGAAGGTGATGATGAGGATGTTTCCACTTTTTTCTCTTTAAGTGGATGATAAAATGAAACTCTCTTTCTTTGTGCTGACTATATGACACATCCATAGATTTAAATAGTGTGTGACACTAATGATCTTGTTGATCCTTGACACAGCTTCTTTTGCTCCGTCCTGCTGGTTTTCTTTTACCTTGCTTCATCATGGCTTGGGGTATCAGTATATTGCAGCGTCGAAGAGAAAGAAAGGTTAGAGGTTTTTCAGGTTTTCATAAATTATCAGAAAGCTATTAACATGTGTATCTTCATCCTTACAAATTCTAGTGATATGTTTATGCATAATGCAAAAGCCTTTTACAAAATGATGTGTGTGTTTGAGTAATATTTATACATTAATGCCTTGCTAAGCGCTGGGCTCATGCATTTGTAATTTAAAAACTAGTCTAAACTTGGAGTAGTTCTCGCTTATTAATGCTCCATGCAGCTAAACCAACTATAGTGATAACTGATAACCATCTTTTGTTGTCTTATGGGTTTTCTATGAAATGGAAAACTTATATTCTTTCTTTTGATAATAAGTTATATTTTTAGAAAGAAGTTCATTTTTGGTTTTGAACTTCCCAACTTCAAAAGAAATCAATCTAATGCAGCCATATATCTTTGTTGTCACGGCCAAGATCCACACCTAGCTGTGTTGGCATCCAACACTCCTAAGTTAGGCAAACCAACGATTCGGTAATTAACTGAACATATTCCCAATGATTAGATACATATTCCAAATCATGAAATCATATAATATCTAAGTTTGAAGGATATAAACAATACGAAAGCAATCCAAACATGTCCCAGAAACATCTAAGAGTAAAAATAATGACATTGTCTGAAATAAGTAAAAAATATGTACGGAAGTGGATTAAACAAAAAATGAAACCCTAAGCTAACATGAACAATCTGATAACTCACCACAAGAATCATGCTGGGGGATCATTGGTACAAGGATTCAAATCTGCACTGTGTGACGGAAAAGAAAGGGGTGAGTACAGGAAGTACTCATATGTATCATTGATTGCCCCTAAAAGAGTACTGAATACACAAGTATTGAACAAAAACATCTGTTTTACTATGAGCATGCGCAATAAAATAAGAAAGCAGCTAGAATTATACTGCAGACAGTATAATAACTCCGGCACTACTTTTAAAAGAATGTAATTCCCAAGATTCATTTCTAAAAGAATCCTCACTTGCCAGCTACACTTGAGGAAATAGAACAACATATGGAATTAACACATTGAATGCACTAAGTATGGTGAACATGCATGAAAACCATGCTAAAACGGACATTTACTTTAAGATATGCTTTTAATGCTCTTTTGATATAAACCTCATATAATACAAGTATAAGAAACATGTTGAAGTCAATATTCACATATAAGACATACTCAAGTAATCCACAATATATGACCATAATCATTTAGAACACATATAAGCATTTAGAACCCCTACAAAAGGTTATCCTAAAACTCACTTGAGTAAGACATGAAGAGACCGCTCATACACCCTCTTCAAGCACACTTAAGTAATCCTTGAGACTACCCCAAGTAAGAATATTCTTTACATCACCTAATACAAAGTTCCATATTCATCCATGTAACCCTTTTTATCATTTAGAATCTCAACCTAAGTGAGACATGAGCCTTTCTATACAACATACTTCAATACGTGAACAATATTCATTTAAGGACATAAAAGAGACAAGTAATAACATAAAGGACTTAACATAATTGTCTTGGAAGACCTAGGGAACTCATCCTAGCACATTCAAGGTCTACTCGTGCCATGTGTAGATAGTGTCCCATTCAACTACCCACACGTTGTAGAGCCCATCCACTAGCTAGAGTGTACATTCCATATAACCGACATTAGACCATACTAGCTAGGTATGGAATATGCTTGTGGTAGTAGCTCTATTTGAGTATGAGACTAGAGTACGAGAAAGCCCTTGATATCTCAAAACCATGTGCCAACATGGGATGAGTCCTAGTTCTACCTTTGGCAAGTAGAACACCTTCCACGGTGTGGGGTCTTATGACCCACTCCGTGCTTTGCCTTGTTTATCATAGAGTAAATAATTTCCTAGTTGTATTAGAGAAGGTACCATTACTAAATCCTACCAACTCATAACACTTTTCCCAAGGGTAACTCATTTTTTAACCTTCTTTTCAGATTCAAGGTTTCACATACTCTACCTTCTTTTCTTATTCAAGGTCCCATATTAGAAATTCTTAGAAGGGCACCATCTTAGGTCTACCGATCCTAGACTTTCATTCATTCATACACGTACATGACAAGGGTGCCTAAGTCTACCAAGTCAAGAGATCACATTCACATAACTTTCATGTATCAAAGAAGTAAGACACAACATCATTCTATTAATGCTCTCCCTAGTCCTTCATCATCATATATCAACATCTTGGGAGGAAATACATTCAATCATACCAATATAGCACCCATATAGAATCATATAGACAATACATGAGCATCTTTACTTTATACCTTCACAAATACCATATGATGATCATACCATATTTTACACAATAATGCCGACAAGGCCATGTTCATTATGTATATAACATTCAAATACTGCCACCATAAGTGGACCATACCAATCAATACAATTCAACATCAATTCTATACAAAATAAAGGAATTAGGTCAACTCACCACCTTCCAATCACCATCATCATTATCCATTAGCCTTTTCAACCAATTCGCATTACCAAAGCTCTTACCAATATCAATATATACAATACTAAGCAAACAATCAATCCATATCAATGATCCAACAACATTGAATATAGACATCAACAATATAAAGCAAGTTATGAACAATTCTATCATGATCTATACATATTTAAATAGCCCAATACATTCTACACATGAATTCAATAAGATCAAACCATGATCAATTCACCCTCTTTAGAGCCAAAATTAGGATTTCAAGGAAAACCTTCATGAAAGTTTTGTTCTTAAAAACACCAATTAACATCAATTACTTCATAAAAGATTGATTTAAACCTTTTCATGCAAGAACCCGTGCTTACAATTCAAAATAGGATTTCAAGGTTTTTGAACATCTTTGAAAAAACTTTGGAATTGGCTCCTGGAATGAGAGAAGAATCAAGGATGAAATCACCATACCTTAATTGAAGAAGAATCAATGAAGAACTTCAATCCTAGCTTCAACTTGACTTTAAGCTTCCATGGAGGTTTTGGAGGAACTTCTTTTGATCTTGGGATTTGATATTTGAATAATGAATTCTAAGTCTAGGTTTTCGAGTCTTAACTAACGTAAAGTACCATAAATAACCCCTAATAATCATCTAGGACTTAATTAGGACATGGGGTGAATTTCTACCTTGGCCGAGACACCTACAAAAGTTGCAGGTGTCAAACAACGACTCAAACGACGGAGCGTCGACCAACCAACGGACCGTCCTGCTAGTTCATGGTTTGGGTAAGAGTGTGGAGCCACCCCCCTAACAACGGGTGTTGTTTGATCAATGGGGCATCGATTAGGGTCGTTGGTTGAACTGTTTTGAGGGCTTTCTTGCAAAGGTTTGGGTCCTCCTCAAGGACCATTAGGGTGGTCCTTGGGAGTCGTACCCGGATGTTTCAGCCCTAAACATGTTTATCTAGGGGTTACAACCCTCCCCTATCAATTTAGACACCAAACAACGCGTAAAACATTCCAAGGCACACTAGTACATACAAAGGCTAACTTCTAAACGTCTTGGTCGTTATTTGACGTTTGACTTATAAACTCTTCAAACTGACTTCTAATGCAAATATTCATTATTTTTAACACTTCATTAACTCATAAAACACATGATGAGATCTAATTTAACCTAATTAATTTTGAGCATTGTAACAATATCTGTGCATCCACCACTCTCAAAACTCTACATCACTCTTTTAAATTGACCTCTACTCCTCATTGTCCACCCACGAGTGTTCTCAATGAGAGAGAATGACTGACAACCATGGGTAAGGAATTGGCCCAACCCCCACTTTTGACTACTTTGGTGTGGGGCATTCCCGTTGATCTATTCGAGGCCACCATACACTATTTATTTAAGACCCTTCACATGCTCAGCCGATTAACACAACTGAGTATGACTTGCGAATGTGGGTGGTGCAGAATAGAGTTGCCATGCGAGATACTGATCAAAGAGACCTTGCTACGTTGGATGACTTGGCATATTGCTGAGGAGGGGGTAAATGATGAGTACATCCGTGACATGACCCAACCTATAAAAAAGGCTACTCTCAACTTTGCAGCAAAATTTCTTGTGGTCTATCACTCGTGACAGATTGTCCCCCACATTGGCTGATAATATAGTGACTTGGGACCGAGCTTGTGATGCTAGATTCAATGATGGTGGGGCACAAGATATAATTCTCCCAAATTCTGATTGCCGAGAATCATGAGAGGGCTTTCTGGGAGAAAATCGTTTTACCATTCCCTCGTCTAATCTTCGCATATGCGGAGAGGATATCGGTCCCGTTTGGGGATGTGATAGGTTGATAGAGGCACCAGATGGTCAATGTTGTTTTGATATGGGATGATGCAACCCCTGCAGTCATAGAGGCGTACCCCATTTGATTTACAGTCTATGGGCGAGACACTTTCTCCTGACAAAACAGATGAGGGCACCATTCATTTCCCTACTGAGGAGCATGATGTGATTGCTCCACCTTCCACTTTATTTGTCCTGGATGCAAGCATACCACGTGCTCCTATTCCCATAAATTGTCATGCTGCCACTAGCCAGAGTTTAGAAATTAGAGACTCAAATGGTGACTCTCTTGGAAGTCTGCAGAGGAATCAGAGGCACGGATCGGGAAGGGTTTTGAGGTTAAGATACAGACAGTGCATGAGAGGAATGACACTTTTGAGCTATGGATGTTGGAAAGGTCTCAACCTGGCATACTGTGGATCTAGTTGCGTTCCAGGCAGAGTTGGCCTATCTTTTGGCCAATATTTATGCTTCGGCCGCTGGAGATGCTTGAGATATGGTGCTTAATGCACTACTTGGTGAGGATGAGCCTACCATTAACCTTTCTCGTGCGACTGGAAAACACACACGGGCTTCAGATCGTACTACGGATGCGGAGGAAGAGCTGAGAGCTAAGAAGGAGAAGCAATATTACATAAGGCGATTAAGAGACAATAACTACTTCATGAAGAGATGTAACAACTTAAAGAAAGGGAGTTGGCTGCTGGTGCATCAGCTTTGAGGGGCATTACTTATGTTATTCCCCCCGTTATAGTTGAGGGTGTCGCTCATCTTGACCCAGGGGGTTCGTCTCACTCTCATCCTATGTTTTATTTGTTTTGTGCATTGGGGGGCATTGCACTATATTTGTTGTGGGAGTAGGGTGAAAGGATTGTGAGTGTTAGTTTGAAGTCTCAATAACCCAACTCATAATCCTTCCTTGAGGTTTTCTCACAAAATTGTTTAATTTATATTGTACCTCTATGCTTCATAACTTGAAATTATAGGATCTTTGTATGACATGATAGGAATCGATTAGGAAAAATTACTTAAGCTATAACAAGAACCATATACATGATTCGATTGTTGAAACAAGGTGTCATGTGTGTGTGAGAGATTGTCTGTATATTCATATAATACGTGCCAATCTGGAACCTCCCGTTAATCTTGCTAAGATGATTTAAACTAGAAATTGGGACTTAAGCCTAAAAACAACCAACCAAAAGAAAAAATTTCTCCCTTAGATCCAAATGTTTGAGCCTAAAGAATATCATTCTTCCAGTACACCCAACTCACCTTTCTTAAAAATATTTTGAAACTGTTTTGGCCGTGGTTTCTCTTTGGACATTGTGTACCTCAACTCAAGCTAAAAGCCTAGGTTGAGGGTGGCTACGCAAAGTTGTACCTTGATTTTGGATCTGGTCCTTCCTAGGACATTGTGCAACTCAACTCATGCTAATCATCTAAGTTGAGGGTGGCTATTATGAAGCAAAACAAGAAAGAAAGGGTGGGAAAAGAGTCGTGTGTAGAGAAAAGAAATAAAAATGAGTAAAGATGTTTAGAGAGGTGTGAATGAACAAAACGAAACAGAGAATGAAAAAGCTCAGATAAAAAGATAGAAAAAAATAATCAAACAAGAAAATCAAGTCAAAAGTGACGCTCAAGCTTCAATGAATCTTAAGGAGAAGAGCATGGTGAAATAATGGTTGAGATCCCTTCATCTATGATGGAGCCATCATGAGAAACCCAGATGGTCTCCTTCTTAATTACCAGCTTCTATCCTGTTACCGCAATCAGGTATGACAGTTGCACCAACAAATAGTCTGCATCATTACACATTCCAGATACATCGAGGCATCCCTAAGCCTCATAGGTCCCAAAAATCACGTGGGGTAGCAAAACCTAATATTAATGATTGAGTTGTTACATTTATCCCTCGTCAATGTTAAGCATTTAAGCTTTTTAAATGGTGATGCAAAACTCAATTGAAGAACTTTCATATACATGGGAAAGTCACTAGCTTTGTACATGGGAGGAATCATCATAATTGCTTTGAAACTGCCTAGATTGAGGTTGTGGGGTCGCACCCAAAGGGTTGCGGCTGAAGATTTCCCTTGTCATCAAAAAAAAGTTTGAGCCTATGTGTGATATCCACATTTCATTTTCACAATGAAATCTATAATGTGTCTCAAATCATTTAGGGTGTAGAGTCAATTAGTTTAGTAAAAGTGAAATGCGATCAGTTTGCTAAAAGGGAAAATCGAGTATTTGTAGTTCTTGTTTAGCCTTTATTTTTTGTTCTGCCTTTATTTTTAGTTATTGTTCAAACTTCAAACTTTTTTTAGTTCCTTCAACATTCAACAGTTCATCCGCCTTTAATATGAACCAGTTCAATCGATGATTAATTTATATCTTTTCGCAGTCTTAGGTCTTTGGTGAAGTATCATGACTGAAAATAGGCGAAATAGTCTGATGAATCCTTATACTTGTATCAGTTTGTATTTTAAACCCTTCTACTTACCTCTATGTCATTTAGACCCTTAAACTAATTAAATCACAATTTAACAAATCCCTATGACCATTGACCAAGCTTATGTGTCTTTAAGATGACTGAGTTGGTGAAAGTGTGTGATTTCATGCTCCTTAAGGCTAGTGAATATCTTTTTTAGGTCAAAAGAATATTTAAATTAAAAAAATAAAATTTAAAAACAATTAATTAATAAGTTCTTTAATTTCTTCTTCCCCACTTTCCCTTCCTTTTTGACATTTTCATTCCAGAGCAAATTCTTTTCTCCTTCTCCACGATTCACCAGCAATGGAGATGAGCGCTCGCCGCAGATCAGCAATTGATTCATCGGAGACCAGCACTCGTCGAAACCATTGAATGGCAGTGCGTGAGAGAGATGTGTGGCGCAGTGGAGAAGATTTTTTTCGGCCAGATCTAGTGTTGCGGTGACTATGGTTGTTGTTGTGGAGGTTGGAGGAGTAAATAAAAAATCGCGGCGGCAGCGATAACTTTCTCCAGCAACGGTGGAGACGACTTTCTCCCGCGTTGGCGACATCTTTTTCTTTTTTCTTTTTTCTTTTTTCTTTTTTATTATAAGAAAACCTAAAAATGCTCCCAATCTATTTTCATAAAGTTGTAAATTTCTGTTTAATTTCATTTGAATAAAAGTGATGCCTCGTTTTTCCTGTAAAAAAATGAAGAAGAAAAATGAGGATATGGAGATGGTTGAGTTTTGAAAATGGTAGTGGGTTAAGGTAGGTGGTGGAAAGGTGAGAGAAATCATAATTTTATTTATATTTGATAAAATAAAAACTTTATTGATTTTTTGTTTCATTCAATATTTTTATTAATAATTAAAAAATAATTATAAAGAAAATTATTACTTGGCATTAATATATATGACATGTCATCTATGTAAGGGAGAGTGGACTACACACATGGTTGGAGGGATTTAAAATTTTCATTTTGATTAAGTTTAAGCGTTCAGATGTCAAAAAGAGTAAGTAGAAGGGTTCACAATACAAACTGATACATGTACACGGGTCTACCAGACCATTTTGCCCTGAAATATCTTAATTGATAAGGTTGGTGAAAGTGGAGCTTCAAATTCAAATGTAATATATGAAACTCAAACTATTGAGTCCAATGTAAAGAAAGAAAGGAAAAAAAGGTCTCAAGCTTAAGACCATTTTTTTGACAAGGAAAACCTACAGCTGTAACCTTTGGGTGCGCACAGGGTAAAACCCATGCTCCTATGCAATGACTCGCAAACCACATAGGAGAGGTAACCCGCATTTGGCAAGCCTGGTCCGGCAAGCTTGACCTAGAAGGCAAATCCCTTGTTTTTGCTGACTAGGGGTTTCGAACTTGAGACCTCCACCATGGAAGTCCCAAGCTCAAACCACTAGGCCCCTCATTGGGACCATTTTACTCGTAAAATTGATTCTGTTGGAGTTAGTAAGGGTGTTTGCAACTATGGTAAGAAAGAGTATTGTACCGACTCAAAGGGACGACGTTGATACTTACTCATCTGTCCAAATGCCAAAAGATGCGTTGTAATATTGATATTAAACAAGGGAAAATAGCATTTCAACGAGTTATATGGGGTAACAAGGGTGATGTAGTTGTTCCGTGGAAATTTGATCCAGAAAAGTGTAGGAACACTTTGAGTCGTATGGTAATTCTTGTTGAACATTCTTTGAAATTTGTTGAAAAAGAAAGTCATAGAACAATATATAAAAGTAGAACAATGTTGTTTCCACATTCCTTCTCGCACCAATGTGACTCGTGATTGCTTTGATCTTTTTATGAAGAGAAACATAAATGATAACTCTTTTTAAGGAAACCCAACAAAAGAAGTGTTTAACCATGGATAGTTGTACTTCTATTAAAACACAATGATATGGTTATTTCAGCTCATTGGATTGATAAAAAAATAGACTTCGCTCAAAAGAATAATAAACTTTTGTCCAATTTCTAGTCACAGATGTGAAAATTTAGCAAAGTCTATTGGTAAGTACTGATTGCACGAGTGGGGATTACATTAGATTTAGATGGTTAGAGTTGACAATGATGACTCAAATATTGTGACAGTTACTGAGTTGTCTAAGCAATTGACTAAGTGGGGACATTATGGGTGGTAGTCACCTTCACATGAAGTGTATGACTAGTATTGTGAACCTTATTATTAAAGATGACATAAAATAAATTAATGTGTCTATTGAACGAGTTAGGCAAGCAGTGAGATACATTAGAGAATTCCCGACAACTTGGAAAAAGTTTCAAGAATGTTGTGAAGATGAAAATCGTGTTAAAAAATCTGTGCTTGGATGTTCCCATAAGCAAAATTAATTGGTTTATTGTTTTTTTTCTATCATTCTGATACACATCAAGTCAAATACATCTACCCTTCAACTCTCCATATCCTCAATTGAATATTTTCAACTACTTTGGCCAAATCTAAAGAAAGAAACAATAACTAATCAAGGCTCAACTCCTAAGCAACAAAAATATTTAATAAACTATTTGTAATTTTACATCAGTGGAAGTTTCTTTGATATTTCTTATTTAAGTTGCTTAAGAAAATGTAAATCTTCCTCAATATTATAGGTTGTGGTTCACTTTGAATCCAATTTTGAAGGCACACTAGAGCTTGTATAAATTTAGGTGTTAATGAACTCCTAAATGAATCAACAATGCCTCCTACAGTTCTAAACGGACATTCAGATGAAATAGGAATAGCTAATACTTTTCGAGCCATCTCAGAAAGGAAGGGGTGAGTTGACTTTCCACCAAAGCAACACATCAAAGTGCGGTTTTCCAATTTCAATATATTCTTCAAGATATTTATTCAATTCTGTCTTAGAATTTGCACATCCACTTCCAGATGTATGTCTATGTAATTTCGCAAAGAAATTCCCAAAATCTCCTATAGGTATAGACCATGAACCAGATTCCTTAAATACTTGACCACTTTTATCATTTGAAATAGGATTTTCATACTCATAATACAAAGATTTCATGTACGTTCGCACACCACTCTCTATATTTTCCCCTTTGTCCGCAAACAATTTTTTAAGAGCAAAGCTATGAGTGTTATATTTGTGGCGAGGATCCAAAACACGTAGTATGAAAAGCATCTTATTCATTTTGTATGTATCACCCCAATATTTATCAAATTTTTCCTGATACCTCAATGTTTATCAAAATTTTCCTTCATGGTTACTATCATATCAACCAAAACATTATCTTCAACTGATATTAATTGTTTCAAGTAAACACCAACTTGACAAATTTCAAGAAAATGAAGATTTGATGTCACATATCGTGATCCAGATATCTACAAAGTGAGGTTAAAAAACATTTCAAGGAATTTTTTCAATTCTCTTTACACTCTCTAAATCACTTCTCAAAAGTATACTTGTAGGAATTCCATCCTTATTATCAATATACTTAAGATGATGTTCCAAGCCAATATCCCCGTCGGCATAATCTAAAATTGCACATTCATATTCAATAGCCCTGCTCAACATGATGTAGGTAGAGTTCCACCTTGTAGGAACATCCAAGCATAAAGTTTTTTCAACAAGATTTTCATCTTCACAACATTCTTGAAATTTTTTCCACCTAGTCGGGGATTGTCTAAGGTATCTCACTGCTTTCCGTACTTGTTTAGTGAACACATTTATTTCATTTATGTAATCTTGAACAATAAGGTTCAGAATATGAGTCATACACCTCACTTAAAGGTGACTACCACCCAAAATGTTGGTCCCCCACTTAGTCAATTGCTTAGAAAACTCAATAACCGTCACATTATTTGAACGCATTATCTATAACCGTAAAAATTTGATGTAATCCCCAATCGTGAAAATACTTACCAATAGACTTTGCTAAATCTTCACCTCTATGACTAGAAATTGGACAAAAGTTTATTATTCTTGTATGCAAAGTCCATCTTGTATCAATCAAATGAGTTGTAATGTCCATACAATTAATTCTTTGAATGAAAGTCCAAGTATTGGTGGTTAAGCACACTATTTTGTTGTTTTTCCTTAAAAGGAGTTATCATCTTATTTTTCTCTTCATAAAAAATATCAAAGCAATCACGATTCACGCTGGTACGAGAAGGAATGCGGAAACAAGGTTGTGCTACTTTCATAAATTGTTTAATACCTTCTTTTTCAACAAATATGGGAGGAAGTTCATCAAGAATTACCATATGACACAAAGCTTCCTACGCTCTTCTTAATTTGCTTGCTTAATATTAATATTACAAAACATCTTTTGGCATTTGGACAGATGAGTAAGCATCCCTATCATACCATGTCTCTTTGAGTCAACACAATACTCTTTCTTACAATAGTTGCAAGCACCGTTGCTAGTTCCATCAAAATCAATTTTATGAGTAAAATGATCCCAATCATGAGACCTTATTTTCATTCTTTGTTAACATAGGAATCAACAATTTGAGTTTCATATATTACATTTGAAGCTCCACTCTCACCAACAACCATATCAATTTAGATATTTTTAGCCATGATACTTCACCAAAGACTTGAGACTGCGAAAATATATGAAATAATCATTGATTGTATTGATTCATATTAAAGGTGGATGAATTGTTGATTGTTGAAGGAACTAAAAAAAGTCTAAAGTTTTAACAATAACTAAAAACAAAGGAAATAAAGCCTAAACATGAACTAAAACAGTCGGCTAATGAAACTACGGAAGTGAGTATTGGTGACTTACCAACCACCATTTTCCAGCGGGCTTGAGCAGTCGACGATATGGTTTGAGGAGTGATATGAGGATTGAGAAGCGACTTTTGAGTTCTTCTAAGAAGTGAGAATATAATTAATAAGGACTGAAAAGTGAAAGGTGAGGCATAAGAACTAAGAAGTGAGGTTTCAGACTCTGAGTCCTAATTTTAAATTAGGCTTCAAATTCAACATGAGGCCTAAAATACTAACGGTTTCATATCAGGTGGCCCGAAATTCAGCTTAGACAAACCCACACCCCAAACGATTATCCAATATCCAAATATGATAAACCGACACCTGAACTATTAACCCATTATCCAGATCCATTGGCCTAACAACATGATTTTCGTTTCGGGTTATTGGTCTGATCCGAATTTTGCAATACCCTAGTCAAGTGATATATATCAAGAACCTAAATAATTTAACCTCTATACATTTAGAACTACTCTGTATCATTGATCATTTCCTCTAAGACATACAAACTAAAATACTTTATCAAACATGATATTAGATTGAACCTTTTTCTTTTTATAGAAATAGTGTTTGGGCTATCTTGGCCCACCTCTTCTATTCCACCGTTACCTACCACCTCCCCCGCACACACATTAGACAACTCAACTCGTCTATCCGTGCTAGAATTTGAATCTTGACCTCCAAGATTTGCAATTGGGTTCATTGACCACATGGCCATGCTATTGGGTTCTTATATTGTTATTAAAAGTGAAAAATACAGAGAAGCGATAAAGGTAGTTGTGGCTTGAAGTGACAAATGAAATGTTAGGTGTGTGCTACTTTATCGTGAAATGCTTAATTTATGGGGCAAGAAAATTCAATGCATTCATAAATTTAGTAATTTGATAATGAAATTTCAAACGAAATATGTAGTAATGTTGATATTACTCGAAATGTTCAAAGAGAAGAGGTAAAGAAATTATACCTGGGAGAGGGAAAGAACATTCTCTATTAGCTCAAGTTCTGAATCTGATTTGAGTCTTCGCACTACCTATCTTGGCTGCCACTTAGTGCTTCTTATGAAGATCGAGTAGAGTGAAATCTGATTATGAGATGATTGAAAAAAGAATTGAATGAGGATAGGAAAATGTAGTCCAAAGAAAGAAAGGAAATGCTCATATAGAATATCCCCACTTATTTCATGTATATGCTCGGGCTAGTGTCATGAACAAAACTTCAAGCATGGTCCTTCTCAAAGCAAAACTTATTCACAAAGAGATTAAGAGATATAGCATGGTCCTTCTCAAAGCAAAGTGTTGCGTGACATTTATGGAGATTAAACACATCATTAGGATGTCCATGAAATCCTATATTCAAGAAATACGCTACTAATGACCCTCGAATCATGAAAAATGTTGAATGGAGAAGACTCAAAGTATAAACAAAGTTGTACTAACAAATATTTGTCGATAAAATCTTTGTTTCTTCATATTTTATTTGTGATTACAGTCAATTTCCGTCACTGACAACTTTAAAATTTGTTGTAAACAAATAGTAATGGAAATTTGGGTCAAGGAACATGTGTTTTGGGAGGCTTGGGGGGGGGGGGGGGATGGAAGACTAAAAATGCTTCTATGCCTTAAGGACGTGGATTGTGATGGAATAATTTTAAGGGGTGGGAAGACTTTAATGCTTATGTGTCTTAGGGTAGAGGATGTGAGTGTATATTTTAGGGGGGCATAACTGGTGGTGGGGACACTTATAGATTGCTTGACAAAGAAAGTACAGCACATGAGAGAGGAAGACAGGGAACGCTGGAGTATTCTATGTTAAATCTTTTTACGACAATCCTTTGTTCTTGCATTCCTACAAAGTTCAATACAGATCCCTAAAGTTCCGAGGATGTGTGTTTCTTCACTCAGTTGGAGGTCCGAAGCTACTGAGATAATTTTGATGGTTGAGAATTTGAGGAATACGAAGGTCACTTATGTCAGTTGGTCTTATATGGGTAAGAGTTTGAGTGAAGATGTCGATCATCCCCTCACACCTGAGGTTACGGTCAAAAATATTAATTGGTTTGGGGGTATTTCAGTGATGACTGGTATAGTAAAAGATAAGAACTAAAGAAGAAGAAGATATAAGTCGCGGAATGTGGCACCACTAACTCGTATTTGGGCTATTTGCAAAGAGATATATAGGAGAGTGTTTAAGGGTGTAGCGAGGAATTTCGAATAATTAAGGAGAAGTAGTATTTTGTCCCTTACTTTCTTTTGTTGTACTTGTAATGTTTTCTGTAGAGAAGATTAGTGTTCTACATAGAAACCATATCCTTTAGTAGTTTTTTTACTTTTTTGTGTACTTCTTGGATACATAGCTTACTTTTCCCTGCACATTAACAAAGTTTGTTACTTTATTTAAAAAGCTATAAAAAATTGACGTTTTCTTGTTGGAATCACTTTGTGTGAAGAATAGATTTATTTGAGGTGCATGGATTTGCCCATGAATTGATGACCCCTCGCTTCTCATCAATAAAGCAACCAAGTGCTAGACTTTTATTAGCGCAAGCCTATTTTTGTCCTTTTTTTCATATAGTCCTGGTGTACAGTATGTTGCCCTTTTTTGTTTAATATTGAACATCTAAATCTAGGGGTTTGGGGGGGGAGGGGGAGGAGGGGGGCCTCAAGGGTATTCAACAAAACCCCCTTGGCAAAATATTATATTGTACGTATAAGTTACTGTTTTTAGTTTTTAAGTATATAGAGTTGAATCCCCGAACAAAAGACTAGAGGTTAACTTTGTGGTCAGGGAGATCAAAATTCACCTTCATGTTCCAAGTTCAAACCCCAAGCACTACATTTTTATATATCGGAGCCGCTTAGTGAACATCTTTAATCTGCCAATGAATTAATAAGGCATAATACACAAATATACCCTTCAACATAGCCTCATTTTACATTTATGTCCTCCGACTTTGAGTGTGCACAAGTAGACGCTTAAACTTGTATAAAGTTGAACAAATACACGTAGGACACCATGTAGGACAAAAATTTCCATGTAGGATGCCATGTAGGATGTTTGTGTCTATTTGTTCAATTTTATACAAGTTTAAATGTCTACGTGTGCACACCTAAGTTGGAAGACATAAATGTGAAATAAGGCTAAGTTAAAGGGCAGATTTATCTTTTATTCCCAAATGCAGTGGGACTCCTCCGTATCTATTCTATTCTATCTGGTTCTATTCATCATGGAACTTTTATATATGAAATTAATAGATTGTGTTTACTTTTTGCTAGCATTTTTTTAATTTCTTGTTTATGTGTATACGTATTTGATAGTACAGTTGGACATGTACAACTTTTATATTTTAGAAATGCTTGCGTGGGTTTGAAATTGTAGTTTGATAGGGCCGTATTATCTCTATTTTCAAGATTTTGCATCTTCATGTCCAAACCTACCAACAATATCCACTCCTATTCTAGAATATCCATTCTCGATGTATTTATTGTTTCACAGTTCCTTCCAATGGAAGAGTACTGAATTGTCATATTATAAGATTTGAAACTGTGATCTAAAACAATTTTCGGACCCTTTTTGTGAGTTTTTAAGAAATATATAGCACAAGCAATCCAAGATTTTACGAATTATCTTTTTCCTAGTATGAATGTATTGTTCTCTAATATTTCTTAGTTTTCATTTAAAGCAGGAGGCAGCAGCTGAAGTTGCTTTCTTACTGCAGGCAGGGCAACGAAGGGGTTTGCATGTCACCATAGCACCAAGACCTACTCCAGCAGCAACAGATCAGATAATGATTTATGTGTCAACACCGCCCAGGTATGTGGAAGCTCCTCGTGCCGGGCAAGTATAAAATGGTTACGTTGCTGATGATTGAGTGCATTGACCGTCTGCTGGATAAGATGGGGTGAAGATGAAAAGGAAGTGTAAAGGAAAGATAGGTTTCTTTGTTTTCTTTTCCAAATTTACAACTTTATCTTTACGATTTCAAATTTGGGAGAAAGGTGGATCTCAAACTTATTCCTTTTTTTTTGCACTTTGACATAATATTTGTAACTGTAGGGGAAAGAATGCAGCAAATCACTGGTTTGGCGTGCTTTGTCAGTTTTAACTTGTAAAGACCATTGCTTGAAATGTGAAGATGCTTCACATTTGTACATTCTTTGTATTTATAATGTGGTCTACTAACTTACACTCAATTTTAATATAGCTTAATCGTACATGAAATATATGCTAACTAGACTTGAAGTATATATTGACTATTCAATTATAATCGCTCAAAATCTCCTCTAAACAATTTCAAATTTTAGAAATGAAATTCTTTTGATATATAATTTGCTCAAAATTAATAGTACCTGAAATTTTAAAAAAAGAAGAACAAGAAGAAAGAGAAGAAGACGATGAAAACGAAGAAGTTTTTGGTAAATAATTGTCCGACTACTTATATTGTCAAAATTTTATATTGAACATTTGATTATTTCTTTTCCTTTCATGATAGAAAGTTGTTAGCCTACAAAGCTATGAGAGTGTATGTTGTCCTACCAAGCTATGGGTGGTAACTAGGCGGGTCAAGTCAAATTGGTGGATCATAATGGGTCAATATAACAAACGAGTCAAGTCGTAACTCAAACCATATTTGTTCGGATCAAAACAGATTTGGTCAAAATGGAATATAGAACAGGTCAACACCTAACAAGATCTATTTTACGAAGTTCTAACTATAGGGTAATTACATCCAATGACCATTCGGTTGATTTAAATACCGAAACATGGCCAGTTTTTTCTCCACCTTCCTCTTCTACTGCCAGTTTTTCCGGGGAGCTCTTGGCGAGGAGACCTTACGATAAGTTGCTAAAACAAACGGGATGGGAGGATCGATATTTTTTCCAATTTTTTCTGTCAGTTTCTTCTTCTTTTTTAAAATATAATGTATCACAAACGTGAATCATTTCGAACGAATTAATATTAAAAGACTCAAAACATCTAGAGGATTTCATATCTAAATTTTGTGACTTTTTAGGGGAGATTTTGAGTTGATCGAGATTGAATAATCACTATATATTCAATGTATATTTCATGTATACTTAAGCTCTATTCAGCTTTTTGAGTGTATCACAAGGTAGAGTGAGTGAGCAACTCAGGTGTAGGTATGTAATATTGTATAGTCCGTGTATATTTTCTATGACCTATGACAAGCTATATTGTATATCATGGTATATTTCCTTTGATTTTTGACTACTTTTTAAATGTATATAAAACGGACCTATATTTGTTGTAAACTAATTACATTATAATATATATATATATATATATATATATATATATATATATATATATATATATATATGGGTAAATCGCATAAATGTTATATTATAGAAATATTTATAATCTATGACAACATAATTTTTCTAACTAAACATAACGTTTTTTTGGAATTAAGAAAATTGTAGGCGGATCGCCTTTTTTTCAAGCTCTTTTCTTGTTCTTCCTCTTCCTCCTCTTCTTTTTTTTAATTCTTTTGCTTCTTCGTCTCTTTCTCTAACAATATTTATCATCCTCCTTATTCTTTTTTTCTCTTTTATTTTTCTTCTTCTTTTTTTGAAATTTTCATTTAAATAACTATCTTCAAATCAATTTTTATCCATATTCCACTATTTTCACTCAAAAACACGAAGAAATAGAGGAACAGAATGTCCAAAAAATTGTACAAAATCATGTCTTACGTAAGAAATTCAAATATCTAAAATTATAGCAAGAGTTCACCATTGATGGTCATTATAAAGCTTCAATTTTGAATTCATTATTTGAATTTTACTAATTTGTGATTAGTTTGGGTAGCCACCAACTACAAATCTCAAAGATACGAGAAGAACCAAGCAGCAATTCTGTTGTACGCACACATCAACTAACTCTAGTTGACACTCTTAGGCAACTCTAACCAAGAGTAAATCAAAACAATGATGCAAAAAGTCTTGATTAAAGCATAGATAATCCGGCTAACTAACTCTAGTTAATCCGACTCAACCTAAAGACTTAGAAAAGCAACCGATCTACTATCTTTTATAACTTAGGAGTAGATTTACAATATAAAGAACACAAGACACAAATTTTAAAATATAAAAAAGACGCTTAAGCACACTATCAGGTTCTTTGTTGAGTATCAGCAGTGTTCTTTCTTGAAGATTACTTTTCTTTGTATGCATATGAATTTTTAGAATGCAAAACTTTGTTCGTCAAAACTTGAGTTGTGTTTTTGGATAAGAGCCTAATGTAAAATGGACACAAGCCCTTGGAGAAACGTCATTGACGAAAAAGACGTGCACCAACCACATCAGATTTGACAACTTTTAGACATTTGTCTTTTTCATGTACGTAGTCTTTCCTCGACCAGGTCTATTTTTAGCACCCGAAGTTTGTAAAATCATCAGAACTTCATATCACCTTCAATATAATATTTTTCCCTTTTTGATGATGACAAACCTATTCAACTCCCCCCCCCCCCTTTCACCAATTTTCATATCAGTATGACTCTTCAAGTAACTGGCATGGCTCCCCTTATATGATCATTCCTGAAATTTGTTTAATCATCAAAACTCCAAATTAGCTCCAAATAACATTTTCCCCCTTTTTAATGATGAAAAAATTATTCAACTCCCCCCCCCCCCCCCCATTCACCAATTCCCAGCATGACTCGGGGCCTCTTCAAGTAACTAACATTGATCTCATACATTAACAATTCCTTTTATAACATCATAAAAAAGAGTTAAAGCAGTAAATCAAGTTGAAAGAAATACAGTTCAAGTAAATTCATGACCACTTGGATAATATTGAGCATGAATAAAAATGCATAAAGTAATGAGACAAGTCAGTAGAAACAAGACATCTTTCATTCATAAACAAAAAATCAACAATCAAAATATTGAAAATATATTACGAATGAGAACCAGAACAATTCCCACTGAGTTTCAATAGAAGAGAAGGAATGGGGACTGACACAAGAGTTGCTCAATCCCATTTGTGATGTGTGGCTTACACCCCAATCTCTTGGGATGTGATTATAGGGTTGAGTGTTGATTTAACTTTGTGGATATATTGACTTGCTTAGTTTTATAGCTTTCAAATATGAAATTGAACTATTATCATGTAAATTGATTCATGAATTAAGGTGGCCAACTTGATTTTAGCTTTGATCTCGAATTGGTGATCAAAAGAGTCTGATATGAGTGGGTGATTAGTTTGATGTTTGTAATTATGTTGTGCTTAATTGCAAATCCATAGTAGTGGGTTCAGTTGAAAGTTACATGAATGAGACGGAAAAGAGATTTTACAAACAAGTGTTATGATATCAAAAGAAAATTAACATTATTGAAGATGGTCCAACCTATCCATGATTATATAGTTTTATTGAGCAATTTGATACTACCCCTAGTGATATCAATGTACAATCCCCACATCCCTAGAGTCAAATAATTTCGTGAATTTTTTCTTTATTTAGTATTGGTATAGTTGTGCAACCGAATCTAGATTGTTAAATTTAATGGAATCATCCACCCATTTATCATGTTTACTACATTGAGATTAGTTGCGATTTAATTCACTAATTGGATCCTTAACCTCATACCATTTCTCGTGGAATTCGACCATGACTCTTAGTTGGGTATATTTATTAACAATGACCACCTACTGATTTGATTAGCTTTGAGGAGTAGTTTAAGCATTATCATCAATCCATTCTAAAATGAGGAAGTCGTAGCTTACCTCAATGCAGACCATGAAGCTCTAAAATCACAATTTTTAAGTTTTACCCTTCTAAACAACCTCTGATCACGAACACACTACCAAAATCATAGTCACAACATCAATATAGTCATATATTAAAATCGAAGACGGACACAAAATTGAATCAAAATGGAATAATGATATTCATACTGAGAATTCAAAAATTGACTCCGTCAATGGATCTAAAAGAGCTTACTAAACTTGTGCCCCAAAGTTGGTCACAATCTAAGCTCAAAATCATATCGTTCAACAAAGTGAAACCATTTACACCAATAAAGAGGTTTGGGTTGTCCTTTAGAAAATAAATTACCTCGAAAACACACTCCCGACATTCTTCTTATGGCCCCAAAGTGAAGCCCCACTTATTCCGAACAAATGGCAAGGAAAATCAGCCAATTTTCAAGTGCAACTACCACAATCACACTTTGAAATGTGAAGTGGGAGCTGATTCACGACTGGTCTTTATTAAAAAAAGACTAGCCAAACTACTCATCACGTTCGCAAAGCTTAGGGTCGTGATTCGACCATAGAAAAAATGACCATCGTGATTACGCTGACCAAAAATCAACATTCGGAAGCTAATACAATGGTCACAATTGCATTTTGAGGTCGTCTTCTTGAAGTTTTAACCGAAATCCACTGCTTAAGTTTCAAAAGCTCCAAACACAAAAACTTGCACAAAAGCTAAACGAGCAATCTGCTGACCGAACTCTCAGTCCAAGCAACTTATGAATGACTTGAGGTCACTATAGGAAAGTTCTAAACACCGTAAAGAAAGTAATAGGTCATTACAAATATGCATGCTCTTTTGAATTAAGTTATGAATTATGGTAAATCCTAAGGACAATCTTTGTGGAATTTGATGCCGACTCTTGTTGAATAATTATTTTTCATACGATCATAGTCACCTCCTTAATTAAAGAGTTGTTTTAGACGTTATCAAAAGGCAAGTTACTTCTTTTCACAAGTTCTAGAATTCTATAGGATATTGGCATGCACAAAAAACTAAATATAGCACTTGCAACAACCTTCAGGGTGTGTTTGGTATAGAGGAAAATGTTTTTCTAGAAAATAAGTAGATTTTGGACTAATTTCTCATGTTTGGTTTGTAACTACAAAAATAATTTCCAGAAATAATTTTTAGTGTTTAATTTATGAATGAAAAATATTTTTGAGAGACATCTTTTATTTTTACTAGCGTAAAAAATATTTTATGAAATTGAAATTATTTTTTAAAAAAAAATTATTATTTTTTTGGGGTGGTGGTGGTGGTGGTGGTAGTGGGTGGGGCAAGGGGAGAGGGGATAGGAGTGAAAAAATAAAAATTTGAAGTTGATAGTATTTTTAAAAAATAAAATTAATTTTTAGGGGGTTGGGGGTGGGCGGGGGACTGGCCGGGGGAGGGGGTTAGGAGTTTAAAAATAAAAATTTTTAAATTGAAAATATTTTGAACAGCAAAATTAATTTTTTGAGGTTGGGGGGGGGCTAGCCGATGGTGTTGGGGTGGGTGGGGCGGTTAGGGATCGAATGAAAAATAAAATTTTGAAATTGAAAATATTTTTGTCAAATTAATGTTTTTCCCCCCAAAAAAAGGTAATTTGAAATTGGATGAGAGTTTTGGAAAATGTTTTCCTTAATTTTTGAAGGGAAGTCATTTTCCTTAATTTTGAGAAAATGAGTTGATTTGGAAAACATTTCCAAGATTTTGTCCCAACCAAAAATGAGAAAATTAGAAAACGTATTCCAGAAAATGTTTTCCTTTATACCAAAAGAACTCTTAGTCACATTCAATCAAACAAAAGAAATTTCAAGAAAGGAGCAAAGCCCATCCACAATAGGTGCTAAGAAACTTTGCATTCATAGCTAATTGTTTGCAGTTTTACAAAATTTACAAGATTTTGATGCGTCTAGATACGTTGCGATACATGAGGAAAAAATTAGGTGTAATTTATTCTAGATATATACACTATATTCCAATGGAAAAAAAAAGACACATCTTTCTTTTCAACAAGAGGAGTCACAACTGATTAGAGTGTTACGATATTTCATTTTTTTGTTACAACCTGAATTTCCGAAAGAATGAAATTCAAAAAGTAATTTGGATGTATCTTGGATACAAAACAAATCTCGTTCGCCTCCCTCCCATATCACTGGTCACTCTCCTATGTATCATGTATCAAAATACATGTGAATCACATCAAATACATACATATACATTTGTCTAGCGTTTTTATCTGGAGTATTCACATCTATCTACGATACATTAGAAATCTCGCTCGCCTCCCTCCCCTTCTCGTTCGTCTCTCTCCCTATTTTAGTGTATCTGGTAATAGAGTTACATGCATCTAGGCGTATCTCTCTCAACTCTTCATTAGTGGTAAGATACGTAATATTTTGAAATTATAGATAATAATACTCCCTCCGTCCACCGAATTTAAGAAAGATATGAAGACTTTTGAAACTTGTGGTCCAAAATGAATGATAGAGATTTGTGTGGTTATAAATCATTTGATTAAGGGTAAAATATACATTTATATGATTAAAGTGTTACTTAATATATAAATGTGTCATTTTCTTTTGTAAGGACTAAAAAAAAAGGAAGTCACATAAATTGAGATAGATGGAGTAGTCAAAATATGAAGAAGGTTTTGTGTTATGTAAATCTAGAATCGTGCTCAAATAGATTAGGTTTTTTCAATCTTTTTAACATTTTCTTTTCCGCAATGCTCTTCATTGTAGGGGCACACGTGTGCTATCAATATATTTGGATTAATTCGCATTCACATCAATGATAGTTTTATGGTGGTACATAGATTTCTGCCGGAGAGCAGTCCACAATGCATAAACTTGTATATGTAACTTCAAATTATGAATTGAATTTACAAGCCGCTATCAAAGATGTCAATATAAATAGATAAATACAATCATAGGGTAAGTGCCTCCAACAGAATCAAGGTACAATGAGCTATGAAGTACGATATCTGTTGTGGCGATGAGCCTTCAGTTGCATAAACGACAACTTTCTTGCAATTGCCTGCCAAATCATATCAACTGCATCATTAGGTTGGGATGGATATTGGTACTCAAAATGTTTTGTAAACTCCTTCAACCTTTTCCACATTTTGATCCACTCATCCTCCTTGATTCCTCTAAGGAAATTAAGAAGATATCCCTTCCTTACAGCGTATGAAGAACGAATAAACATGCAAAACTTGGAATAATCGAGAACATCTTCAAATGGTAGCTCAATATCATCACTAATAATTACAGGAATACAATGACTAGAAATAGCATCAAATAAGCGGTTGGATGAAGGGGTGTCTCCAACAATATTCAGGCAGAATTTGGAAGAGGCCATTCCACGTCCAGCCTCCCTAACACCATTTGATTTGACGCTTCCAAAAGTGAAGTGTACATCTTTTTCGTTCTTGAGAAGGTTGTATAATACTTGACGGATCGTTCCACCCTGGTATTATATAAGCAAAGAAAAACTATTATTATCTACTTCAGTTCCATAAAATGACTACCAAACTCCTTTTTTTTTTAAGCATAAAAATGATAGAAACAAGGAATTAAAAACAGAATTGCAACTTACACTTTTCCTATAAATTTCCCCCTGGAAATAAACTAATATATGACGTTGCTCAAAAGAGGGCGAGTTGTTAGCATCTAATGTCCTAACGATATGTTTGTAAGGCGCAATCACATCCTTTTCAATATTTGCTATTTTTGTTCGGTACCTTCCAAAATCTGCAAGCACAAACATTGCAGAGCTCAACTTCTTTCTTGCAACCAACATGCTATTAGGATGGTGAGCAACAATCACATGATCTACGCCACCATTTATCTTCCACTCATGTCTAATTCTTAAAAACTCTACCACTTTATCCTGTAGTATTCTATTTAAACTGACCTTTCCCTTCCTAGGAGGCCTAGAATGCCTATTGTAACTCAAAGACGAAAAGAATGGGACAAAAAATACATCGGCCTCACTTGAATTCTTCACTCTAATAGCAGTGCATGGTCTTGTAATATTAGACGATAGAAGATCAAGGGTAAGCCAATATTCAACGCTATGTTGTAAATTTAAGGCACCGGGGTATAAGGGTACGTGACCCTGCATATCAACATTAGGCCACATTTCCTTTCCGTTTCCTTTCCAACCTAATAGCCCAAAGTGAAATTCAGGGGGTAAGTCATACATATACACCCTAAGAAGAGCTTGTTTAGTGTCACATATATATCCACGTGAATTGCTAATAGAACTGGATGCTTCAAATGATGTTGTATTGTGGCTTTTTGCGTTTTCTTCAGATGATGCAATGTTAAGAGGCGAAAAAGGGATTTTAGATTCAACACATGAGGTTGAGTAAAGAGAAGAATTATTAGTATTCACAATGAATGAATTGTCAGCAAATTGGACAAGGGACAATGAAGAAAAAATCAAGACCAAAATCGAAATGGCCATTAGGCAAAATAGAAATCTTGATGCTAGCATACTCTTTTCAATAAAAAAAGACATCTTCTAATCTAAACAGATCCATGGATGTTAAAGAAAGTAATCAGAAATTGGAAACACAACTACTTTCATATGGTTGTTTGACCGATTCTTGAGACAGGTAAAAACAACATTACATATTCCTTAACCTTTCTTTAAATAATTATTATTAATTAATACTTTCTTAATTGTCATAATTTCCTTTTTTTAAGTCATAAAGCAAGAATTTTGACTAATATTTCATTATTTATTTTTTCTATTATAAAAAATTGCAATTTTGAATATCTGAATTTTCTTGTCTAAAACATTGAATAAATGTAATATAATTTGACAATGAAAAATTAATCAATTTTGACTTTTGAAAAATGCAATACAACAATAAAACTACACCAAGGAAGTACTCTAAAAATAATTTGATACTCTATCCAATTGAGTTAATATCCACATTAATCCTCTAAAAATTGCAATTTCTTTCCTAAACTTGTAGAGCAGACTAAAAAAATGTTGCTATTACTAATTAAGACAATAAAATTTGTAGAAGCGTCCATGCTCTGACTATTGGGGAAAAACATAGAGATATAATTATAATATCTTGACTTTTAAGTCTTTATCATCTTAAATTGTGCCAACAAATAAAGAAATAATACTAATACAACATTGTAAGAACATAGAATAAGTTGAACCCCAATTAAATTGAATCATCATAAAATTTAATAATTTACCTAATGATGTCATTATCATACAGTTTTTGAATGTATTTAATATTCAATATCTAAAATTTAGACTTTCAAACACTTGTATTTTATTTATAAAATAGAATTATTTTTTTAAAAAAAAGTGTTTAACCTTTCAAAATATGCACAGTACAAAAAAAAACATAATCATTAACAAAAATAACTGCTAGAAATACATTAAAAATCTTGCATTTAACACAATAACTTAGAGTATTTTATAATGCATTTGTTTATTAAAATCATCACTGTCTCATTTCTCATGGATCAATTCCACTCATGTGTCACGGACTTAGAGCAAGCGGTGGCACATGACTAATAGCTACCTATATTCAAAGTCAAACCCTCAGCATCATAACTAAATTTATTTATAATAAAAAAATCCACTTACAGCATAAAGATATTAAACATTTTATTTTTCAAAATGTTTCAATGCATTCTTTCAGTATCTCTTTGTCCATCTCATTAACTTAACTTTAAGAGACATGACTCGACAATTTAGTGGTGGTAAATACACGGAATAAATTAAATTTGGGTGGGTTAAAAATTGATCAATATAAAATGAATAATAATTAAATTCATAAATATTTTAAATGGGTAGAAATGGATTAATAATAAATGGATTGGGTAAACTACAAATTTACTCATATTTTCATGTGTAAAGAGTACTTCATTTTAAACTAATGAAACTATCCGTGCTTCGCGGTTACAGTAGAAATTACTATTTATAAAAAAAAAATATTATAACGAAGTAGTATGAAATATTTATATTCAAGTCAACGACATAAAAGACAATGTAAATCTTTGCCTTCATCTTGAACATGATATCTCTTTTCAAGTGTTTTTTCAATACGCTAAATAGATATTATAGTAACAATGACCAAACTAAGTCATTATTTAATCCAATTTATCAAAATAATATATTTTTATTTTCTTTTACAAATCTAGTATAAACGTACTTCATGGTAACATTTTAGGATATTTTTATTCTAAAATTTTAATGGACAAAAAGCTGACGGGGCTGACGACGTTAATGAATAAACGTGACTGTGGGTAACGTTTTAGGTATAAAACGTTACTCGCAAGTACGTTTATGGAGAATCAAATCACATGCCCCTGCCTCCAATCCTGCAAAAGGTGAAATCAAATCATGCACTGTAAAACGTTACTTTGAGTAATGTTTTACACCTTAAATGTTATTATGAGTAACGTTTCTTAGGAATCCAATCACAGGTCTTCAAATCCTGCAAATTTGGAATCTAATTCTGCGTATTTAGCTATAAAATGTTACTCATAGTAACGTTTTACCTTAAAAGCGTGACTATTGGTTACAACACTCTGTTGAAGTCATATTATTCCATTTTTCAAACTGACCAAAGTGAGTATAGATAAATGTTGTAATATTTTGCATGTCCAACATAATTCGGCAAAAATTTAACTTGTGTAGCCCATGTTAAAATAATCACAAAACTTCATCAGGTATGAATTAAAAAAGTCAAGTTTATCATATTTTGTTAAATTCGTACTATAACTTTAAAATTATTTTTCTAATTTATTAATATGATTTTTTTAAAAAAATCTTATTTTTATGTGTAGGATAAAGATGATGAACTTTGAATATAATGTGATGGTTACTTTGTATTGGGGTGGAGAAATAATTACGGATATGAACGGATTTAGGTATACTTAATGTGGTAGAACGATTATTAACATGTATACCTCAACTAACTATGTTGAATTGGTTGAATTTTTGCATGAGAAAATTGGAACAAATACTGAAAATATTCATATGGATATTTCTGGAAAATATCCATGTTCAATTCAAGGTACTAATACAAGGTTCATTGAGTTTAAAATTGAGAATGACCAATTTCTGTTACAATTTCTTTTCATACCTCAAAAATTTGCAGATAAGATTGATATAAATGTTTTGGAGATGTATGTAAAGACCAAATCAACATATCAAAATGTTGTATTTCAAGTTAGTGGTCATCATGGTTATCACATGAATTTATTAACTCAAAATTATGGCTTACCACGGCCAATCAACCTAATTTTGTAGAATCTGTTGTTCAACCACCATTCCAACAATTGTTGATGCATGATCATCAATAGTTTGGTGAAGGCTCAAGTAGTCAAATGCATATTGATAATAGTTACAGGGAATATGATGCCAGGTAAACAACAAATCTATTTTTACTGAATTTCAGTGTCATAAGTTAATAAGATATTTTTTATTGTCAGCATACACAAACTATCTCTTATTGATAAAAGAAATAACCTTCTAGAGTATAAATTATTGCTTTTAAAGCAAACTTCTATGTTTATATTTTTGCTAAAATTTGACTAATATTTTACAGAGACAATGATATCAACATTGATCTATGTAATGATGTAAATGCTGAAATTAGTGATGAAAGTTCGGAGGAAGATGAACCTCCAAAAGATGGTGATGAAAGTGAACCTGATGAAAATATCGATGATATTAGAGATTTTTCTCAAAATGGTGTAAATCTTCACAATCATGATCAGGCTGTGTCTCATGAACATACCCTATTTCAGGACATTAGAGAATGAGGAAGACATTTTCATGTCTACATGTGAATCTGAGATAGAATATTGTTCACTTTGGTCTAAGGAAGCAAAAAAAAGATTTGAAAAAAGGTTGTTTTTTAGTAGTAAAGAAAAGTTGAAACGGGCTGTAACGATTTGGAGTTTGCACAAAAATAAGGAGTTTAAGGTGGTAACATCTACCAAAAGTCTATGGGTTGTGAGATGTAAGTTTTCTAATTTATTGGGTTGCTTGTGGTTTCTTCGAGGACAAAAAGTTGGAGATAGCCTTTGGAAGATTGGAAAATATATTGAAAATCATATATGTGAGACTGAAGGGCTTCCTAGCGGCCACGCCAATCTAAATACCAATTTGATTTCATCACTATTTCTGAATCAAATTAGAAAAAATCCTAAGTACTTGGTGGTAGATGTCATTTCAAAGATTCACGAAATATTTGGTCATCAAGTGTCATATAGAAAAGCGTGGCTTGAACGTCAACGTGCATTTGAATTGGTGTATGGTGATTTTGAGAAATCATTTAGTGACTTGCCTAAATTTTTTTGCAGTTTTTCAACACTTTAACCATGAAACAATTATGGAATGGAAACACCAAGAGTCTATGAGTTCATCGGAGGTAAAAACTATTAAACTTGTATTTTGGGCTTTCAAGCCATGCATTGATGGATTCCAAACATTTTGCCCAGTTATTTCAGTAGATGAAACACATATTTATGGAAAATATGAGAATAAATTATTAATTGTTGTTGAAATTGATGGAAATGATAACATTCTCCCTTTAGCGTTTGCTATTGTAGACAAAGAGTCAAAAGAGGCATGAAAATGGTTTTTTAGAAATTTGAGTGCACATGTCATAAAAAGTAAACAAGATGTATGTGTTATATCTGATAGGGAAAAAGGAATCTTGACTAGTTTGCAGGAGTTGCAGCGATTTCAAGAGCCTCGAGCCTTCCATCGATTTTTCATAAGACATCTGAAGAGAAACTTTCAATCTAAATTTCCACACAAGTACCTCAGCAGATTGATGTCGAGGGCTGCTTCAGCCCATCAAGTGAGAAGTTTGAATCATTGATGTGGCAAATTAAAGAAGCAAATCTCGAAGCACATGAATACCTCATGGAAATTCCCTTGGACAAATGGACTGTTAGTCAGGATGATGGAAAACTATGGGGAGTGTTGACAACAAATCTTTCAGAGTCGTTCAATGGAGTGTTGAAAAAGGCACGAGGTTTGCCTGTCACTGTTATGGTTACACTTTCATTGGAGAAAATTATTGAGCGGTATGCACGTAGGTTTCAAAAAGCACACCAACTTGCAGAACAAAATAAATTATGGAGTGAGAGGTTCAAAATAAAGTGGGAGAAGAATTATGAAAGTTCAAAAAGGCACTTTGTTTTTATTGAAATATACCCACAGGGGTATATGAGGTTAGATCTATACAAGTTGATGGTACCGATGGTAATCTCATTGTGTTTCACTGAATAAAAGAAAATGTGATTATGGAAAGTGGGTTAATTTGCAATTTCCATGTTCACATGTCATGAAGGTAACTGATAGAATGGGAGGGCTAGCTAGAAATTTTGTTAGCGAGCATTTCATAATAGAGAATTATGTTACAACATATTCTGGGTCATTCTCACCAGTTGGTCATGAGGCATATGTGCCATTTCCAAGTTTTGCTATGAGAAGTAATGAATTCTATCGTCGTCCTAATTGGCCAAGGACAACTAGAATACATAATAAAATGGATGTAAATAATCATTATGTACCTCATCTCTTCTATAATCGGCTTGTACATTAATCCTACCAGCCTCGTGCACATATGTCAAACACTTTTCTCCTTCATTCCGGACCATTGCACGAAATATGTATAAATCCTTCATTGATGGCTGATCACCAAGTGCTTTTGCTCTATCAACCATGGAATGAATATGACGCCCCTATGCAACAATCATTTTTTTTCTTACAAACATTTTCTATTCTTTTTTATAACAAATGTTCAAACAAAAATCAGTCTGAAACACTTATAATAATTTTTAAGAAAAAACATAGATAACAATTTTCCAAGTCACAGTTTTCGAGAAGAAGTAATATTATCCTCAAAAGATAAATCACAAACACACCAAATCTAATACATACCATTGTTTCATGCCGTTGAATTTGGAACATAACCTTATTGTTGTTGAGGGCGCTGAGTAGGATTACCGATAACAAAACGAGTAATGCATCTAAACCAAATAAGGTAAGGGTCGTCATATCGAAGTGGTTCACGATTGACCGGATCATCACAAATATATTTAAGTCGTTGGTTCCAAAGAGGAAACCATTGAGCATTCTCCAACTTCCAATTTGTATTTGGTTTGCCCCTACGATCATGGTGAAAATGTGTGGCATCAAATAGAAATGGAGTCGGTATCGTTTGTTTTAATCCAAATTGCCTCTTAACTCGATCAAGAAAGTGAACCTCGACGATATCCTAACAAAAAATTGGTGCTCTTACGCGCCATATGTCTCGTCCAATTTTACAATAATCAGGAAGACTGTCAATCAAGTCATCCAAATAAACTACATAAAGGAAAATAAATGAGTTTCAACTACAATATATACATAATTTTTTAAAAAGAAAAATGGTATACCATCATACCTGATCCTCTATCATGGAATCAAGAGCATCCCTAATAACATCCAACACATGTTTAGTGGTTTCAGTCCAACTAAAATGTGCAAACCATCGTGTAGCACATGGACCCCTAGGTAAACAAGCAAGAAAATTATTTTTGGTGTCCCTTTGTGCTATTACCTGAGGTCTGAGGACAGTAACTCTCTCCCATGCCCAAATCTAAACAATATATATAAATATATAATTATGAGATTATAAACTAGAAGAAATATTTATAAAGGAATTGATGTAGTTATTAAGTATACCTGAAGTAGTTGTAGAAATTCAGCTATCTCGTTTTGGTTACTCTATGAAGCCTTACAAAAAAAGCGATACAAACACATTAAGGTTGCACTAACCCAACTATAGGAGCTAACTACATTGATATCCTCGAGCATAGGAAGTTACATAAGTTTTAAATAGTTGTCAGATGTATATGCCATCATCATACCAACAATCGTCCAAAACATGTAACATTTAGCCATTAGCTCGATCATATTAAATAGTTGTCAGATGTATCTGCCATCACCATACCAGCAATCATCCAAAACATGTAACATCTAGCCATTTGATCGATCATATATAGTGTTGCCAAGTCAGGTAACTGTAGTTGCTCGAGCATATGCGCACTAAGTGCAGTTACCTTGAGGCTGCTACGCTTAAAGTCTTGAGGACGTGGAATAAAACCTAACAATCTTTCACAAATATTTTGTCAGTCCCCTATGGTCCTTATCGACTCATCACCAAGTATCGGATCACCGTTCACAGGTAAGCCATACAACACCTCTACATCTTGCAAGGTGATTGTCGCCTCACCCATCCTAAAGTGAAATGTATGAGTCTCAGGACGCCATCTCTCTACTAGTGAAGTGATCAAGCTACGATCAATAGAAGGTCGATTTGATCTATAAACACCATATAATCCTGATAATTCAATCATTTCTAAGATTCGTAGATGAGTGACATATTTCTTTACGAGGTCCTAAAATTTTCCATCACACCTCCTCGTATTTAAAATCATGTTAACACTTCCATCCCATGTATCCCATGACCTATGGGTAAGTTGTTGAGTTAATACCAATGGTTCAAGTGGACCGGGATTCAATTGGTATGCACTATAACCAGTCATATACGTATCTATTAAACTGAAAAATTCATATGACGGTAAATTAAATATTAATGTTAGTCCCAAAAATCAAAATAATGTACTGTCACTTAATGTTTCATCAGAAATTTGGAAAATGAATTCAATTTTAGTAGAGGTGCATTGCAGGTCAATCTGTTATAGTCTTCCCTTCCATTTTCATGTGAACATTTTTTCATTGTTTCTCTTTGCATCAACAAGATGCATGAATTCAAAAAAAAATAGAACATACATATTAGAATTTCTTGAGTGATTATTCTATATAACCAAAATGATATAAATACGAGAAGATCAAAATTCTAAAATTCAAGCATTTCATCTACTAATTTGTAAGGATTAAAAAAAACCTCAAGGCTCTAACACATAAAAATTAACTTGAATCCAAGCTTTCAAGAAGATATATAGTCGTAATTTATCCTGAAATTCGATATAACAAGAAATCGCCAGAATTGATTTGGAAATACTACAATTATCGTTTATCTAGCATATGAGGTTTTCACCCATTCATTGTCTTTCTGTTCTTTCACGCCTCCACTTTGACCACAAACTATCATCGGGAATGGAGTTATGGGTTTTAGTCTCCATTGCCAAATTTTTGTTTACAATGAAATGGGTTATGGGCTTCAATCGCCGCTGCCAAGTTTTTGTTTACAGTGAAATGGGTGAAAGGGTTTAGAAGCCAGCCAAAGATAATGGAAAATTAAAGTTAAAGAAAATAAAAAACGACGTCGTCTGGTGAAAGGGGTGGGTCGTGGCACATTTAATCTAAAATCGTTACTGCCAGTAACGTATATTAACTAAACGGCGTTAATATTTTTTAAAATTAAATAAAGCCTAAAACGTTACCATAAAGTACGTTTATACTATTTATATTTTGTTTAAATTTCATCTATAATTTGAATACTTGATCATTTATGAAAGGGAACTTTCGTATATAGTCGCTCAATAATAACTTAATTACACTTTATAGTTATAGTTTGCTAATTACAATTCGTAGCTACATGTTATAAGGAGAAAAGTGACGAGCGAGATAGGCGAGCGAGAAAGGCCGGAGAATGGAGAGAGGCTAATTGTACTTGTATATATGTCATATAATTGTGTGTGTGTGCGCGTGTGCGTGTGTGTGTGTGTGTGTGTGTGTGTGTGTGTGTGTATATATATATATATATATATATATATATATATATATATATATATATATATAAATATATATATATATATATATATATATATATATATATATATATATATATATATATACATATATATATATATATATACATATATATATATATATATATATATATATATATATATATAATTTGTATTTCTATATGTATAAAAGAGGACAAAGGACATACTTAAAACTAAAATTAAGTCGCTAGCCATAATTCATTCAAACTATAGCTATATTAGCTAATTAATTAGTATATGTTTGCTTTTCTGCTTAATTTTTCCTTTATGAAAATTGCTTTTGCTATTTTAAAAAGTTATTGAACCTGTACGTTCAGTCTTTATTATCACATTTCTTTACTACATCAAAGAATATTTTTAAAATAATAAAAATAAAACAAACATGACTTATCAATAATATTTAAGAGCAGAAGTTATAATGAAGATAAGAGGCATGAGTTATTATAACTTTTAACATATAATTTTTTAGGACATTAAATACATTAATCGTTATGCATTTATTTTATTTGTAAGAATAAATATATTTACCGAGAAATATAAGGGGTAAAATCATAAAAATATGAAAAAAGATAAATAACTTGATTGCATAAGATACATGCATAATACATAAATATGATCCTTAACTTGGCTTCAGTTGACAACAATGACCTCCAACTTTAACTGCGCACAAGTAGACACTTAAATATATATGTATAAGATTGAATAAGTACACACATAAGTGTATAGTTGTGTCTGCTTGTGCACACTCAAAGTTAAAGGTTATAGTTGTCCGCTGACACCAATTCAAGGGTCATGTTTATGTGTTATGCCTAAGATACGTGTTACAATCTCAAAGACCATAATTAAATAATATATAGACATAGATATTCATAATTATGCAGCTAATGCATATAAAAATAACCTATATTACTATATTCACAAAGTAATAAAAATGAGGGAAAAAAACTTCTAAATACATTTCAGACAAGAAAAGAATAACGACAAAAATAAATTGTTACATGTGTAAAGAAATAAACAATGACAACATATAATAATTTATTCCGTCTTTGATATTCTTTGTGAGAAAAATTAAAATATAACTTATTCTAATAATTCTTTTGATTGAAATAGGATAATTATATCAATTATGTTTATTGTATAAAGTAGGATTATAGAGGACAAAATGACTAATATTATCAATATGTCTAAGTTACTATTACAAGCCAAAGTTGAAACTTTTTTTTTATAATAAAAGTAATTTCTAATTATGTTTCAAAAAACATTCTTCTAAGTCTTCCTTTGTAAGTAGATCCACCACCATGTTTCACTTTTTATAGTTATGTCAAAAGCTCTTTTTATATGCTATCAATTATTTTTAACACAATTACTAATATATAAAAATATATTATTTAATTATAATAATATAAAGGTATTGTTAATATTATATTGTTCTATTTATGGTATTTATAATATTTATAGTCTTATCATGCCAAATAAAAAAATATTTACATCGAAAAGGAAAAGAAATCTAAACTACAATTGTAAGTATGAAATTATTAACACGAAAATTTAAAGGGTATGAGTTGTGAGTAATTACTCTTTATGAATATATAACTAGTAAAACTATCTGCACGGTTAGCTCTAACAAATCGGTGGTCTAAAGTCAAATTCGAATAGAGGCCTTAAATTATATTTTTAATGAAGTTTATCATAGTCAATTATTTAATTTTTCTTGAGACATAGTAATCATCTGTGTATAAAAGGTGGGGACGTGAAGGGAGACATTTTACACAATACAGAGCGAGACGTAAGCCTCGAGATAGGGGCATAAGTCCCATGGATCTATGGGGCGTAATCTCATGTATATTTAATTTTATAGTTTTATAACTATTAAAATAAGCAAAGGTAAATCTTTCAATGATTTTACAAATAATTTGGCTATACATAACCTATAATATATAGTAATTATATTATGATTTTTATTTGAGATAAGTATTAATAATCATAACAAAGAAAAAAAAAGTATTATTATTACTATTTGAGAAATATCATTACGTACACTAACAATAAAAAATATGATCTAAAGCAAAAAAGTTGTAAATAAAATTAAAAACGTTCGGGCATAAGTTTTTTAGGCTCGGGAATTACGTCTTTATGATCGAGACTTACATCTCAAATTTTAGAAGATATATCGTATAGATCTACGTCTTTAATTTATGCCCGGAGCGTTTTTGGTACGCCCCGCTCCGAGACTCGCCTTGAGACTCTATTCGAAAATGTTTTTGAAAACACTGTTACTCATATTTTTTAAGAAAGATATGTATAACCTATTATTTTTTGAAAAACAATAAAAAAGAATGAGGCCCCTCAAATTTTGGGGCCAAAGGCGGTTGTTTTTTTCTCAAAAGGTGTAGAGCCGTCACTGACTGCCCCTGCCTCACGTGAGAATTTAATATTACAGAACTTATAAAATAATACTTAAAATCTATTCGTCATTAGAATTAAAACACTATATTATCTTACATGCAAGATAACATAGACGAACATTAATATGCAAAAGAAAACGATAATTGTAACATCTTATCATTTACCTTTCAATCAAACATATTTAATTTGATTTATAATTTATCCATTTGCTTCTTGGGAGTTCTATTATTTGATTTTTTGGAGAATCAAATGAACATGAACTTGAAATTTTACATTTTCTAGTAAATAAATAATCGTTGTTGAAGGGTTAAATAAATTTTAAAAGGTTGAAAAAAGTGAATGTATATTCTAATTTTAATGTGTTGAAAGTTCAATCATACATTTTGCTTTACATATATCATTTTAAAGTTCCCCCATTTATATGTATCGTAAGAAATTATTAAAATGGAAAATCAAACAAAGAATGTATCATACTGGACAACAATTCAACTTATTATATATACTTGAAAGAGAAAAATATTATATAAAAATTATTCAGTTTGTTTGGGTGTTTTTTAAAATGAGCATACCAAAGTGATGAAGTTCAGTTTGAAACTATACACTCCTATTTCAATTGCAGTGTCGAGAAACACATATGTTACTTCAAAAAAAAATATTACAACTTGCAGTAAATTTGAGAATCTATCCACACTTCATATTAAATATGAGCAATTAATTTATTGGGTAGTTATATATTGTTTTGGGATTAAAAGAGTAGTCATATTCCTCTATAGGTCATCCAACACCACATCCTTGAAGTCATGTCTAAAGTTTATTAATTCTTGTCTTCTTTTCCTGATTCACTTTGCACATTAAGGCACAATAAGGTTTTTAAGATTTTTATGTCCTTACAATGACATACAAAATTTGAATTATGTCTCCAAGAGATGGTTGTATAGATTTTTAAGGGATATTTTTTTATTGTACCTTCAACAATTTCAGTAGAGAAGACTTGTGTGAAACTTATGACAACAACTTTGCAGAAACATAATGCCACGATCCAAGCCTACACCTTAAACGTGGACGACACTCGAGATCCATTGCTGGTCCCGTTCGAACCTTCATCTTGGTTACCTACAAACAGATGACTATTCAGGCATACATAAGCATTAAATTGAAAGAAATGCTTAAAAATAGTTCAGTGAATCTCAAAATTTCCTTGAATATACTGAGTATGAAACATAAGTTTTAAAAAAAGTATTTTAGACTGAAAGACTCTCCAATATTGTGTATCTATGAAGCCTCTACTATAAAAAGATGAGTGTTGGGACAAGACTCACGACTCCTCAAAAGAACTATGACTAGCAACATACATAATTGGAGTCCTTCGAACTCGAAAGCTGATGAGCAGATGAATTGTCTAAACAAACTCTTGTTAAGGTACCTAAGAACTTGTATTTGCATAATTGAATGATGCAAGTTAAATAAAATCAGTACATTAAATGTAAGAATATGTAATATAGTTGAATAAAAAATAACTGAATAAAAGGACTACTATATATATATATATATATATATATATATATATATATATATATATATATATATATATATATACTCAACTGAATATAAGGAAATAAAGATGTGAAATCATTTTAAAGTTTACAAAAATACTTACCCATATCGGAACTCAACATATTAAGTGATATAATAAAAATATACTTTTAACTCTGTCTGGGAGATTCTTTAACTGATAACCATCACTATGATCTACGACTGCCAGAATTATCATATACTTTGTCGGGGTATAAAACACCTCAACTAAGTGGATCCACTAAACTCTTCCTGAAGGAACTTAGGATTCATGTAAAATGTATGATATTGTACCCATACGTACATAGTCTATAGGGAATGTGTGTTGTCTGAACTCATTCTCAAATCGGTGCTCAATACTAAAAGATATGTGTATCCTTTATTTTTCACTAGTACTTTTCCTACATATTTTTTTTCTACTAAGATTTTAACAAGACATATTCTTCATGGACATCTGTAAGGGGTCTGACCCGGTTACTCGACATGGCACGGTTACAACAAAGTTAGCATGAATGACTTTGTTAAGGGCTTAGATGAGGATAAAATTAATTATGTGAGCGGAGTGTTAACATGGCTTAGAGAAGTCAAACAAAGTTAGGAAGGAAATTTCATGAGATGTCATCGACACTGGCAAGGCAGCAGACCATGGCATTGCATGAGTGCTAGCCGACCTCGATTGTGGACAAAGTTTTACATGTGAAAAACACACAGTCTGATCAAGTACGAAAAAATTAAGCTAAAATAAACTAAAGCATAGAAAAATATGAATGAAACTCAACAAGAAATAAATAAATGACATGAGTGGGTTAAAAGTTACTGACCAAGAAAAACACAGGTAAGGCAGCGGCAGGGCGTTGGCAGTGCGCAGACATAAAAAATGGGCGGATGATTCGGGTGGACTTTGATCAAGCAATAACTATATAACGTTTAGAAATTGCATTGAAGCCAAAAATATAGATGAAAATGACAACAAATGTGTGAAATTCAATCAACCATTCGTCACATGTCAAGCACATGCAGCGACGATTACCTTCTTATAACCGCTTGTGTCCAGATTCATTGTAACTTGTATATGATTTTTGAATTCAAAATTTGAATGCTCTTTTCAGTTAGGGATGTCAAATAAAGTTTAGTTTAGTGTCTATGGTCATGACAAGTGTAGGGAAATCCACATTTTTTTTATCTTCCTCTAAAAAATTCTTTTTCATGGGCATCTTCTATTCAAAAGGATCTTACTCAATTCAATAGAAACTTAACTTCTACCCCACTTTTTTTCTTTTTAGCATGTGTTAGAAAGCTATGCAATATAAAACACAAGGCTGCCACATGGTCTATAAATGTGCAGTCTTAGTGTTGAACGAAATGAGAGAGTCAAAGAGAAAAGAATTAAGTCTTGAATTTCACTAGACACTTAGAGAAAAACGTGAGGCTTTTGAATGGTGTCAAAGGCAGAAACCAACTTGTGATTGTGCCTCAAGTTGAAGTTGAAGTTAGGATAAAATTGTTATCCTAACGAGTGAGATCCCTTCTATTGTTTTGATTATTAATGTAAAGGTTGGGTTTACCTGTAGTTCTTGTGTGCATTTCATTATTAAGCATCGAAAATTATTCTAAAGCAAAGCAGAAACAATATTGAACATTATGCAGAAGATGCTGCGAACAGGCTGAATCAAGAGTTGGACTTGACTGCCGCATAGTGGGTTAACCTCTGACACTGAATTTAGATGCAGTAATGTACCAATATGACAACATCCAAGGGGAGAGTGTTATGAAATATTATGGTATGGATGTCCACTACACTAAGAAGTTAGTATGACTGATTATTTCCATTACTTCCCTTCATTATGAAGATAACCTCCACCTTTATAATGATATGAATATCCACTACACTAAAAAATTATTATGACTAATTATCTCTATTACTTATTATTGTAATCTTTCATCTCCATAACTTTCTCTATTATATTATATAATTTTAATAAAATTGTATAATATAATTTTATATTGTTTTTGTTCTTAAGTTTAAAACTAGACACATATTTTTTTTTAAAGATAAGAAATCATAATACTCCTTTCATTTAAAAAAGAATGATATTATTATTTTTTTAACTGTTTAAAAAAGAATGACCCTTTTCCTTTTTTTGATAATAGTTTAATTTTAACTTTCCAAATGACATGCTTAAAACTATAAAATTAAAGGATATTTTAGTATATTTAACATAACTTTAATTTTGAGTCATAAAATTAAAAAATTCTTTATTTTATTAAATTACCTTCCAATTAAACTAAATATCTTTTTTTAAACGCAGCGAGTATTAAGGAGAATATCTCTTTTGGTATTCTTTTGGCTCTAAGTTTTGAAATGTTGAAAAAATGAGCAGGGCAGAAAAGCTGTGTCTTTCTTTGTTAAGCTACTGCAAAACACTTGGAAACCTCAACCAAATCCACGCCTTCGTTTACAAATCCGGCCTTGAGACCAACCCACTAATCGCCGGAAAACTCCTAATACTTGGTGCCCTGCAAATTTCTGATGCTATTGATTACGCTCGCCGTCTGCTCATACACTATCCAAACTCAGATGTGTTCATGTACAACACCCTCATCCGAGGTGAATCCGAGTCAGACTCACCCAAGAATTGATCGGCACATTCATTTACATCTTTGCGACAATCATATTCTCCTCACGATAGTTTCTCCTTTGCTTTTGTACTCAAAGCATTTGCTAATTCACGGTGTTTAACAACTGGGTTTCATTTGCATTGTCAAGCTATGACTCGTGGGCTTGACACCCATCTCTTTGTTGGGACTACAATTATTAGTATGTATGCGGAATGTGGGTTTGTTGAGTTTGCTTGGAAGGTGTTTGTTCAAATACCTCAACCAAATGTTGTGGCGTGGAATGCAATACTTACAGCGTATCTTCGAGGGAGTGATGTAAGTGGTGCAGATAAAGTGTTTGATTTAATGCCGTTTAGGAATTTGACTACTTGGAATGTGATCTTTGGCGGGGTATACTAAAGCAGGGGAGCTTGAACGTGCAGAGGGGTTGTTCTTGCAGATGCCAAGTAGAGATGATATTTCTTGGAGTACTATGATTGTTGGATTTTCTCATAATGGTTGCTTTGATGAGGCGATTCGGGTATTCAGGGAGTTGGTTGGGAGTGAAAGTAAGCCCAATGAAGTGAGCTTGACGGGTGCTTTATCTGCGTGTGCTCAAGCTGGGGCGTTTAAGTTTGGGATGATATTACATGCATATATAGAGAAAGTGGGGTTGGTTTGGATAACTTCTGTGAACAATGCACTCTTGGATACCTACTCCAAGTGTGGAAATGTGTTGATGGCTCGTCTTGTCTTTGAGAGAATGCTTGGGAAGAAAACCATCGTTTCTTGGACTTCTATGATCGCAGGGTTTGCAATGCAAGGATATGGTGAAGAGGTGATAAAATATTTTCATGAGATGGAAGAATCTGGGACCCGGACTGATGGGGTCACTTTTATTTCGATTACTTTATGCATGTAGTCATCTTTGGTTTAGTTGAACAAGGTCATGAGCTATTCAAGAAATGGCGAAATTTATGACATTGAACCAACTATTGAGCATTATGGTTGTATGGTTGATTTGTATGGTAGGGCTGGTCGACTTCATAAGGCATATGATGTTGTGGTTCAAATGCAGTTCCACCCAATGCGATTATCTGGCGAACACTTCTTGGGGCTTGCGGTTTTTGGTGACATTGAAATGGTGAGCAAGTCAAGGAAAGACTCTCCGAGATGGATCAGACAATTACGGTGACCATGTTTCTTTGTCCAACATTTATGCATTTGCAGGAAATGGAAGGATGTTGCCATGGTGAGAGAGATCAATGAGTGAGAAAAATTTGAAGAAAATACCAGGTTGGAGCACGATTGAAATAGACAAGGTCATGTACAATTTTGTAGCGGTGATAAGCGAAATGAGATTCTTGAAGAAGCTTATAATAAGCTAAGTGAGATAATGTTAAAACTTAAAGTAAAAGGTGGTTATATTCCAGAGGTAGGCAGTGTTTTGCATGATATAGAAGAGGAAGAAAAGGAAGATACCGTGTCTAAGCACAGCGAGAAACTTGCTGTTGCTTTGGTATGACAAGTTTATGTAAGGGAAGCACCATACGAATTGTAAAGAATTTGAGGGTGTGCAAAGATTGTCATAGTTTTATGAAGTTGATATCTGAAGTCTATGGATTAGAGATTGTGGTTAGAGACAAAAGTAGGTTTCATTCATTTAAAGAAGGTTTGTGCTCTTGCAGAGATTATTGGTGAGGGATGATTTATGGTCCAATTGAATTGGCAATGCTCTTATTTTCTGGATAAACATGTTGAGTGCAAACAGAAGACCCACATTTTGGATGACATGGAATCCTCCATGCTTGCCATCGAAATGAAAGAAAACGGAAAAGAAGTAGTCAAACATGTCTGTCAACTAATTGACTTGGAAAAGGCTACTGCATCAAGCTC